>OW052220.1:257446201-258046201 GCA_932526605.1 Nephrotoma flavescens
TTCTAAATTGAAAGAAAATAAAACTTGCACACGGAATCTACACCAATAATTCTGTAATATTTTGCTTATTTAAAATTTTTCACTAGCGAGTTTCCAATTTTCTTGTAAAAAGAAGTTCTTGTGAGTTAAATAAAAAATTCAACCCTGCCATAACTTTTTATGCAATTCTACACTTTTTGTTAAATTGTGTAGCTATACTTTTGACAAATGTTGAAATTTTCACAACGGTTAATAGTGGTTTGAAAAGGTTTAGTTAATTTAGGAGTTGTTTAATAGTGGTTTGAAAATATTGGTTTGAAAAAGTCAAAGAGGTTTGTTATTATTATTTTCTAATTTTGAAATTTATGTCCTGGTATATGGAATCTGGGATATAAAGTGACGGAGTATTATTCATGCTATTCTTGTTAGGATTTTAAATACAATTAGCGGGTTTTGATTTTTTGGGATTGAAAGGTGGGTTTTGAGTTAGAACACGCTCTATTGGATTACTCATTGTTGGATAGTTATTTTGGTTCAGTTTGCTAGTGATTTTCGAATGTTTATTATTGTATTTTATGTATTTTCGTATTTTGTGGTATATTATTTTGAATTTGAGTGTTTTATCTAGCTTTATTGGTCTAAGGGATTTTTGGATATTATTGTGGTTTTTATGTACTTTGTTTTGTAATTTGCAATAGGATGACATGAAAATTGTGAAATTTGTATTGAAATAAGATAATAATATAAATATTGTTTATAAAAATGTTATTTTTGATTGTTGGATGATATTCATTTTGATTTGGGTGCTTACTAACTAAATTTAGAGAGAGAGCGTCTGGGGGCTCGTGCAATTTCATATGCTTTTGTTATGATGTGTGATGAATGCTAACTGATTGTTTTGTTCTTGATTAATTGAATGGTGAGTGTCTGGATTCGTTGGCTTACTAACTAATGTATGATAGTCAATCTCACTCTGTCGGCTAATTCAAGAAATCATTTTCCTCTGTGAACTAACGTGAGGGATTGATATTGTACGGTTTGGATGTGCGACAGGGCACGTTGAATTGATTTGATTAAGATTAGAGTTTTGTTGATTTGACGTTGGATTGATTTGATTAAAATTAAGTTTTTGTTTTTGGTTAAATGGTTATGTTTAATTAATTTGGTTTCTTAATTGCTAATACATGAATATGTTCGTCCTCACTCTGACGGTTAATTTGTTGAAGCATTTTCCCTGATAAATTAACTTGGGTTGATATCGTATGTTTTTCGTGTGTGTCTGCGGGTACGTTGGAATTATTTCTGTTTCTATTTTTGATAGATATATTTGTAGTATTGGTATTTTGGTTTTGAGTTTTTTGCGGTTTGGTAATTTGATTACTTCTTGTATTTAAGGGAGGTGCGGCTCTCTTACCGGCCCTTGTGACGTGTGATTTTGAATTGTTCTTGGGAATACTTTGTTAACGCGAATGTTGTTGAGATTAATTTCTGTTTGATTGTTTGGGTGATTTGAATTTGTGTTGAAAATTTATTGCAGTGTTCGTCAATGATATGCCTATTGTTTGTTTTGTAATGTGCGCAATATTTCGGGTAGAATTTGATGAGTGGGAGTCTTGACTGTGTTGAGCTTCTTGTTGCTGTTCTGTAATGTAAGGATTGCGCTTGATATTTGGGTGTGTGTTTGAGAATTTTTGTCGCTTTTGCGAAGCGTACGGTATGTGGAAATATTCTGGTTGAATTGAGTTTTGTCGCGTTTGCGAAGTGTATGATATGTAGAAATGATCCGGTTCAGTTTAGTTGTAATGTGCGTGTTGCATTCGATTGGGAATTTTTTAAAACTGTGAGTTGTGTGATTGTATTTTTGATGTTGTTTGAGTTGTTGCAGTTGTTGTGAACATTTCCAGCATTTTTTCAATTGTTTCAGCTTCATTAATGATTTTATTAATGCATGTAGTTTCGTTTGTTGCGAAATTTTGTTTTAGTACAGTGTTGTTTAACCGTTTCTTGAATGATTGTATTGCTAATATGTCGAGGTGTTTGGAAAATGGTTCGTCAATTTTTACTAGGTTATAATAGTTTTGTTATGTAGTGTTTCAAGGGCTTGTAATAGACGGAATCTGTAATTTTTAATTGTTTCTCCGTGTGTTTGATTTATGTGTATAAAATTGTTTTCTAGTTCATCTAATCTATACTTTTTGGCTGGCTGTGAAATTTGATGTGAAATTCGATTGCTTATGGTGATAAGGATTTGAGGTTTGAGTTTGAAGTTTATGGATGTAGTTTAATGGAAATGATTTTGAATGAAAAAGATTGAAAAAAATAAAACACATTGACTTGCCTAATCTAATCACCACAGGTGCGTGATTCTACAGCGCCAATGTTTTAATAAATAATGTAGAAATGTTTTAATAATTTTGTAGAACATAAGGGCGCATAAGACAAAAAATGAAAAATTGCTTGGAGAATTATTTCATTATATTTTATTGAACCAATACAAAATAAAAAATTATATAAAAATTAAATAATATAATTCGTCATATAAAGCAAAATAAGTAGCATAATATTCAATATTTATGTAAAAATAGCCATGGAATTCCTCAAAACAATCCATATGAATTCCATACTTCACAGAGAAGACATTGCTTCCTAGCGTTTTTTTTTACATAAGGCACATTTATGTTGTTTTCTAACAAGTGCCCGTTTTTCAATATGATCTGTTCCACTTTTTGTTGATTTAACGCGCCTCTTGTGAAATGAAGATGTTGAGGGCCTACCCATATTTAACGGATTCGAAATAGAATTTCTTTTGAGGTAATTCATTGCAATCTCTCTTTTAAAATTTAAAAATGGTAAGTTGCTGTGAGACGATGAATACAGAACATAGGCATTATAAATAGCTATCTGAACTCCGTTCGAAAATAGTGGAGAGTACCATTTTTTCCAGGAATTTTTATTCGGTACTTTTACACGTGTCAGTCCTATTTGTCAACACCTCCAATTTATTTATTGTACCGACTTATCAAATAAGGTTGCGGTATATCCACATATCACTTTTATGTTTTGCTGTAACGTTCCACCATTCCAACAGGTTCAATTTGTTGATGGTTCGATAACATTTTTACAAAATTATTGTCTTTCCAAACAAGTGCCAAAATTAAATTTTCTTTGTCAAATTTGTAATCATAAAACCCACGTATTTCATTTTTCAAGCTATAGTCATTTTTAAGGGCATTTGCACCTGCGTTTTTCATGTCCATTCTGTTCCGGTGCAACGAACTCCTTTTTTGGACATCGAAGCCGCCATCTTATGACTGCTGAAGAAATTGTCTATGTATAATTCGTGCTTGGTTGGCTCAGTGAATGCCTCAACCATATTCATAACTACTCTATCGCCACGTCCAGTAAGAGATTGACATTTTTCAATCTGGCTATCTTCAGATTGTTCTTTCCCCTGATAAACACTCATTTTAAAACAATATCCTATCTCTCCACAAGCAAAAATCCACTGTTTCAACCCAAGTCGTATTGGCTTTCCCTGAATAAATTGTTTTAAAAAATGATATCGAACCATTCTGAGAAAACTCCAAATTTTATGAAATTTTTCTTTTCATTGATATGAGGATGTATATCGGCGATTCAATATCGTTGTTATTGAAATGAAGATTGCGCTTTATTTCGAAATATCTATTTCTTGCCATACGTTGCCGTATAATTTCTCTATCGAGGTCCTCATCCATCCGTTAACTATATTTATCATAAGGTCTTTATCAAATAACATTTCAAAAATCTAAACAGCCGATTTGGATTTTAACGCGTTAGTTATTTCATTCCATCTTTGCTCCGATAGGGCTGGTATTCCTTATAGTAGCACGGTTGCATCTGTCTCCATTTTGGTGTACGATATAAATTTTCGCCAGACGATTGAGTGGCTGTTGAAAATTCGTCTACTTTTCTTCAACTTCTGTTGCACAATCAGCACGGTTATCTTCTTCAATTTCATTTTTGTCAAAGTCTTGGAGGCCGGTTACTTCATCCACTGTACTTGGTGATAACTGTACAATATTGAACTACACAAAAACCGTTAGTTTAGCAAAACACTAAATCTGACCAAAACTGATATTCGACACTTAGTTAATATATAAACCTATAGTTCTAGTAAAAAAGACGGTAGGTCTTAGGGAAAAATTACGTATATCCCATTTGGGGATCATGGTTAAAAATGGGCTAACCCATTAAAATACTAAATGCATTTATTTAATACCTAAATTCAAATGGATCAATTGTTTACCGAATGTACTGCATATTCCTTAAACCCTTAATAGTTATTTGTCAATTAGAAAAACAGATAATTACATGCACGAAGTGAACATTAATATTTCTTTAGTAAAATTTATTTATACAACCACAAGTAAACAAAGTACAGATACTTAAATTTCACTCAAACAATAGTAATTTTTACGCAAATAACATTAGATTACAATTATTACATGCAGGAAGTGAATGCTTCTGTCACAGTCATATATATAGATAGTTTGATATCTTAATTCAATTATTTATTTGATATCTTAATTCAAATGGATCAATAGTTCACGGAATATTCTGGACATTAACACACACATCGCAAATTAAATAAACAGATAATTACATGCGCGAAGTGAATATTATAATATTCATTTAGCTAAATCCATTAAAATAAGCACATGTTAACAAAATATATATACTTACATTTCACTCAAGTAATAAAAATAATATTTACACAAATAAAATTGGATATTAGTTATTACATGCAGGAAGTGAATCCTTCCATTGATACAGTCAAATATGTTTTATAGTTTAAATTAAAATACAAAATGCATTTGTTTGATATCTCATTTAAAATGGATTAATAGTTCGGAAAATATACTGCCCATTTTACTCGAGCAATAACAGCAATCTAATTTTGTTTGTGTAAATAAAATTAGATTACAATTATTACATGCAGGAAGTGAATCTTGATACAAAACACAAAATGTATTTATTTGATATCTAAATTCAAATGGATCAATAGTTCACGAAATATATTGCACATTTACACATATACTGCAAATTAGAAAAACTGATTGTTACGTGCCGAAGTTAATACGAACATTTATTTAGTAAAATTCGAATAAAGTAATTAAAATTATCCCGAAACGTGTTATTTTTTTTTTCAAAACAATGCTAGCCGAAAAATACAATGAAACTCGGCTCCTCAGCAGCTTTTGAAAACGTCCCTCCCAAAAAATATTTATTAAAATCATGCGAGCCAACAAAAATAAAATAAAATTGGAACCTGGATTTACATTTTTGGTATTAGAAAACATTTTTATATTTTCCTAGCCATCAATAGAAATTGAAGCATCGCAATTCTTATTACTTATCCCACATAACTTCGTTATTGGGGCAACAAAATATTCAAGTAAACTATAAATCGATAAAATTTAGTATTTAAACGTTGCGTCGAATGTCATGCAAACAATTTCAATTATGAATTAGTTTTCTTTGAATCGCGTAAGAATGTACGTACTGCCATTGGTAATGCTGTTTTCGTCGGCTATTGCAATTGAATTTCCCAACCTAAGAAAAAGCAACAAACTAGGCGATGAAATCATAACACTACTTACGGGTAATATTAAACCGCTAGGTAATCATGATATTTGGATTATAGATAATAAAAGTTACGGCGACCATGTTAATTACATACATTATGGTTTGAATCGAGATTATCTGGTTGTGGCATATAAAAAATACTTTCGAGACTTTCTCAATGGAGAAGCTAAGCTACCAAAATACGTTCTAGTTATAATCGATGATCCAATCACTCGGAGGGGTTACGAGTACATTTTAAAGGTAGTGCACGCAAAACATTTTAATATTGAAGAAAGGCTAATATTCGTTTGTAATTTTGATATATCATCGCAATTACCGCCGCCACTTAGAGTGAAACTTGGGGTCTCTATGTTGTTTGTGTTCATGACCGACGTTGGACGTGTTAATAAAATTTTGTATAACGAACATGCGCAGCCGACTTTATTAAATGTTACACACCGAACCAGAATTGATCAGATATTTATCGGTGGCCAAAATATGAATAAGAATATTGTACCTGTTGTGTATGGCGAGGATATAACCCGGTCGTTTTATAAAGACGGAAAACTGTACGGAATTGATGGGCAGTATTTGAGCATATTTTGGCAGTTCTGAAGCTGGGATGGGATTGGGTGCACGGGCGGCTCATCTAAATATCAATTATAACATTCGTTATTATTATGAGGGCGATGTAATGGAAACAAATCCTATTGAATTTACAAAAATATCGTTGTTGGTGCCACGAAAATTAATTAAAACTGATTTTTGGACTTCATTTCGTAGTTTTCATCCAGAAACTGTGATTCTATATCTAACAGTGACTGTATCATTAGGGTTAATACTGTACGTCATACAAAAATATTATCACCATTGCAAACAGAACACCTTAATATTTGCGATACTGTTTGATTTGTTCAAGGCACTTATCATGCTTGATGTATCAACGCCGATGCGAACACGATTGGAAAAATTGCTTTTGTTGGCCATTCTCTGGATTAGTTTTATATTCTACAGCTGTTACGAAACATTTATGCTGGCTGATCTTATGATGCCCCTGTACGAGAAAGACACCGATAGTGTACCAGAATTATTAGGTTCTGATATGGTTTTGTCCTTAAACGAAGAGGACGCAGATTTAGTAGATCATGCTAAAGAATATATCAATTCTTTTGATCAAGGAGGCTTCCGAGGCATCGACAGTAACAAAACATCGATATATCATGCGATTGGGAATAATTCGTATCAAAATTTATGTTTTTTAATGGTAGATAGAACGGCCGATGTATTTTTAAAGTCACGATTTAATTTCAATGGTCGAAAGGTACTGTATCATAAAATGCAGAATTTTGCCCTTTACTCATTTTCAAGTTATAGTTATTTGCCTAATCGTGTGCCGCTGGCTAAACAGCTTGATCACATTATGTTGCACATATTTGAATCTGGCATCGAATCTTATTGGAGAGTATTATACGCGCACGATGTCATCCGATTTAACATGTTGCCGGATAAAGCCATCGTTGAAGATGATGATCAATTGATTGTAACTTTTGAGAATTTTCTTAGTATTGCGCTCTATATACTTGTGGTTGGATGGATTTTGAGTGCGATTGCATTTCTAGCTGAGCATTTGTTTTTTAAAGCAAGGGGCGTACGAGAATACATAAAATTAATCGTGGAGGCTATACGAAATTAAATATTTTTACGTAATATTGCACTAGGATTTTTTTTATTTTGCACTTTAAAATTTTACATGCTAGAAGAACAAAAATATTTATTATTATTTTTATGTAAGCTATACAAAAGCGATTAAAAACTATTAAAAAAAAACAAATTGAACCGGAACTATTTAAAAGTAAATAAAAATAAATAAACTTCTTAATCATAAATCGCGTTCTAATTTAAACCTAAGTTCAGACTGCGGCCGGATTAAAATTTGGAAATGTTCATCCAAGTTAGAATGTGGGATTACAAAAAAAAATAATTTGTCTCCACCAACACCAACTACTCCAAACAAATACATTTCTTAGAATGTGTTGGATTTTCCGGCCTGGTTTATTTTGTTTTAACTGTGAGAGCTGTATCTAAATTATTATGGCGTATAGGAACCAATCGTACGCTGCGACCTACAAGCTTTAAGTTCCACTTCCGTCCAGGTATATATAATGGTTCAAGTCACTTTATGATAGGGTTGCTCCTTCTCCAACCTCCCTTTTATAATTTTCATAGTAGTGGGACAATCATAAGGGTGGCAATTCAATGATACAAATCACCTGATATATTTGATAAATGCACTGACTGTATAAAGTCACTGCCAGGTGTGAATTATTTACTATACTAGTATATTAAGGAGAATATCGATAAATGTAAAATACTTTATTTATTCCCTGTGGTTTAAATACTATGTAATTTATATAAATTTAATAATTGCCCATTATATCCTTTTTTTGTCGCAAGTAATCATATACATAAAAATTATTTGTCCCTGTACGAATGATTGCATCGCTCGCCTATAAAGTATGGAATCACAATATTTGAATAATTTAACACTTGGTAGTCATATTGCTCACTGAATACTGGATGTTTTGAATAAAATAATGTCACGTGATTTTTCGAAAGTAGCAAGAACATCACAACAAACACAATTTGATGTCGTTTGATTAAAACGTATAAAATTAAAAATAATGATGGGGTGAATATGTTGTAGCCAACACGCGACTTTCTTTTACCACGAATGCATTAAATTCGACGAACTTAAATTCTACAGCGAAAATATAAACTTACCGGGATTTTGGTAAAACTCTTTGGTATACTCAAAAATCATTATTCTTGCTTAAATTTCAGAAAAGCAGCAAGGTCATCCCTTGTTGATTGAAAATTTTATTTTTAAATATATTTGAATTTTTTAATTCATTATCGGTTTTAGTATATGCTAAACTTCCGGTAGACAGATTTTCACCACAATCTCCAAAGATCTTCCAATTAATGGAAAAAGGTTATATATGAAATTTGATCCCGGATAGTCATTTCGACTGAATTGTAGAGATGTCGAGTTTTATTAAAATATGTTTTATAATCAAATAATGTCATTTCCGGTAAAATTTAAAAAATTATGCGAACAAATTTTGTTTACTTATTTTAAAATTCTTTTGTTATTTTGTTTTACGTGGTAAATTAATTAGACAAAATGTCTATTGGTTCTCTATAGCCCGGACGGATTGACTGATCGGTATGAAACTCCATACTTAAGCGTTTCTCATAAATTAGAGAACCCCAAAAATATTTTTGGTTGAAGTCAGTTCATCGGAAGAGGTAGTCTCCGTAGGAGCTATTTTGTTGTTTGCAAATATTTTGAAAAATTTATTATTTATGAGAATACCGTTTCTAAATTAAATTAAATTTGCCACAATACCGACCGAAGTAGTTTTTCTAAAATTTAAGCGACAAAAACTGTTTTTACGTGCTTTTGTAAATTCTTAAAATATACATAAAAATATATATTTCATGAAAATATGTAATAAAAAACTTCTGTATTTTTGTTAGGCATTCCAATGAACAGTAAAATTAATTTCTAAATTTTCAAACGTAAATGATTGCCGCCGGTCACTCAGGTTTTTAGTTTAAATTTGGAAAAGTCCTCTCCACATCAACGGTAGTTAAAGGGGCGTATTTATAAAATTAATAAAGATCTGAAGGGATGTACAGAGCAACATTGGCTTCCCCAAGGTCAACCTTTTTTAATAATTTCAAATTGAAATTTTTATCGAAGAATATTGATGAAAATTTACATTTCACCTTAAACTTTGACCTTATTGACCTTTGGTTGCTCCTCCGACATAATTCTGATTTCTACGTCATTGCACAAGATTGCAAAAGCAGCAGTCTCCCTTTGGTTTTAATTATTCCCCGCAAAAATTCAAAATTGCTTGTTATAACAATTAAATCATTTTGAATTTGTGGATCTTGAAGTAACTTTTTTGCCTCAAAAATTGCGATGTTCTCAGTCTCATCCAAATTTTTTTTCAAAATGTTCTCCGCCGTGTAAGTACAGGTTTAGGTGACAACGGTACGTGTTCAGCAATTTCATGAAAAATTTGAACTCGCGATTGGGCTTTCAAAAATACCCGCTTTACGAAACACTGCGGGCAATTGTTGTTGAATTGGTTTTTCAATTGTTAAAATTTAACAAAAATGGGTTTTCTTCAAAATTTGTATTGTCTAAAATTCCTATGATTACATTAGCGACGAACGTATCTGCCCAAGACATGGGTAATCTCGTCCATATAGAAATCCATAATTTTTTCCTGATCGTGGTTTGCCTGATTCGTTTTTATTTTGTAAAATGCCATCGGAAGATATGTTTTATGTAAAATTAATTCATGCGGCACTATTTTACACGTATAGCTTTCTGAAACTTTTCGCAATGCAGGGTTTTCTAATTTCCAGAACGGAATGCCCGCCGAAATGAGCGCCTCGCACAGTTTAAAACTAAGCTCCAATTTTCGATTACTTGATCAACTGAATCAATTAAGACCTTGTTGTCTGTTGTTATGTTTTGTTGCCAAATTATTTTCTGTTGCTCGACTTGGTATTTACTATCTGAGCCTACTTTTTTATCGCACAATGAGCAGAACAAAATTTTTTCATTAGTTTTTAGAACTCCGCCACCAATTTTACAAATTTTCTTAAACGGCAAGCTTTGGACGGTTTTTCTTTTGAGATTTTAAAATTTTTTGAAAGTTAAATGATTTTTTCGTGTTTTATAGTGAGGTATTTATATTTGTTTTAGATTTTATTAAAAATTATATTTTAATTACTGCAAATATCTCACAAACCTTTTTTTTAACAACTTAACCTCATTTTACCTGACCAAACGTAACTATAATTATTAATTTAATGTCACAATAGTATACATGTACTTGTTTTGTATTGCCATAAGTAACTATTTCGATTTTCGGGGATAGAAATTTGGGCTATCTTCACAAAGGTCATAATAGACCACTCCACTCTTGTCCCACCAAACACAGAGCATCGTCTTTCTGCCAAAGCGATTCGGTGTTGCGGTCGATGTGAATGGTGAACCTGGATCCACATATGACTTTGTGTGCTTTGGATTCTCAAAATAAATCCATTTTTCATCCCCGGTAACGAAGCAAAAGCGTTTTCCTTTTGTAACGAGAAAGCAAAATGTCACATTAATTTGGCGCTTTTCCATATGCCTGTCCTACTCATGTGGTATAGCCATCTACCGATAGTTTGAATTTTTTCCATGCCTCGCAGCCGATTGGAAACAGCTCCTTGACTAACGTCCAATCGCAACATTAAGGACGTTTCCACGTTACTTTTCTGCAACATCGAAGGCACCTCTTTTGAAACGCCGAAACATCGTTCACACGAGTCTTGCAATGGAGCATATTAAGGTCACTTAAGCTTCTCGATTTAATCAGTATGTTCGAGAATGCTCTTTGTTTTGTTGTATACATTTCAACATGTTGAACACAACAATACAACACTATATGTACACACTTTTCCAATGTAATCATTCGTATCAATTTATCACTTTATTTGATGAACCAATAAAGTAGAGCAGTTTCAAATTTTTTTAGTACAAACTGCATTGATGCACCATCTGTTTCCTTAAATCCGCATTTCATACTTGTACACTTGATGCTTTGTATTTTAATTAGCATAGATCGCGGATCAAGTTTGCCACAAAAATTTCCTTATAAACTTTCTGTTGGTACGGGGAATATGTGAACTTTCTCAAGCTGCTTGTTGGATAGTACTATTTAATGTTTCTAGTTCATCTTCAATTTGTTCGCTCTTCCACTAATTTCCTGAATTAATCCCAATTGGTGTTATTGTTTGTTAATTTAGGCAAGTTATTTTTATTATTATCACTGTATTCAGAATCATGCTCACAAGTGAGTGATTCGATAATAGTCCTTCACTATTTGTAATGCATGTGTAGTCCTCTAGAACTTCTTTTATTAGCAAGGAGGCAAGAAAATCTGGTAATTTATGTATGGCAGTTTATCACCAGAGTGAAATCTCGCGACCTGCATTGAAATCACCGCCTATGATAAAATAAAATTTGGTCCTAGTGATTTAAAATGTTTACTGTAGTCTTCTTATTTTTTACTTAAGGCCGTGAAAGACCGTAAATGGAGGAGATACTGAGATCCATATTATTGATTGATTCAACTTTTATGGTATAAATTTGAATAATTTCTGCTTCAATATCAGTCACCTCATAATGTTTAATTACGGTAGATCCACCACTAGGGTTCCTTCGTGGATGAATATGGCAGCATTCGTATAGTCATGTATTGTATTTTAATAAATGAGTTTTCTGTTAAATGAGTTTTCGATATACATAACATTTATCTATTTTTTCTAAGTTTAGAAAAATTTCTAGCTCTGCAGCATGCTGTGGTAATCCTGTTGCTCTGTTCATTTGTTTTATTCCATAATCTTTGCAGTTTCACCGCTTCTTCGCATCCTCTATATAGTTCTCTAGGTGTTGTCCTTTACAGTTTATATACCTTGTAGGTTCGTTTTGGCTAGAGCAGTCTTTCGCGTTGTGTCTGCCAGTGCATTTTACGCATCTAACATCATGCCTGTAATATCTTTGGGTGTGGTTACAGCCTTGGCATTTCTTGCATTTAGGGATTAATCTAATCAAAAATAAAAATTTAAAAAATTTAATCTATTTAACCCCTCCTATTCAAAATATTTTATTTAATAAATATTTTCGCTTTTGTTGAATGCGCATGAACATGATCAGCGGGATGTTATAGCCAGAGGTATTCATCCCACCGCTATAGCTATAACCTTAATTACTTGGTTATTTTTGTCTGCATAGTAACATCACTCTTTACCTTCTTCTGTGATCTTTGTGGCTAAACCTCTGAATGTAAGAGAAGTTTCTAGAACTCTATCAGTCTGGTCTTCTTTAGCTCCTGGTTCTTTCCTTAACTAAGCGATTTCATTGCTAAGTTGTGACACCAATTTTTCTATTTTATTTAATCCTCTGCGTAGTTCATCATTGCTGATTTCCTGCTGATTCACGAACTGTGTTTTTCTTAATGATGATCTAGATATTCTTGAACTTCGATCGAAAGAGCATTGCAATGGTTGGCTCACCACAGAATCCATTAAGCTGACCTTGTTAGAGGTTGAATCAGCTAGCTGAGCAGTTGGGGTACCACATAGAATTTAATTCCATTAAGTTGTAAACGCATTTCTTTAAGGACTGATTATTGAAGCAGATGCCTCCCTAATCAGTAACATTGGCAGTGGATCAGTGGAGAGAACATCATTCCTTCCTCCTCACCTGCACGACTTGCTGGTAAGGTCGACATTTGAGCTGGTATAATAACCTTCTAGATCAACGTCCTCTACACCCAAACTAAGAAAACTAATAGTTGATACATAGCTACTGCGAAATTCTGACTATGTTAAATTCAATTCTTCAGATGTTCCCATCCTATAATACGTAGTTTATGTGGAGAGGAAGAGGGAGTGTTAAATTAGTATTTGGTTCAATTCCTTAAAATAAATAAATTAGAAATATTCCATTCCAATCGTTGCACAAGTTCTGCATCTGTATTTGTAAGATTTTATCCACCAAATTTTAAGATCAGGTGGTTGTGAGGGACCAATTCATTAAATTCAGGAGCCTTTAAAACAGCCTCCACCAGATCGTTGGTTTTCGCTTTTTTATTTTCACTTTGCCTAGTGAAATCATACCACGAAAAACGCAACGCTATCGTGCACTGAACTTGTAATTTATTTCACAAGTATTTGGTGTTTGTGGGTAAGTTATATCAATATAAAGATTTTATTCACTTCAATCCATAATCGCTCATTATTTTTTGAAAAAACTCCAGCGTAGAATAATTTGAAAGGAATATGAGAGCTATTCTTCTCCTAATCTTCCAGAAACAACATTAGTAAAATAACATTTATATATATTTTACATTTTTAGTGCAAATACATAATTATATTAGTTTCAGATAGTTATATTTCGATTATTAAAACAAGTGTTTAAATATTTGTTGGAGGAAATATCGGGAGGAAATACTTATATCTTTAAATCACAAAAAATATGTTCGCTTTTTTGTTCAATTACGCCGGCGGAGTCGGTGGTAAGGCTCAAGCGTTTGTTAGCGAAATCCTTGCTGTAAATACTCCTTACACACATTAGATTATGCTTGGGATCATTGCCGTGCTGGTACGTAAACCCTCGTCCTATTAGTTTTAGTCCAGATGGTATGGCATGTTTCTCCAAGATCGAATGATAACCTAAGCGATGATTCGGCCTGTAATTTCGACCAAATCTCTAACTAGGTTGTTACCAAAACAACCTCATATCATCAAAGAACCACCCCCGTATTTCATTGTATGGAATCGTACAGTCTGGGAGCATTTTTTCACTGGGACGACGTCGAATGTAAACTTTCCTTTTCAATCCAAAAATTTCGAATTTTGATTCGTCTGGCCCTTGGGTTTTTCTTCACTGTGGCATTTGCCAATTCTGGTGGTACTTTGCACAGCTAAGTCTTGTTTTACGGTTTGTAATCGAATTAAGTGGTATTTAGCAGCAATTCTGCGATTTAACCACTCATCTGTTAGGCGCCTCTTTATCGTAGTTAACAACAATTTATTATCCCGAGCGTTGTTCATTTGCGATAAAAGGTGAGGTGCCGTCAACTTCCTATTACGTTGGATAACATTCCTATACATTCATCTTCGTTTGCGGTGGTGACTCGGGTTCGCCCTTGTCGATATTGGGATGAGTTCTGCCCAATTTCTTTAAATTGCTTCAGTGTGTATTGGACAGTTGATTTCGGAATTTTTTGTTTTCTGTCAATTTCAG
Source organism: Nephrotoma flavescens (assembly GCA_932526605.1). Lineage (NCBI taxonomy): Eukaryota > Metazoa > Arthropoda > Insecta > Diptera > Tipulidae > Nephrotoma > Nephrotoma flavescens. The sequence continues at coordinate 257,460,666 of OW052220.1, forward strand.
AATGCGAATGCCCCTTTATATGTAGAATGACAATGGCTGCTTTAACTCAATCTCCAGTTCCACTTTGTGCCCATTTTTTTGATACCTCTGAAAGTTTTTTTTATTAAATCAATATAATAATAAAATTATTAACATTTAATACCCGAATCAATTTTTAAAAAATTGTAAATTTAATTTAAATATTCACAATTGCAAGCAAAGGGTAAAACAAGTATTCAATTTAATATTCACTCACAGATGGGTATTTAGTAACTAAAATAAATCAGTTTTGTACTCAACAAAATTTATCGATTTACAATGTGTGATTTCTCGAATAATAAAAGTTGACACAAAACAAAATATGCGTATATATAGATGCATTTATACAGGGTGTGTAAAAAAATGTTCTTTAAAAATAGTATTGCAAGTCCTTTGTTTTAATTAAAAAAAAACTCATCGACCAAATACTTTTGGCCAGTAGTGTATGTGAGAACAAATTTCAACGCTGAATTAAATATTATGCTTTAAAGATAAATTAATAATCTAGAAATTATTTCCACTTTTTCTTCGACTTGGAATCTGCTAATTTCCGGAAAATATAATACTAAAAATTGTCAATAGCAGTATACCAAGTTGTTATAACAAACAGTTACGTTCCAAATTGCTCTTTCACTTAGATATAAAGAAAAATGAAAAAAAAATATAAAACAAAAAAAAAATAAGTAATTTACTTTCTTCCAGATTCTGTAAGACTCACTGAACAAATTAGTTCACAATAATAATTACACTGTGCTAGTTGAAAAAAGTGACAAGCTGGGCGCCCAGGGGTCCACCTAGTTCGAGTACGCTGAATTCAATGGTGATAGTCCCATTTCAAAGTTAGTTCCTGTTTTCGAGATATCGCCTTTTTCAGCGAGTTTATTCGTAATATTCCGGCCAAATAATTGCATAATCAGTGGGTGTATTTATACAAAATGTCGTAAAAACCAGGAATTTTTTCGTTGTTCACCAATAGTATTTGATGTTGAACCATTAAGATTTTCGTTATGCTTTCTTAAGCAAAGTTGTTGCGCAAGTCAACACAACTTTGTCTAACATATCAAGACCGATAAACCACATCCACCATATATGTGTGTTTTACTTAGGCCAAGGTTAGGTTAGGTTAAATTGGAGTGGCTGTTCCCGCACACTTAGACCAGTAGTGGCTCGTTGTGATACTACAGGATCCTATTTCCCCTTTACGTTGCGCCAAATATCTCGCACGAAATGAAAAGAAAATAACATAAAAATGTGAATGTAGATGTGGTTTTTCGGTGTTGATGTTCGGCAAAGTTGTTTGTCTTGGCTTGCGCAACAACTTTGCTGGTGAAAGCAAAACGAAAATCGTCAAACGAAAATCGAAATGGGACTAGCACCATTGAACTCAGCATACTTGAATTAGGTATACCCCCTGGGTGCGCAGCTTGTCACAAAAAAAAGTTTGCGATTCAAACACAGTGTTATTAATAAAACGGTCGATCGTTTGCTTCACATAAATCACACAAAATAAGGTATACCAACATAACAATGATCAAACAATAGCACAAAGTTTTATCTTATTATCAAAACAAAACCACACAAAAGTTTTGTAAAACCAAAATTTTATATGTTACAAATACATATGTCACACACATTTATTATATAGATTTGGAAATTTTATACTTAGCTAAGTTATGTTTCGTAATCTTGAACTCCAAAATTAAATAAGATCCATAGTTAGCTGATCTATTGGATGATGTGTCCTCCGTCAAGGGCCAAAAATAAGAGCCCGAAAAATAAATCCAAAATTATCTCCGTGCCTTTTTTATGCACACATTTTTATCTCGAACACAATCATTTCATCCCTCTTTTATCAATAACATTATCTGCTTATGTAATAGGAATGGGGAAATGATGATTATTTATGTACTGCAATTGACTCAATACGATTGAGAATGCAAAAAATAATTATCGAAAGTAAATAACATTTCCACATTAATATGCAAAATAGTAATTGATATACAGGAATACCTCGCATAGTACGGTTAATCGGTTCCACCATTTTGCCGTACTATTTGAAACCGGACTAATCGAAGCACTCGGGCCCCATGTGCCTATTTACAGGCCCTATACCCCTATGAAGGAGGTTAAAGGGCATGATGATGATAATCGAGTCAAAAAATGATAATTTTTTACATATAATTTGTTTTTCTACTTTTCAATAAAAAACGACAGTATGTAGTACAAATGTATATATATTTGTTTAAAATAACAAGAAATTTTTTTACAAGAACAATTTTTTTTTTGAAAATTTCAAAACCGTACTAAAGAAACCGTACTGATCGAAGCAGTACTATGCCAGGTATTCCTGTACATATAAATAAACTAATTTGAATATAACCAAAAGAAATAAATAAATATGTATACAAAACAAAATAAATGCAATCCAGGATCTTACAACCCAAAATTCCAATAATAAATGTATGTACTAAAAAAAATGTTTATTAAAAAATACCAAACTATAGAAAAATAACTTAAATTAACTTAATCAAACCTTACCACGGCCATAATATTTGTCAGCATTGGAAAGGAACAAAACAATTATAATTCCATCTAAAAGAAATTATAAGCTAGAACCTAAAACTACGAAAATGATTATAATTACATTACACCATCAGTAATTAGAGAGAGATTCGATTACGTGGCCAAGTTGTATTTCAAACTAGAGTAAAACATTATATAACAGTTTATTTAAAATATTTCTGGACAAGCGGATCATATGTGGGCATGTAATGATCCGAAAATAAAATATAATATTCTGTTAATATTCGGTTCATTAATACGTAGATTCACCTCTCGACCAACTTTTATTTATGAATATACTCGTATCATTAAATATATTACATCATTAAAATAATTAACAGATTTTAATTAATTTAAAAATAAATCTGAATAATGAACTTCATTAACAAAATAAATATAAAAAAAATAAATTTTGTAACTTTTATCCAGTTAAAACAATAAAATTTATCTACTTATTTAACGACTATCACCATTATGTATTCCATTGTAAATCGACGGAGTGAAACAATCAAAAATATTTTTATGTAATTAAATAACAAAAAGCTCAAATTATAAAAAATGTATATTCGTATACACAATAAGGTTATGCCTCATAAACATTTTATTTATTATACGCAGAGCTTTTTAAGTCTCATTAATTTTTGGTGTCGTAATGTGTTTTTTTATATTAAGTTTTGAAAGATAATTATAAATTTTATTATCAATTATAACATTTTTGTACAATAGCTGATAATAGGCTATGAATTCAAATCTCAGTTTCAAAAACAGTTCGCATAATGGTGCCTAAAAGTAAACATCATATCGGTGTAGCCGTAGAACCGTAAAAACGCTTCGGTAGAACCGTAAAAACGATTTGTCACACTAAACTGTCAAATGAGTAAATTTTCGTAGTGAATTTCTAAGAAAACAAGTTAGACGAACGAAGCAACGCCTGAAAAGGGCTGAGTGATTTTCTCTTGTTAAACATGGCTTGATGTCTTTCTCCCCACTCAAATACCTAATTAACCACAGTGACTACTTCTAGCCGTTTACCGGTTAGAGCTGAAGGAGTAGGTTCAACCTCGAATGAAATAGGGGAGTCATGAATTGAAAAATAACAAAATATAACAAAAAAATCAGAAGAACTCATCGTCGATGATCTTTTGTAAAGAAGATTCTCATGTCAAACCTTGCCAAAAGCCTTGGATATGTCCAAAGCGATTGCAAAGGCTTCAGCAGATTGTTCGAAGGTGAGGATCGATATGATTGTAAAATATATGTCAAGAGATGAAACAGCTGTCGTGAAAGCTGAACTGTTTGTTTGAAATTATTTTGTTAAATGCAAGATACTTGAAGTTATCAACAGCATTTCTTAACTTTGGCGACGCGACGGCTGATAAAATCGATATTGGCCGGTCGTGTGAGGGATCAGTTTTATCACAACCACGATTCACAGCTGGTTGTACCACCGCACGTCTCCAGGTATTTGGCAATTCAGGTTGCTTATTATAGGAAAGTAGAAATTTTTTAGTTTATATTGAAGCCAAGTCATTCAATGGCAAACTCCTTTAATATTCGAACTAAAATTCCACCGGGTTGCCTTATTTACGCCAATTGTCCTCAGGTGTAAGTATGGATTCATCACCAAAGCATCGTCTGTACATTTTACTGCTGAAATGGAAGTTTTAGAAATATTGGCAACCTTGGCGGCTTTCTTGTTGTGGGCTCTTTACACTTCCATAGCACATATTTCCTTATAATTCATATTCTCATAAGAAATTTCGTTCCGTTTAAGCGTGAATTCCACAGTGAAACATTTTTTTTTTCAGTAAAATTAACGAGATACAAATGCGAAAAACGACTTGGCTACTGTTTGAATGTTGGTGGTGTTTCAACAGATATTTTTATGGTTATCAGGTAATGGTCAAAATTTTCAATTATACAGCCTCGACATGTGCTTCCTGAGGCATTGTTGTGAGGCATTGTTGTGAGATAAAGATCCATAATATGGAGACTTGTAGAATGTTGGGACTCATATTAGAATGACTAACAATCTTTGTAAGGTCATGATGACAAACCACTCTGCTTGGTACCCAGCACAATTTGTATCGTAATGAATCAGAATTCTTTATGGTGAATATTAAAGCCACAAACAAAAATTAATTCGCAATTAATGACAGAACATCAACAAAATTCGTGGTTTCTTAATCCGTCTGACTGGGGGATCTATGCAAAATAACTACAATTAAAGGTGTTAACTAGGTAGGGATATTTGAAGCATAATGGTATATGTTTCAGCGGTTTTTGTGTAAATTTCGTACTTTTGATGTCGAGTGTACGGTAAACACACTTGACACAAAATGGCAAAATGGATGATAAGGCTATCAATTTTATCTTTACGAGGATTATGCTTCTACCCGAAATCCAAAGAGGTATTTTTCGGGGACTTTTGATTATTATTATTCATCGGTAAATAGAAACTCATTTTTGTACGCCAATATACAGCTTAAATTTCCATCATCCCCCAGTATTTAATCAATACAAGCCTTATTTTCTGGGATTAGCGCTGGTTTGAAAGTTTCATTATGTTGTGTCTTTCCTTTAATCCGACCTAGAATTGCTGTAGAACGACTTCAGAAAAATATTGATAAGTTGTTGTTGATATCCAATCCTAAAGCAATTATTTTTTTTCGTTGTTTATCTTGCTGCATATCTGTCTGATTGAAGGAGTCATATAGAAGACATTTAGTTCCATCTTTCATGAATTCTTGAGTTCTTGAATCTTCTTGAACTGTGGCAGTTCTAGTCTTTAGTTTAACAATCTGTTTCAAAGATTTAAATGGAGTTTGTTTGTTATCTCTTCTGGTGTGATAAGCCCATACAAGTAGGATTTTGGCTTGAATCAGCACCTAGCGCCATATGCTTCTGATAAAATTGTTCTCCAAATCTTTTAACTGTGTCACTTAATTCGATCTTATATGTTCTCCCATTTCCTTCAGGTTTTCTGGAAGTTCTTCTAAACTTGTCTTTTTTATGCTTGTCCAATTTTTGAGATTATAAATGCTTCACCGGAAAGGAGCTATACAAATTCCCTTTTGTTTTTTGAACGATCTGTGAACTAATTGGATATCTTGGGGCCAAATAAGATCCAAATGCTGTACCATATGTTACAATTTTTGATCTATTTATAAATTCTCCCTGATTTATTTGGGTTTGATCGCAACCAGATTCGTTGAACGTTTTGATGTTCTCTATTTCTTTATTGATTTGCCTAAGCATATGCTCAGTGTCCGATGCAATAACTTTACGATGCTCCTTTTATGTGATAAATATTGCAGTTAGGTTGTCTTGTTATGTTGGACCTTCACACATCATTTCGTTTAGGGACAAGGACAACCCTGTTGTAATTCTGCAGGAAGCATAAAGTACTATTCTCATCTTCGGCGTGTGAAACGGAATCAGCTAGCTAGGATTATTTCTTTTTATAACTCACCGTCTAAACCCAATATGTTTTTATCTGGAAGCAGTTTAGGAATAGTCGTTAAAACAAGGCCATTGGTTTGTATCTTAAAACTTGGAAATCTATTACTGATGTTTATTAACATCAGTTGGTGCGATCGTCTCTTTGTTGCTGACATTTGGCAACTCGTCTGAAACCCTCGTATATTTGGGAAGCAAAGTTGTTGTGTTCCTTCTTCTCTGGCAAATTTGGCCAGTGGACCTTAATTTATTAGTGTCCGTAGCATTCTGAAATCACCGAAAATATTTTGTACTCTTACTTGATCTGTTGGGAAGGGATCCGGATTACAATCCTAGTCTAATGTTGGTATGTTTAGCTCTGCATAAATGTTCTGCTATGTCGGATAGGTAGAACAATTTGCTTTACTGCTACAACAACCAACTAAAGGTTTTGACAAAAATGATGATTGAACTCGCCTGGCCATCGTTTGGTTAGAAGTGGTCACTAGTTTTTATCGTTTGATCACTTACGATTAAACGGTAAATAAATAATGAAAATTTCAAAAAAAAAAGTTCCAGGGTAGCACCTCATTGCAAATATACTATACCGATTTTATATAATTTCGTTAGGTAATCGTTAGGTCAGAATTTTTCGACACATTTTGGCGTTTGGTCACTAATTGGCCACTTTTTTTTGCGGAAGAGATAAAATCAAAATTGTATTAATTTAACAAAATCAGGTCTCTCGCTTATTGGAAAATTTCGTTTACACTTCAAATCGTGAGGAAATGATGAGTTTTTAACCAACTTTTTGCAATAAATCAATATGAAGGAGTGACCAAACATACTGTTAAAGTTAGCTGAAAGTTTCCAGCCGAAAGATAATGCAGATAGTGTCTTGAATACAGCAAAAATCAGTCATGAACTCGAATTTATTAGAATTTAAGATTCATTTCTCCTTCACCCGAATGATGTAACTTCGGGTGAAGGAGAAATAATTTCAGTTTATAGGAATTTAAAAATCGATAGGAGCGAGAGTATAAAGAGAGTTTAAAAATAGTCAAGACACTATCTGCATTATCTTTCGCCTGGCAACTTTCGGCTAACTTTAACAAGGTAGACCAAACGAATTCAACTAGTAACCATCACCAATGACAGTCGACTAAACGATTCCGATCGTTGCATTTATAAAATTATTAGTATTTAAATCTTGCGGAAAGATGATAATTTAATGAAAACAACTAGTGACCGATCCTCAACGACAATCGGCTCAACCATTCCGACAGTTAGATCTGTGATAGCCCAATAGGATTATGTTAATTAAAATGACGTTGTGCATTTAAATGTTGCCAAGTTATGAAGAACAAAAAAAAATTGATGTTTTTCACTTTAGATACGATCAAAGAATTGAATTTTAAATAAAAATATATTCAAAGATATATTTTTATCTAAATGTTTATTCGTGTGGGTAACTGCAGCAGGGAAACTTTCGAATTTCAAAATGAAACTTTGCATACCGATTAAGCCCAATTTGTGCTAATTAGTGCTTACGGGAAAAAATTAGTGCTAGTCCAGCACCCGGGAACACCGGAAAAGAAGATTTCGCATAAAAACGAAATAAATAAAACCCAATTTCTATAAAAAACCAGAAACAACTTAAGCCAAATTTTAAAACTTCATAAAAGCGGCTACACCGACGAAATTTGTGCTTATAATAGAAATGTGATTTTCATAAATTTTCATTCATAAATAGAGGAAAAACAAACTAGCCCCTAAAAGATACTATATTGAACATACAAATTACAGAGGTACCGTTCAATAAAATTTTTGTTGAACAACAAATTAAAAAATAGAAATAACTTGTTGTAAAACCAAAGACTGAGCAATTCAGATAGCATATTCTTATCACGCATGTCCATTGCCATCCGAAAAATATAGTGGCTGAATTTGTGCTAATCCAGAATTGGCCCAGTTCCGTTAAGCAACAAAGACCGTTGAATGAACGATTTTCTGACAAAAAATGTTCTACAAGCTAATGAAGTATGCACTTCTGATTCCATATTCCTATCAGGTATGTTCATCGCCATCCGAAAAATATAGTGGCTGAATTTGTGCTAATCCAGAATTATCCCAAATAATTTTAAAACACTAATTAGGGTGAGTTAGTTCGTTTTTTTAAATGAATATTTTCAATATATTCAAGTAATTAGCTGTATTCCAATGGAGAAAGCAAACTACTCACAAGTACTTGTATCTACTCGCAGCTACTCGTACTCAAACGATGGTGTAGATGTTGTAAGCTGTTACGTGTAAATTTGACGGAATGTATATTAATTTCAAAATATCTAAGAGATGGCTTTGTGATGGTTAGGTTATTTTGAAATGTTACATTTTTTACAATTTTTTGTTTGTTTATATTTGATAGATTGACAATAAGGGATTTTTGTGAAAAATTGATTAACAAATTACAATAAAATTTGTAAAACTACAATTACTAATTAAAATTATTAAATTGATCCAATTATACATATACAATATACCGGGTGAGTTTTTTAAGCTGAAACTTTCAAATATCTCGGAAAATAAGCACTCTATACGATAAAAATGACCATTATCAAAATTAAATCATTCTGGAGGGGAAATACATTAGCAATTTGGAAACTAAAATAGGAACCCTTATTTTTTATTGCAGATTCGGATTCTACAGTTATAAGTACGTAGGATTTCCTTGAAACATTTTTTTCGATTCATGACAGATGGCGCTGTAACAAGCGATATTAAATTTGTTTCGATTTCTCCTACTGAGAACATTATGCATACGATTCTGCAATATGTTTGCATTAAAATTAACACGTTTTCAATGTAAATACTTGAAATTAGTTTTAATCAAATTGTATTTCTTAAATTAAAAAAAAAAAAAAAAAAAAACTACTTTTAGCGTAACAAAACGTGTTAATTTTAATGCAAACATATTGCAGAATCGTATGCATAATGTTCTCAGTAGGAGAAATCGAAACAAATTTAATATCGCCTGTTACAGCGCCATCTGTCATGAATCGAAAAAAATGTTTCAAGGAAATCCTACGTACTTTTAGCCATAGAATCTGAATCTGCAATAAAAAATAGCGGTTTCTATCTTAGTTTCCAAGTTGCCCCACCCTCCTTACAAACAGGGGCGGGAGTTCCTAATTTTAGCAATAATGTATTTCCTTTCCAGAATGATTTAATTTTGATAATGGTCATTTTTATCGTATAGAGTGCTTATTTTCCGAGATATTTGAAAGTTTCAGCTTAAAAAACACACCCAGTATATATGTATATACAATTATTAAACTGATGGAAGGAATTGATTCGACTACTAAAGTGGTAGATTTTTATTGTAAATATACGTAAATTAATTTTATTAACATTTTCACTATTAAACCCTCAATACTCCTCTTTCCTGCCAGCGCATGCACAGATTAAGGCTTTGCCTTCATGGTATGTAAATTTTTTGACATTATTACCAAATTGTATCAAATATTCAAACAAATTTAATTTTGTATAACAAAATATGTTACTGTCATAATTTTCCAAGTTCCTTTGGTTATCTACTCACAAGTACTTGTGAGGTTGTTTTCCAAACGAATACTTATTTGTGGGACCTAACTTATTCAAATAAGTAAGCTAGCAAGGTGACTTTTTTTCTGTTGTAGCCGAAAAATTTAAATTGGTTGTCAATTTTTGGTTGTCATTTATATCAATTTATGACTTTTAGAATTTGGTTAATAACTATTTTTAGATAACAAAAAGATCATTGTGGATTAAAATCAAAATTAGGATAAAAAAATGATTATCATAAAGATATAGCATCCCAATTACGTAGTGTATGCATGTCTTACATAAATGATTTGAGGTCAGCACAGAACTAGCAAGACCACATGGCGTATTAATATATTCTATCTTTACGAAACAATTAATATTGATTAGACAAACATAAAATATATATCTACATAAAATATATACATATTTTCCTATTAACTGGAGCCCATTCGAACTTCTTTGGTTGTCTAAACGAAATTTGAAACATAAAGATCTAGCCGAATCGTGCCTAAAAAATCATATAAACATTTTTGTAGATTTAAACATTTGGAGCGGTTAGAATATTACAAACCAATATTCTAATCGTACATATTACAAACTTAACATCTCGCAAACTCATCATCACTCTGTACGTCTAAACAGAGTAAATGCATCAACAGATGCACAGATACATGCAAGCCGGAAACAATACAACGAGCATTCCAAACGAAAGCAAAAGCAACACGACGAAGACGAAACCAAAACAGAATGAACAAAATTTATAAAATTTTCTTTACCATCCAGTTCGTCTCCAACCAGCCGCTGAAGCAAGACGCGCATACCATTTGCGCTTACCGCACACCACGATGCAGATCACGTAATCCGCCATTACACAAGACGGATGTTAATAATTAAAAATTAAATTTAATTTTAATAAATAATAAATAAATTAATATAAAAAATTCAATAATATAAATAAAATAAAATTAAATTTAATAAGTTATAATATATAATACAATAAATCAAAATAAATAATTTTATAAAAATATAAACGTTATACATTATTTCTAAGTTTTTCTTTTTTAAATTGTCGCAAATCCTTTTAATTGCACAACTATAATTATTAATTTATTAAAATAAATAATTAAATTAATGTAAACCAAAATATTATGCCTCGAAGAATTTTGCGATATCAATGTTTTCATGTCAATGTCAAAATAAGTATGCAAACTCAATTGGAATGGGTTTACTTACTTATTCAAGATGGCGTCAAATAAGTCAATTAGTCTGAAATAAGTATTCTTTTGGAAAACAGCCTAAGTAGGAAATTGTTTCCATTGGAACACAGCTAATGCAGAATACTCCAAATATTTTTTCGTAATAAATAATTTTCCTGAGTTCTCGTTTTTTTTCCTTGTTTCTAGAACACTTTTTGTCAGAAAATTGTTCATACAACAGTCTTTGTTGTTCAACGGAATTGGGCCAATTCTGGATTAGCACAAATTCAGCCACTATATTTCACATTTATTATATTTCACTATATTTCCATTTCGGATGGCAATTATGATGCTTGAATACTCATATATCGTCGCTCACAAGGATTGCTGAGTACATTGGATGATGAGATTCACTCGATTAGATCATTTTTGATCATTTCTGTAATCGAGTCAATCCTATCATCCAATGTACTAAGCAATCCTTGTGAGCGACGATATATGAGTACTAGTGGGCGCCTTTCATATACAACAAACATTGGATAAATCCGGGTTCAGAAATATTCCTATTCCCTATCGTATGGCAACAAGGTTACCGGTTATAAGTCAGAAATAATGTAACCGAATCAACCCCAGCATCCAATGTACTCGGCAATCCTTGTGAGCGGAAATATATGAGTTTGAGTGAGTTTAATTTTAAATATGTTTTTTATACTCAAATATCTCTAAATTTAGGTATTCAATTTTATAGATCATATGCATGTTATTTGGTAAGTAAATTAAATATTATGTGTAAACACAACAACACGTCATTATTAAATTTATAATATTTTAGAATACAGAAAAATGTGTACTAAGATTTTCTTTAAACTAATTATGTTACTGTTTTATTATTGTACAACGTACAACACATTACATTTTTTTGCAACGCAAATATTTTAAACTCATAAAAATAATAAATAGGTTTTTAAATGATTTTTTTTTATTTTCGGGATAGAGTGTAATTTTGAAATGTTTCATGTTGTTTTTCGGGCCAAAAGGTTTTTATCGCATTTAGCGTGAACTCAAACCAATTTTTGAAGTCATTTCCCAGTATGCAAATTTTCCACTGTGTGGAAAAAACTGCTCAAATTCGCAGTAAATTCCGTACTACAAAATATCAAAGACACAAAAATATTGATTTTGGGCAAAAATAATTGTTTTTCTCTTTCTATTTCGCGGTAATATTATTTTCGTTTTATAAGTTTCGATTGTATCTTTTATTTTCAGTTTCTTCTGACAAGTCGACGTGCACGGTTGCACTACATAATTAGTTTTTTTAACACTTTAATTGTGTTTCACTATAATGTTTTTCGATTTGTTAAAGTAAATAATTTTAAATTTAAATATATAATAATAATTATTAACTTATTTAGTGATCGCGATGTGCAAATTTGGACTAAAAAGGTAATAGAGATCTGACTCACAATGGCGTCGTCGCGAAATACATTTACGTATAAATTTTCAATGATTTTTTTTTCAAGATCTCAATACGGCAGATGCATTACAACGTGGCGGATGCAATATAACGTGCCGGATGCAATACAACGTGGCGGATGCAATACAAAACTCAATTTATGAAATTTAATAATGTGTACACAAATAAAAAATAATGTGAATAAAATATTAATATTTATTTTATTATAAATGGAAAATTTTGTTTTATTTCGGATAAGAATTATTATTTATTCCAATTGGAAAATATATACAAACCCGTGCCTTTTGTTTATGTGATTTTTTCTCTTTCTAGTTGGGATTCACACCGACACCGGAATTTTTGTGACACTTTTCTTTGGCTGGGAGTACGAATTTCCGCGTGATACACATGGTTCTTTCCATAGAAGCAGTGTGGTTTTAGAACGCGAATGTAAATGGAATTCCGTCGGCATTGCATATTGGGTTTTCGGGATGGTTTTCGGGCTATCTTCACATACGTACCAATCCTGCCCTAACGATTACCTAATGAAATTTGTTAAAAACGGTATGGTTTTCTTGGAATGAGGTGCTGCTAATTTTTCATAATTTATTTATCGTTTAATCATAAGTGACCAACCGATAAAAACTAGTGACCACTTCTAACTAAACGATGGCCAAATGAATTCAATCATCATTTTTTGCCAAAACGTTTAGATGTGGAGCTAAAAAGCGGAGCCCTAACCAGCAACGTTTGGTAAATTATTAAAAATTATAAAATTATAAAAATTATTCTGCGTCAGTTGTTGCAACTTTAAGAGCGCTTTTTTCAAACTGTCGGCCGTAATAATCGCCCACCACACAGGCTGTGCGTGGTATAGTGGATCAATTCTAGTCAAAGTATTCACTATTGAATGTTTGTACGCCAGTGGGAGAATGCACTACCCGATGCATCGAAAATGCAGCTGCAAGCACTTCAGTCCATGATGAGCCAAAATGTCGATTCCAAACCGTTCACATGAATTGGGAATCGCTCAAACCACATTGTGGCGAATTTCGCGTAAAGATCTACCTTATTAAAGTTAGCCGAAAGTTGCTAGCCGAAAATAAAAAAATGATAATGCAGTTTGTGTCTTTGGTTTGATAGCCGAAAAGAAAAATTCAACAATGTTCATCAATATATTTCAGCCGAAAGTTACCCGATGATATTTAAGAAAAATTATTTTTTCCTTCATATTATTTACTTCTTTAAGTTGATATTAAAATAAAAGTTTTTTCTTAAATTTTGAAGAAATTCTGTTGGCGATACGGGGGTGTAATTTGACATCATTTCCATACTTCAATTACTGAAAAAATCATTGAATGGCCTGGCGCTCTTGTTTAACTGCCAATCTTACCAAATTGCACCACCGTATCCGCATCAAAATTTCTTCAAAGTTTCACTGTTGTTAACAGGAATTACGGCCTATCAAATGGCCATAGTGGCATCAATGCAAATCTAAGTTAAACAAGAACGCCGGGCCATTTAATGCATTTTTCAGATAATCTTATCATATTGTCGGTGGTGCAATTCCCATCAGAATTTCTTCAAGGTTAGACTGTTGTTAACTAATGTCTGGGCCTATCAAATGGCCATAGTGGCATCAATGCAAATTAAGGTTAAATAAGAGCGCCATGCCATTCAATGAATTTTTCAGTAATTGAAGTATGGAAATGATGTCAAATTTCAACCCCGTATCTCCATCAGAATTTCTTCAAAGATGGACTGTTGTTAGTAGGCATTACGGACTATCAAATGGCCAACGTGGCATCAATGCAGAGTTAAATTTAAAAAGAGCGTAAGGCCATTCAATGAATTTTTCAGAAATTAAACTATGGAAATTTTGTTAAATTAGACCCCCGTATATACTGTTAAAGTTAGCCGAAAGTTTCCAGCCGAAAGATAATGCAGATAGTGTCTTGAATACAGCAAAAATCAGAACTCGAATTTAGGAGAATTTAGGATCGAAATACACCATTCGGGTGAAGGAGAAATTATTTCAGTTTATAGGAATTTAAAAATCGATAGGAGCGAGAGTATAGAGTTTAAAAATAGTCAAGACACTATCTGCATTATCTTTCGGCTGAAATCTTTCGGCTAACTTTAACAAGGTCCCCCGTATCCCCATCAGAATTTCGTTAACTGGTTTCATTAACCGGTTAATTTAATTTCGCATAGGGGGGGGGGCAATTTCGCTAATTCAATATGTCTCCACAGTTAGGCCGAAGTTGACCAGCATGATGGCCTATCAAGTGACCATATTGGCATCAATGACAAGGCATGCTAAGCTAGAACGACAAGGCAATGCATTTTCGATATATTGAGTTAGTTATTGGGTTCTGCTAAAGTTTGAAGAAAATCCAGAATTTTATTGAAACATTAACTTCAGTGGTGAAGCTTATTTTTGGCCTAATGGCTGCGTTAATAGGCAAAACATGCTTTATTGGACAGTACCAAATCCGCATGTGATTCAATCAAGCGACTCCATTACAACCCCAAATAGTGGCCGTGCTGTGTGGATTTCATGCCAGAGATGTGATAGGAACATATTTTTTCATCAATGAGAATGATCGCCACGTTATGTTCAACAGAGTTCACTATCGTGCCATACTGCCATGTGGGAATACTATTTTTGATCAGAATTGGATAGACTAGATATCAGTGATATGTTGTTCCAATAAAATGGTGCCACAATATAGAACGCGAAATTGCTAACAATCCGGCAGATATGTGTGAAATGCAAACTTGGTCGCGGTATAAATTTCAACACAAAATCTCAATTATTCTATGTTTCATTTACACACACAATTGTTAAGTCTTTATTGAAAAACTCTTTATAAACTCTTAATTTAAAAAAAAATACTTAAATTTCCACTCCACTACCGTTGTGAAGTCCATAAAATTTTTATTAATTTTTCTAACCAACTTTTATTAATTTAAAATTTATACAAGTGTGCTATCAATATTATTTGAACTCCATAACCCTAAGATTAAAGATGCTATAATAAACGGTTACAACCCACCACATAATATTTATTTCATTTGTAAAGTTCATGGCGAGTTTTATTCTTACCTTACAATTAATTACTTATTAATGTTTTTTCGAAGAATAAAAGTAATTCGTAGAAATAGAGATGAACGGAAAACTTTTGTGTTTATCATAGGACTTGTAGGCCGCAGATCAAATTATTTATAGAATTCTGGTATTTATTGTTGAATAAATTTTCCAAAAATAAATACAAAATTGTAAATTCATTAAAGTAATTAATCTCTGTGCTAACATCATAAATTTCCCCCGAAAATTCTTATATTACACAAACGAATCGGAATACTAAAGAAAACCTCAAATTGGATTCGACATACAAAAAAATCTAATTTCAACAGAAATTCGAATAAAGAAAATAATGAAATGCCTTTAAAAATTTAAGCTTTTGAAAGCTTTTTGTAGTGTTGTAAACAATTGCAATAGTTTTTTCCTGCTTTTACGCCGACATACACACATACAACATATTTATATACGGCAAAAATACAGTGGGTGGAAATTCTTTGTTATATTTCGATGAAAAGAACATAATGAAACGTATCCTATTTCACAGTCAACGGATTAATTACCAATTTAATCATATGATTGATTGAATAATTTTTACATCTTATTTATGCACAAGGCTATTATGTCCCAAAAACAAAATAATTTTTCTGTCAATAAATCAATTTTTTGTTTGTTTTATGCGATGCACGAGCTTTCGTTGTGTTTGCCATATGTGTGGGTATTGGAGCACGATTATTTAGTTTTTCTTTAATAAACATTTTTGTGGACCAAAAGTGATAAATTGATTGTGTTTGACAAATTAACATGTATAAATATAATCATGGATTTGTGGAGAGCTTTTCGATATTATGGATGGATTAACAGGCAAATTGAAATTTTTTCTCGTTCGCATCATTAATTAGTTCTGGTCTAATTCGATTGTGTGATAATTGGGTGAACTAAAAAGTTTTTTAGTATCGAGTTTTTGTGATAAGATTTAGGGGTGTTCCGATCCAAATGAAGGCTGATCTTTACATACCACCCAAACTTTTTCTTCAATTACGATATGTTTGATCCATAACAATAAATTTAAATCAATTAAATTTATTCATCCCACCTGCTTTTATTTTTCGAAGGAAAAGAAGGAAAGAAAGGACGTTGCTTGGTGAATACTGCTACAAGTTCTTAGAAGGGGTGCTTAAGGCAAATATGATACTATATTACAAGTTATTTGTCAAATTTTTTGAGGAGCAGTGACTTGAAATTTTTTTTTGAAACAAGCAATTTCAGTAGAAGTAAAGATACAGTAAAGATAAAAAGAAATTGACAAAAAATCGTTATGCCGACAATAATATCAAAGTAATATTATGGACCAAATTCTATGAATTCTTTCTAAAATGGTTATAATATTTTTATCATAGCGATATGGAATCAAAATAACTCTCTGCTACTTATCGAGTTAATACATCTTTAATTGGTATATTTTGAGTTTAAGACTTTTATTTATGTTATTTAATTAGCCAAGAGTATTACTGTAAATCTGGTATTGAGAATAATCAATTAACTTGTAAATATATAATTAAATTTTTTATAACCCTTTTGAATTCGTTTCTAGAGAAATTAAAATCGAACCCGGCAGAAACATCATTAAATACAATACATGAAATAAAATCAGGTCAGACATACTACACAATACACTGTGAAGTTTTCGACAAAATTACAAAACAACAAAACATGGCAGATTACAAAATTTATCGAAACAACAAAAATCCACAATATGTTATTCAAAAATTAACAAAACTAACTAGTCATTTCCGGTAAAATTCAAAAAATGATCTTGAAACGGGATAATCATTGCATACAGTCACTCTTGTGGCATGGGTTCCCGCAGCTCGGTATTTTAGAGGAAAACTCTAAAGAGAGGGGTATTCAGGTGCACAGAAAGCAGGCTTAGTAGCCATAGTACTAAGAAGGTATTGGAAAGCGAGTTGAGTTCAGAACCTTGAAGTGCTGAATTAGGTTTATACATCTTACTTGTGGATGAATTAACTGTGTTTGTGAAAACTTAGGGTGCTAAAGCAGCATCAGGTTAACTTTACACCCATAAGAAAAACTGTCACCGCGGCCTTGAATTAATTTTAATATCAAATTCCGATTACTCATTGTGTCTGGGCTGCAAAAACTACCACACTCAAAGAGATTTTTCTTTAAATTAATTTTTTATGACTAGGTACATTATTTTCGAGATTCTTTCAGTTTCGCACCATTCGCCGAATTAAAAAAAAATAGTTTTTACAAAATATCCTGTGTATGTGTGTGCACATACACATATGTGTGTGCGTGATCTGTATATAGATTAAAAGTTTCTGGCCAGTCTGAAGCCTAGACAGAGAGGCTGATTGTGAAACTATAGACTTAAGCTTTCTCTGTAAATTAAGAGAAGCCAGAGATTTTTGGCCGAATTCGGTTTATCGAAAGTGGCAGCTTAAAAAGAATTTTTTCGGGTTTCGTCAATATTTCATAAAGCATATAATTTATGAGAAAAATGACTATCAACTAAATGGTTCTCCATTAAATTTACAACCATATCGATGCAGATCCATTTTCCAAAATTAAGCGAAAATTATGGTTTTTGACACAAAACTGTTTTAAAAAAAATCGTCCTCTTTACAGCCCAGACAGATTTGATCAGTACTAAACTTCAAACATAAGTTTTTTTTTATAAATTCGGAAAATGTGTGCGATGTTTCTCCGTAATGGGTCCACTGAAAGTGGCAGCTTCCATAAGAGCTTTACCGTTTTTTGCTAATATTTTGAAAAATATATATTTCGTTTACGAAAAAAAATTATTAAAATAAGATTAAATTGTTCGGAAATAACAATGTTTATTTCCGCAAAACTGGGTATTTTGACGGTTCTGAGGGTAATTGACTAATAGGGATGAAACTACAATTCATACTTAAGATTTCTCTATAAATTTGGAGATTCTTTCAAAAATTTATAGAAATTTGTGAATCGCGTAGTGACAACTTCAGCAGGAACTTTTTAATTTCTGTCATGTTGAAACTATAGCATTTATTAAAAACAATAAAAAAATTTCAATTTAAAAATCAACTCTGTGGTGAATTCGAGATATATTTCCATTCGTGGCAAAATAAATTTGGGTATTTGCCATCACATATTCAGCCCAGCCATCTTTTATTTATTTTTAAATATCTACAATAAATAGTATTTATTGTAGATGGCACTACAATAAATAAATTTGGACCACACTGGAGCAGTCAGATCGCTGAATCATGTATGCTTCACCCCGGCTTGATTCTTGATTCACAAGAGTTTTAAGTCTATTAAAAATTATTATTGAGGAATTACAAACCCTTTTTGTGACACCACTTATGCGCAAGAGATTATGTGTTGCATTTATCAAAATATAATACTTAAATTTTAAGTGAGAGCTTTTAACAATTTTTTATATTTTATGAACTAAACAACCACGACCAATAACTAACATCGGTTGTGGGGTTAACAAAATATTTATGTACTTTTAAAAATAATACCGAATAAGAAGCTTTTATATAAAGATGTGGTATAGTGGAAGCTAATGATTAGTTCATTTATAAATAACAATTCCAGACGGAATAATAATAACATCTCATCTGGCACGGTGTAATTTATCCAACCGATTTAAACACACTCTATAAGAAGAATTCCAGATTTTTGTATTTAACCAAAGTTGCTTTATGAGAGTGTAAAGTTGTTCATCTATTATCATTGTACGAGTACAGTTTGTGTTCTACCTAATATGTAATAGTTTCACGTTCCATATTTTACTTGTTTGTTGCATTTCATGTTTATGGCTCCTTCAATTCATAGCTTGGTACACTGTACATGGTAGATATAAGAAGAGAGGCTAAAGATAAACACGTAGAGACTGCATACAAGAATGGAATATAAATTAAAGTAAAAATAAAATGTATACAGTAGAAAATGCCACTTTGCTTTGCTTCGTTTGAATAAAATGGGAATTGTTGAATTAAATAACACTTTTTTGGTAACATTATTCGTCTATATCCTTAATAAACAGAATATTGCCACTTGACTATACATACTCTATCCTATCAGTGTTTCTTAATTGAGTGGTTTCGGAATACATTAAAATAACTCTATATCTGCTTTCTTGATATAGATCTGCTTAAAACAGCAAAATGTTACGAATCACTGCTCGGGAGATTATAACTAAGGAACAATAAAGACATATTTATTGGGTTTTGAATTAAAAAACCATATAACAAAGCAATTGTAATGCCGCAAATTGATGTAGTGCCGTATTGCAATTGAGGGAATATTTGGTTCGATCTGAAATTGCATGCAAAATAATTAGTGTATAAATTTCGTCGTCACGTTTGTTTTTGCATACAGAGGGATCGGACTACGTGTAATTCGGTGTACGGTAACAAACTATTATTTATTTTATATACTCTTAAAACTAGCCGAAAATCTTCAGCCGAAAAATGTCGTAAATGCAGATATGGTTGAAAACCAACAAGAAATATCGAGAAAGAAAGGTTCAATCGATCAAAATTGCAAGAGATTGTATATGGTAAAGGGTGATCCAATAACATACCGGAAGATTTTTTGAAACAAAACGCTTTAAAGTCAATTTAATAGTGTTGTATGCCTTCAAACTAAGCTCTCCTCAAAATAAGCCATATAAGAAACCCAGAGCTTGAGAACGGCGACGAATTGATTGATTACGGTCTTCACTTTCAGCTACCGCAGCAATATTCACATTAGATCGACTTGCACCCACTCTAGTCGGTTGGTGAATATCCAATTATGAAAAATTGGTTCGAATTTTTTTGATTGTTTTTCGAATAGTGCATTCAGTTGGACGATTATGAACACCATAAAATAGTCGAAGAGCACGAAAACAATTTTTACTGAACACTGATTTTTGAAATAAATTTCCATATTTTGTAAACGATGTTCTCCCGTAAGTCTATTCATGGTGAAATGCTAATAAATACTTAACACAAATGTCATATGAACATGTCAGTTGTCACGCATGAATCCCAATAAGAATCCCAATTGAAAAAAGTACGACAAACGACCATTAAAATGTAATCATTTTGAGGGGCTAGGGGGGGGGGGGGGGGGGGGGTTCATACATTAGTGCTAACATTAGTACCCTTCCTCCCCTTCTTTTAGGTGGGGCGAGGGGTAACATTTAAATTAAAACAGGAACCACTATTTTTTATTGCAGATTCGGATTCTACGGCTTAAAGTACGTAGGATTCCTCTGAACCATTTTTTTCGTTTCATGATAGATGGCGCTGTAATAACGATACGTAACCCAGGAACATGCGATTAAATCTGCTTTCAAATAAATGTTTTTTTTGTATTTTGTTTTAAAAATATCGATTCAGTTCGAAGATTATTTCGAAAACAAAACGACATCGTTAAAGCTATTAATACAATACAAAATGGAGTATTTAACAGTACAAGAAAAAATTGGAATGGTCCTGGTTTATGGGTGTGAAGTATGTCCTAACTTTGTCCTAACTTTCTTCGTGAGAATGTATTAGTTAATATCTCTATCTATAATGAATTTTAATATTCGTACTAATTGTAAAAAATTAATATAAAATTCGAAAGCAGTTAAGGAACGTAAATAAACAAAACAATTATCAAAAATAGCTAGATTGAACGTAAAAATAATGGTTTGTGAAAAATAAAACAGTAAAGCTTCTAAATAGCCGCTAGTCGTGCATTAATAAAATTCCAACAAATCTAAACATAAATTGTATCCAATGTTAAAGGCAATTAACGAGCACTTGCTATATGTCGTTGGATTCGTTTAAGTGTCCACTATAACTGTTATGAATATCAAAAAAATTCTATGACCTTGAAAGGAAATATGGTGATTTGAGTACTACCGTATAAGCGATCCATATGGTTGGTATGGTGATTTGAGCGTATGATATCAAAGGGCCGAATGTCGGACGGCCGAATGTCGAAGGGCTGTATGTCAGGCCGAATATGTCGAAGGGCCGAATGTCGTAGGGCCGAATGGGTCTAAGGGCCGAATGTGTCGAAGGGCCGAATGTGTTGAAGTGCCGAATGTCAAAGGGCCGAATGTCGAAGGGCCGAATGGGTCGAAAGGCCGAAATTATTTTTTTTTTTTTGGAAATATATTTTTTTTATTTTTTTATTTAATTTAATTATTTTTTTATTTTTATATGTACATCCCTTTTTCAACCAAAAAAAAACTATTTAAGCACACAAATGTGTGTCCACGAAAATGAAATTTTTTTAAAAAATTTCCTTTGTAGGATTCTGCTCGTACTTCCTGAAAGTGCAAGCTAAAAATTTCGAGAAAATTATCACATTTTCCGGGAATATTTTGACCTTTTCTTTGTTTTTTGGTGACAAATTGTGTATTATTTTATTCAAAATGGTACAAATGTACATTTTTTTTTAACTTTTGATATTAACATTGTATTTTAACAGTTTTTCGACAGTACAAGTAATCTTTCCAGGAAAATTTTTGCAATTTTTCTAGGAGAATTTTATTATTTTTTTACTTAGTTTAAAATTAAAAATAAAATTTGCCACTTGAAGAATTGTATAAACTCTGGAAAAGCGGGAGTTTGGGGCCCCATCCTCTAAGGTGTACAACGAATTAAAATTACATTAAAAAAAATTTATATTTACAAAAGTTGTTTTTTTAACATTTGTGGCACTATCAGAAGAAGCGTTAAGAGCGATAAAAACTCTTTGATCTGTGTCTGCAAGGTTGACGAAGCAATTATTATTAATAAAAATAAATAGAACTAAAAAAAAAATATTGAAAAAACAAAAAAAAGGAAAAAATTTTCCAGAAAATCAAAAAGTTTTATTCAAATAACACAAAAATGTAACTTGTTACCCGTTTCATGACAGTGTTATTCAAATTTTTATCAATAAAATTAAGATTTGATAAATAAAAACGGCAGATTTTTAATTTTTGGATGAAAAAAATCAAAAAAATACTTTTGGAAAAACTGAAAATTTTCCAGGAAAATGTGGTGATTTTTTCGAAATTTTTGAAGTTCAAGCAAGTTCTTGTTGAAGAAGTTCAAAGGGTGTAAATTTAGTCACAGAGTGAATGGTGTTCTTGTATGAGAGCTATATAAGCTATTTTAATAAGCTCTTGTAAGGTTGAATCTAATCGTTCCACGGGTTAGTTTCCCGTAGAGCAATATGACGAGGTATGGTGTAACTGGAAGTTGTATTCCTGTAGGAATGATCTAAAGGTGGGTGTGTTCATATTCCCCTCATTATCGGATATTAGTTTTGTGGGTTTGCCATGTACGCTGAAGAATTGGGTGAGTCTTTTTTAATGGTTCTGGATTTCATGTAAAAGGCTGCAGCAAACCTTGAGAATTTATCTAAAATATTGAGAAAAGCATGATTCTCGAAAAAGCAGAAATCGATGTGTACGATTTCCATAGCTGTTTCCATAGCGATTTCCATAGCTGTCTAGGTGTTTCTGTGACTTTATTTTTAACGGGTTCCTGTCGTATTTTGTTTGTAGGCAGATGCTGCAGTTATTGATGTAGGTCGTAATAAGTTTTTTCATGTTCGGAAAATAGTGGGTCCTTTTAATGAATTCGTTATTTTCTAGTATTCCCCTGTGGTAATTCTCTTCGTGTCATTTTTTTAACATGCGATCTTACTAGATAGTGCTTTGAAGCGGTTCCAAATTTTTCCCTATAGACTTCTTTGGCGATTTCAAATATTAGGTCATCACGCATGATGCCTGTGATTAGATATTTCGTTACCAGTGCGCCAATGCTACGTTTGACGGTTGGTGCGTGGTGGTTAGGCATGTAGATGATTACTCGGTGTTTTCCGAATGGGTATTCGTTGATAGTGTTTGTTCCATGCATTTCAGGGTCGATCGTTATTATTATTTGTGAACTGCAATGGTTTATGGGAGAATTTGTTGTTGGTACTAGATTTTCGATTTTGTCCTCAATTTCTGGTTCCGTTGAAGATTCGGAAACTTCCGAAGTGTTAATATTATTAACAGTGAGAGATTCGGGCTGCATCCTTGATAATGCGTCTGCATTGGTGTTCTTAACACCTTTTTTATAAATGATTTCGTAATCATATTTTTCGGGTTTTAGCCTCCATCGAGTTAGTTTCGAGTTGGGCTCCTTAAGATTGAAAAACCAAGTCAGTAGCTTGTGGTCTGTTTCAATTTTGAATTTCTGACCAAAGGGGTATGGCTTAAAATACTTTGTGGACCAGACAATCGCCAGAAGCTCCTTTTCGATGGTGGAGTAGTTCTGCTCCGTGACCGTTAAGGTTCTAGATGCATATCAGACTGGTTTGTCTTTGCCTATGGAGCCTTGTGAGAGGAATTGCTGTCTTTTCTTCACCATTAAGGTGTTGTGTTCTAATTAAATCAGAAATTTTTTCGTGCGGGGTTTTATCGCATTCCTGGATGTTATAATGGTTGAGTTCGGCATGGTTATTCTTTTTAAACAACGTGGCTTTCATTGGTTGTTCAATCACGTAGGTCTGTGATTTGTTGCCGTAGTTAATGATTTCGAAAACTGTGTACCAATTTTTACAATGATAAATTCCTTTCGGGATAATTAATTTATCATTGATAGTCGTTGGGGTAACGTATATATCGCCATTTTTCACATCTACCGGAAGCTCGACAGTGAGTTTGCTTCTAGGTAGTATGGTATAGACTCTTGAGGTATAATTAGGCTTAAATATAAGGGGGATTTCGACCTTGTCTGTCTTGAGGATTGATTTCCCGAGATCTAATGTGACACCTAATTGTTGCGTCGTTTCTAATCCTAGGAGACCATCAAAATATTTATGGAATTTAAAAAGGAGGAATTCCAAGGGCATCTTTGTTTTGAACTCCGTAAGTCCTTGGATGACGATTTTTTGATTTACCTGGTGGTTGTTGAACATGGTTTTAATGTTCACTGGGGGTATGTAGCGTATCCGTGAAGGATGGGCAAATTCGGAATTTAAGATAGATTTGTTTGAACCCCTATCTACCAGAAATTTTAATATTTTTGACTTATTCAGGCGTAATTGTATGTAATGAAGTGTTAACGTTTGATGTTTATTAACATCTACGTAGCCAATTCCGACGGGGAGGCATCTTGATGAAAATTTCTATCGTCTACCTCAACTTCGTCAAGATCTTGGAAGTACGGTTGACTGTTCTTTGCAAATTTCTTCCTGTTGGTTGTCTCTTGGTGGGTACGATTCTTGCGGGTCCTCAGAGGTATACAATTCTTGAGCTCGCACTCTTGGTGGACCCAATGATTGAAATCGATAGGTATTCGTTGGGTTTATACTGGAGAATTGATTATAGTTGTTATGATCAGATCTTGTGTCCATTTGTTCCGCTTTTCTTGGGGGAATCATAGGAGGCTTGAATGTGAATCTATTGTAAGTGGGGCTCATTCCATTTGACACTGGGTTTTGTTTAGTGAAAGGACGGTGGTTGTAATACTGTGAAGCGGGGTGATAGTTAAAACTAGGGCCAGTCTTTGGTTGAGATATTTGTGGACCACTAGTGTAGTAATTCCGTGGAGGATTGCCTTGATTTCCGTGTAGGATCCTAGGCATTGTTTTTCTCGGAGGAATGGGTGTAGTGCTATAATTATTTTGAGTTGAACCTTTTCTCAGGTACTCAGGTTTTCTCAGGTTACATTCAACACGCTAATCGTAGGATTTTTGGATATTAAAAAATATCCTCTATCAACTGCGCCACTTATAACTTTACACAAAACTTGATTTTAAATAAAGATACTTTTATCATTTATTTTGATTTATTCCTTCTTTTATTTGATTTAATTTTATTATTTAATTTTTTTTAAATAGAAAATAAAACGTTTCACTAAGACTATAACTTAACAACTGATTACAATTCATACATAATCTAAAAATGAAGACACTTGATATCTTGGATAAGCATAAATGCATGTCTGGGCATTTATGTTTATTCTGCATCTTTTATTGCGCGTGGTTTGAGCTTTTATGCTTATTGTGCATTTTATATTAAGCGTGGTTTGAAATGTATTGCTCCGCGCGCGATCGAAAAGTACTTCCCTATCTTTATATGGTTATTGTTGTACTTTGTGGCGTTGTTTGTGTGGAGGAACGTAACTCTCTACTACCACCTATGTTTCGTTTTATTTGCTAATTTTGGGGCACCCTATATATATTTTTTGTTATGAAAACCGGGATAATAAAGCTTGTAAGATATACCATTCTTGAGGTGCCACACCTCAATACCAAACCACCAAGCGCTTTCCATTTTCAATAACAACAGCTATTACTCTAGATTCGTGTCTCTATATTGCTAAGAGCATAATGTTAGACATAGCTCTTCATATTCACTTTATTTAAATTAATTTGCTTCCAATTATGTACAGCATGACACAGAGTATTCCAGCAAGAATATCGTAATCATTAAAAAAATGTTTCTGTTGTCTAAAATCATGTTAAAACTATAGCATGTAATATTTAACACGTATGTTCGTCACCATCCAGAAAATTACATATCATAATTAATCTATCCCCAGGCGTCTAATTTACAAATATTTTAATTAATTTTTTAGTTATGATTTGACATTTTCTTCTGCTCTAGCACATCCATAATAATGTATATTGTATATCGTGGTATACATATACATATAAGATACGTACATACACTTGTAACATTTCTACGTATACGAAGCGATGACAAAAATAATGTGCTTTCCCAACTTTTCTTTTCTGCTCTTTTAATTAAAAATGAACGAACGAAAATTATCGCAACCAAATGACACACAACAAAGTAAAATTGCGAGCAATGATAAGAAAATTGATAAGTGTTGAAAGCTTTTTCATTTTGTCTTAAGCGCACATTTATAAAATCATGTGTACGTAATTTAAAAGAATTTCCCGCGTTGATATTTTCAAGTGAAAATTTATATGATAATGTTTGCTTTCTATACATTATGCGATATGATAGACGATTTGCTCCCAAACATATTATACATTATACTGTATATGTAATGTGGAAAAAAAGGTAAGAAAATTGAAATTAATAAGTTAAAAAAGAAAATTGTGTATTTGTTGTGTTTAGAATTCAAAGCACGTAACACGTTTTTTTGTGATGGCAAACACGACGAATAATGGAAAATGTATATTTCTTTTTATGTACGCGAGTGTAGTACAGAGAGGGATCAAATTGTTATAACTAATGAATGATGTAATTGAATGTAACGGATCAAACTCAATATTGGATATAAATGGTAATTGCACGTTGGAGGGAAAATCGGGAGATCCAAAGATTAAGCACATTTAATTTGTTATAGATAATGATAATAAGAATGATGTGACTGAACGAATATACGCGGGGAAAATCTCTGCAAGAAAAATTGTATTTGTAAAGCAACTAATGTAAATATATTTAAAACCTTTGGAAACATTTCTAATAAAATACATGTTCGGGGCATTCGTGTGACGTTTTTTCTTAAATTGTTCTAAAGCAACAACAAATTTTAGGACAAAGTTAGGACAAACTTCATACGACTATATAATCGTGTGAAGTTTGTCCTAAACTGTCTTAAACACAAAATTTCTTTCTAAAGGTAATTTAACAGTGTAAATTATTATTAAATGAAATTATCAGTTCAATTTAAAACAAGAAGATCAACTACACTACATTTTAAATTAAATATGTAATATCAAAAATTTTGAAAGTAAATTTTCTTTACAATTATGCGAATAAAGAACTACATACTTCATAAATTTTTCATTGTATCCAGTCCAATTAAAAAACTTGAATTTTACGGAAAATCTAGCAGAACACTGCGTGTAATATACATAAGTAGTTTGCCACAATCTAGTATTAAAAATGATTTGTCCTAAAAGCAATGTCTAAGAGATTCCCGCTATTCGAATATATACGTGACACGGGAAATGTATCGGTTCCGTTGAAAAGTAGAAAAATGCTCCAGCCGTAGGGTCTCAAAAGTCCGCAAATTTTTGATTAAGATAAGCTCTGGACTTCTACGACTATCTACAAAGCTAGTATAACGATCAGTTGATCGTGGGAATTCCCGCTATTTAAATTTGAGTCGGTGTGTTTTGATACCTAACGAATTTGAGCAATGAAAATTATTCTGGGATGCGTACTTCTATTAAAAGGTCCACCGATTGCTAACAGTTTCTGTACCCTGTTTGCCAATTTATGACGTAACATAAAGTGCCGCCGATCGTGAGAATTCCCGTTATTCGAATATACGTGACACGAGAAATGTGTCGGTTCTGTTGAGAAGTAGAAAAGTTCTCCAGCTTTAGGGTTTCAAAGGTCTGCAAAGATCCAATCCAATTAAAACACATGAATTTTCCGGGAAATCTAGGGGAACATTGGGCCTGATATGCAAAAATTGTATACTGCAATAAAGCATTAAAAGTGCTTTGTCCTAAAATATTTCTAAGTGGTTACTATGCTTGGAATGGGTGTTCTCACTTTGTACAAGGCCCAATTAAAATAAAACACATGCATTTTCCACAAAATCTAGAGGAGCAATGGACCTTATATTCAAAAATTTTATTCCACAATATAGCATTAAAAGTGTTTTGCCTTACTTTGTCTTAAGAGGTTATTACGGCTGGGATGATGGTTTCACTTTGTACTCGGCCCAATCAAATAAAAAAACAGGAATTTTCTGGATTTTGTGGATCCCTGTTGGCCAATTTATGATGAAACACAAAGTTCCGCCGATAGTGGGAACTCCCACTATACGTATATACGTGACACGGGAAATGTATCGGTTCCATTAAAAAATAGAAAAATTTTCCAGCGTTAGGGTTTAAAAGGTCCACAAATGGTTTGAGTAAGATAAGCTCTGTACTCCCATGAATATCTACCGAGCGGTATAACGACACACTGATCGTGGGAATTCCCGCTATTTAAGTTTGAGTTGGCGAATTTTGGTACTTAATGAATTTATTCAAAATGGCGAAAGAGTAAAGTTGTATTAATTTGCTCGTCCGGATTATTTCTCTATATTTTTCTTTTTTTTTCTGTTTAAATCTCAAATCAAAAGTTTACATACCATATGTGACAAAAATTGAACAAACAATTGAAAAAAAAGTTTTATTAAAATAAAAATCAGTGCTGAATAATTGGTTTTTTTGTTTCTAAAAAAAATATACATGTGAATGTCATTTTGGTGGTCTCAAATAATATCCACCATATTTGCAAGTGATAAAGTATTTTTATAGCGAATTCTTTTACGTTTTTGATGTAAATCAAATTTCCGATAGTTAAAAAGAACACGAAAAAAATTTGTTGTGTTTTTATCGTAGTGTGCCTCCGAAGGGAATCCGAAAGGGATGCCGTAAACAATAACAAACCATTAAAAAAAAATTTCAATAGACGCGTTTGACATATTTACAATATTTACGATTGACATATTATATGTATATAAATATGTGTAAGTGGTAGTTAAAATGGAAGTAAAAATCTACATTTCCATTTTTTGATGTACATCAAATTTTTTTGCTATTTTTTCCGCTAAAAGAACGCGAAAATGTGATTTACATCAAAAAATTTTGATGTACATCAAAATTTTTTGCCAGTTTTTTATAAAAAGAAAACGCCATTAGTATACAATAAACGAGTTAAAATTTTTGAACGGTTACTGTGTAAAATAAAGTGGTGAAGGCTGCATTTTATAAACAATCTAAAAGTTTAAGTTTACTAGATATTGCCAAAAATGAGCCTCGAAAATTTGTTAAAAGTTCCTAAACCGACAAATTCCGATATCATGTCCGCTATTGGTTTTCTATTGCAATCAAATAAGCGAGACCACACTGAATTAAAAGAGAGATTCAACAAATCAACACTCGAGTTCAGAAAGTGGAGGCTATTGCAGATACTACAAGTAAGGAAGTGAGATCCTTGTCTGCTGAAGTTAATTATCTAAAACAACAACAACTTGAACAAGAAATACTTGTAACGGGAATCTCAATTAAGGAAAAAAACAAAGATCACGTTATTGGTAAGCTTGCCGAAATATACAACTTTGTGCCAAACAATATTTTATGGTCGCATACATCAAACAAATTGCTGCGAAAAGGCCCAGTCGAAACCGAAACTATTTCAGGCAATTAATTTTAAAATTCGACAGTTTGCAGTCAAAAAATAATGTTATGATTCAAATTCGTACAAATGGACCCTTGCATGTCAAACAGATTTTTCCTGATGCTAGAAATGGAGACGATGAAATTATTATACGCGACAGGTTAACCGCAGTGAATAACAACATCATCATAACATTAGTTCAGTTAACAAAAAAAAAAAATAAAATCAAATATTGCTGGTTTCGTCACAACGTAATCTATTGCAAAATCAAAGAAGACTCGAAACCTGAAATCATAATGGATGATTAAGAAGAATTTTTTAATCGTCCGTGAATTTAATTTGTTTAAGAATTTTTTTCGGCTTTTCGGACAAAATATTTTTTTAATGGACACCCATACGATGTTTACGACTATTTTAGTCGCAGAAACAAAGAGGCCATTTATTAACAATATTTCTACCACAAAAGTAGAAAAAATGTTACACACACATACATAGTGAGAATTACCTTTACGCAAGGTTAAGGTTTTATTTTTACACAAACCAAACAAAAACATTCGTTTGAAATCCGCATCTAAAACAGTACGAATGGTTTGCGAATCGTAAAAATTAAATTATATGAAAATAAAACCAGTTTTACATGCAACCTTGAAAGAAATTCATGATTTTAATTTTTTTTATATGGAGTTTGGACTCCCGCCGCAGTAAATCCGGCGAGTTCTATAATCGACGTGACTATAAATTACATTTTAACTTACTTTATTTCTAGAAATCAAAATTATGTCAAATATTATTTCATATATCAATTTTCTGATTATAGTTATGTAATTATTTTGCTACACATATTAACTAGTTGTTTATTTTTATTATTTTCAAATTTCATTTTGTTCATAGCTAACTCTTTGAGATTATTAATAACAACAGATGCATTTAATTTTGGACAGCATTAACGTACATACATATTGAAATTAAATTAAGAATAATTATGGTTAATACAATGTTACACAACGGCACAAACAAATCAAACAAACATTTTTTAGAATTATCAAGCTTTCTCAATGAAACAAAATGTTACTTAACTTTAAATATCTTCTATATAAACATAAATAGATTAAAGAATAAATTAGAGGAAGTAGAAATTCTTTTGTCGTCATTTAAGGAAACTGTAGATGTTATTATTCTCACAGAAACCTTTCTAAGTAATCTTGAAACAAAATATTTTAATTTAAAAAATTATAATTCGTTCCATAGTATTAGAGAAAATAGAACCGGAGGGGGCGTAACAGTTTTTATCGAGAGAAACTTAGACTTTACGTTCTTAAGCGAGAAAGCTTTTGAAGAAAATCAAAGCATAACACTTTTTTCTCGAAAATTAAATTTATACTTATTAGGGATTTATAAGCCGCCACACACTAATCATAGATCGTTTTTAACCTATCTTGACCAGATTACTAGTACAAATAAAAACCAAATCATAGTTGGTGACTTTAACATCAATCTATTGGAAAACTCAAATCCACAGGTGCTTCACTACAAATCCACCTTACAACTCAATAATCATACTATAGTTAATGAAATTGATGAATTATTTGCAACCCGCTTAACATCCAGCTCAAAGAGTATTTTGGACCATATCTTGACGAACACATCTAGCCAATTTGCAATATACTATGGAGATTCGGCGTTAAGCGATCATCGTTTTTTGTATTTTAAATACCACATTATTAAAAATTCAGTGTCAAATATTTTAAATGTGGTAAAAACCAACTATACCAACGTATTATCGTCTATGATACAACTAATAGCTTCAAAAATGATCCCTGGTTTGAAACTGTCTACAATGAACTTGTTAATTTAATTAGTTTGAACACTGTGACATATACAAAAACAATTAAAGCCTCTTCTTACAAAAAACCGTGGTTCACCGATAAACTCTATAAACAACTTAAAATACGAGATAAATATTATAAACTTACTAAAAGATACCCAAATAACAGATATTTTTCTGAAACTTTTAAATCACTCAATGTCAAATTTAGATATCAGATAGATAAATCTAAAAAGAATTATTACAGTAAAAAATTCAAATCAGTTATGCCAAATGCTAAACGAATGTATCAGATGGTTAACGAAATTCTCTCCAAAAATCCTACAACTAAATCGTCGACATTAAATCAAATAAAAATAAACGTTAAATTGTTAGTTAAACGTTAGAAATTGTAAATACATTCTTCGTAAATGTTGGAGCTGATATAGGTAGCAGTACAACACCTCTTGCGTTGCAGTTGTCACCAAAAGAATATCGCGAACTGTCTGTATTATCCGCAGCAGAACAAGAAGAAGTGATCACCATTATCAAAAATTTTAAGCTCACATCGTCAAGAGGAGTCGATAATATTACGGTAGGAATAATTAAAGAACTTTCGCACTTGTTGTGTCCCTTGCTGACTCGTACTCTAAATTTATGGATTGAACAATGCATTTTCCCTGAGTTTATGAAATCAGCTCGTATTACTCCAATTTTCAAATCTGGAGATTCCTTAAATTTAAGCAATTATCGGCCAATATCGGTTCTGCCAGTTTTCAGTAAATTGTTTGAGCGTATTATTTATAACCGGCTCTTAGAGCATATTGAATCAAATCAAATCATCCATAAAAATCAATTTGGTTTTATGAAATCAAGTAGTACACTCTCAGCTAGTATTAATTTGATTGAAAATATTTACAGTTCCATAGAACAAAAAAAAAAGCAACTTCTTGTTTGTTTCTTGAAATAATGAAAGCGTTTGATTGTGTAGACCACCAAATACTCTTGACC
This sequence comes from Nephrotoma flavescens, assembly GCA_932526605.1. Classification (NCBI taxonomy): domain Eukaryota; kingdom Metazoa; phylum Arthropoda; class Insecta; order Diptera; family Tipulidae; genus Nephrotoma; species Nephrotoma flavescens. The sequence continues at coordinate 257,492,958 of OW052220.1, forward strand.
AAACTAAACCATTATGGAATTTGCGGTAAATTCATCAAACTAATCCAAAATTACCTAATAGATCGAACACAAGTTGTTAAAATTGATAGTCACACATCATCAAAAATTACTGTGACCAGTAATGTTTCTACTTTACATAAACGACCTATTTGATCTTAGTTTGGAGGGAAAATTGCAATTGTTTGCTGATGATGCTGTTTTAATTTACAGCTCTGAATCGTTTCCACAACAGAAAACTGCGATGGAAAATGATCTTCTTAAAATCCACTATTGGCTCTGTTGCAATAAGTTTAAATTAAATGTATCAAAAACAAGTTTTATAACTTTTTTTTTAAAACATAAACCTGCTGCTGTAATAGATGAAATTAATTTTAATAATAGTGTTATACATCGAGTTGAAAGCATTTCTTACATTGGGTTGATTATTATTAATTCTCAGCGATCATGGATTAATCATATAAACAGTATCAGAGTTAAAGTAATACCTATTGTTGCGGTTTTGAGACGAGTCGGCCGGTTCATCCCACATTTTATGCGGAAAAACATCTATTTTAGTTTTATTAACTCGCATCTCTCTTATCTGATACAAATCTGGGGAGGAGCGAACATTACTTACATCAATGACTTACAAATCATATAAAACAAAGCCATTAAGGCAATCAAACAACTACCCCTTTTAACACCAACAAAAGTCGTATATAGTGACGAAATACTACCCTTGAAGTACCTCATCCTCTACGAATATCAACTGACGATTTACAAAGTTAGATATGGACTTCTTAGGTGTACAATTGATTTCCAGACTAACTTTTCGATCAGTGAGCGGCAAACTCGCAACCACTTAAATTATCGGATTCCAAAATATAAATTTAAAGCCCCCCAAAATAGTATCCTCTACCATGGACTAGAATTATTTAATCAATTAGATGACAGTGACTAAACCTTGAAAATTTCTACTTTCAAATCTAATCTTAAAAATAAACTTTTTTCAAATTTTATTACAGAATATGATTTGTTTCATTGATACTTGGTTGGATTTTACTTATGTTTATTAATTTGTTTGAAAGCTATAATTTTGTCACTAATTATTTGTTTGTGCCAATTTAATTTAATTTAATTTAATTTAGTTTGTATTCTTTTTATAGTATAAGATTCTTAACCATTTTGAAATATTAGCTATTGTTACACAAATATTTTCCTGTATAAAAAAATTGTATTTTTTTTTTCTTGGAAAATAAAAAAAAAAATAAAATAAAATAAAATGAGCAATGGAAATTAGTCTGGGGATGGGTTAATTCAATTAAAAGGTCCACCGATTTGCCATTGCTAAAGAATTTTTCTTCTTTTCAACGGAACCAATATACTTTTCCCGTGTCACGTATATTTGAATAGCGGGAATTTCCACGATCGGTGGAACTTTATGTTTCGTCATAAATTGACCAACAGGGTACAGAAACTATTAGGAAGGACAAATTGGTGAACCTTTTAATAGAAGTACCAGTCCCAGACTAATTTTCATTGCTCTAATACACGCACTCAAATTACGCTGTCAAATTCATTTATAAACATTGTTGTTGGTTTTAGGACAACTTAGGACAAACTTCACATCCGTTTCGGGGCTAAGACTTGATACCTGATTACAAAATAGTTGCTTTTTTCAAGACCTTTTCAATAATAATCTAAATGCTTATAAGTTAATAAGAAAAATTTGAACTGTTTTCAGCGCCGTCGGTAGTTTTGAGTACTAAGGTACTTCAGTAAAATTTACGGTTTTGTTCATGCCCTCTCTATTCAACGATATCCAACAAATATATATATTTCACAATACACCATCCCTTGATTTACGGGCGTTCGCTGTACGGAATTTCGCTACTACGGAATTTAAAAAATATTCCGCAAAATCGATGTATTATGTAATAAAAAATCCGATATACGGATTTTTGCTTTTCTGTTATAAAATGCGAAAAACAAAAATAAATTTTCTAAAAATCCTTTCCACGATATGGAAAAAGTAAAAGTGATTTTAGAAAGAATTAAAAATGTTTTCCTTCGGTGGTTTTGTAAAATGTCAATATTTATTTGCTATATCCACTAATTTTGGTTATTTTATAGTGACAGGTAGTATTTTTTGATTAATGTACGTACATACATTCATACAACAATTTCATATTTGCTTCGTATTTAATTAAATTAATTTATAACAATCAATTATTTAAAAATGTGTCCTAAAACATCATCAAAACCTTGAGGTGAAATTAACTGCAAGAAAAAGCGTAAGGCCATCTCCTTGGAATTAAAGTTAGACGTATTACGGCGTTTTGGAGAAGGCGAAAAACTTGCTCAAATTGCTTAAACTACGTCCACTATTGGAACGATTTGTGACAATAGAAACAAAATTGACGAACAATCCCAATCAGCAGGACCTCTTAGTGTTAAAAAATTACCAAACATAGAAGTTGCACAACGGAAAGGATGGAAAAACTCTTGGGATTATGGATAGAGAACAATAACCAGCTAAATATTTCAATGAGCATAGTCGTCATCCAAGAAATGGCAAGCTGTATCTTCGAAAATTTACAATCAACATTAGGTGAAAGTTCAAAAATCGAACCATTCATTGCAAGTAAGAGATGGTTCGATAAATTTAAAAAACGTTACGGTCTCCATAGCATACTAGTGAAGGGGGAGGCGGTGAGTGCCGATATCGAAATTATCCTGAAATATTTAAAAAAAATGATCGATGAAGTTGGGTACGTACCGCAATAAGTATTTAATGCTGATGAAACTTTGCTTTACTAGAAGCGGATGCTTGTCAGGACATACATATCTAGCTAAAGAAATCATGTCTGCTCCGGGGTATATTGTTTCGAAAGAAAGATTGACCCTACTTATTGGAGGTAACGGGTGTTAAGTTAAAACCTTTCTTACTTTGTCAGTAAACCGCCGAGCTCTTAAAGAATATGATAACACAAAATTGCCTGTTATATTTAAGTCAAACAAGAAAGCTTAGATGACTGCTAAACTTTTCGAGGATGAAATGAATTTTGCCAATCGGTTAAAAAAATATTGCGAGAGAAATAACCTCAGTCATAAGGCATTACTCCATATAATGCGCCAGGACATTCTGTGAATCTTAATGAGCTTTCAGCCCACAGCCGATGAACCAAGGTTTTATATCGACGTTCAAGACCTATTATTTGCGACGAATACTTCGCCAACTTCTTGGTGGTACGGATGGTAACGATTTTCAGCCAACCAGAGTATTCTGAAAAAATTATAACATTAAGGACGTAATTAATTATATCGATGAATCTAGGAGAGAAATCGAAACGAGCACGATGAGCAATGTTTTGCATAAGATATGGCCAAAATATCGTGACATTGGTTAGTCAACTTCGGATTCTGACATAACTAAATTATTAGATGTACAATGAGATGATTTATCCGTTGAAGATTTTTTACAATTAGATCAACAACTTCCTTCAGAGATTGCAGAAGCGGAGTCCATTTCCCAACAGTTGACAATAAAACATTTGTCCGAAGCTTTAAACAAAATTGAAGAAGGGTTACTGATCTTAATTGAAAATGATCTTATGGAAGAACGTAGTGGAAAAGTATCGCGAGAGGTAAACAGTGCCATCAGCTGCTATAAGGAACTTTATGCTGAAAACAGAAGGAGTGCAAAACAACAAACATTGCATTCGTTTTTCCAACCAACATCTTCATTCACAAGAAAAGAGATTGAACGTAACAGCAACGATGAGTGAGAAAATGTAAGTTCTTCTGATGAAGATGTTTAACGCCATACGATTCTATGAAGTTTTAAAATCGAGAATTAATTACTTATGATGTTTTACTTTTATTTTTTTTATAACAATTAAACGTGATTTTGAAATGTGAATAAATGTTTCTGTTTTATTTGAATTACATACACATGTACATACACTTGTTTGATTTTTTAATTTTTCATTAGGTGAAACGAGTCATTGAGTATCTTACATTGGTGTACATGTATAGAAAATTTGGTTTTGATTTACGGAATTTCGATTTACGTACAAGTTCCAGGAAACGGAACTGTTCCGTAAATCGAGGGTAAGGGTGTATACCAAAAATTAGCTACTATTGCCAAAACGGTAGATTTGTGAAGTAAAGTCTTTCGTTAAATTTTTTGTCTAATCCAAAATCTTTTAAAAGATATACTACACTATGGGAATAATGAAAAATTTCAAGTGACAGGTATTATTATCGGCACCGAAATCCAGACATCCAGACGGGCGGATACAGTTTAAATTTACAGACCTATATAGTTATTGGAATTCTGATAATAATGATGAAAAATTTACTTGGTTCAGAACCATTTTTTAAAGTTTGGTTCAAAACCATTATTTTATCAGTTCCTTGATCCCTAAAATAAAAAAACGAATAAAAATAAAATAAAAAATTTGAAGTCCGCCTGGATGGCACAGAGGAAATCAAAAAAAAGTCTTTTCAGTACCACGATATTACCTCACCTTATGCTCATATACTCGTGGAGTACTCGTATATCGTTTGAAAGCCTTTGGATTAGACAACAATTTTCCGATACCACTTTATTCCATAAATTCACCGATTCAGAGAAACAGACATTTGTTTGAATTTTTGTATTGATCTCTACGATAATAACTAATTTTAACAGGGTGAAAAAAGGGCTCATTCTTGATCTGTTGATGAGCATATGGCTGGATAATTAAATTAAAATTAAACAATTGTATCTCGATAGTCTATATTCGACAGGAGACTTATTGTAGACTTTCAAATAAGTCACACTCCATAAAATAAATCACGAATACTGAACCGCAACCAACGGCTTTTCTATCAAGCAATTTTAATCCAACGAAGGTTGGATGCTCTATAAATTGCTTTTGTAAGCAAAATGATCTGAAGATAAATTGACGTAAATTTGAAAAGAAAAATTATAAATTTCTGATTTCAGTTCAGAAATATCCTGCATAATCAGCTCGTCAGAATTAATTTCTGAAAGAACACCAGGAAATAATTTTGTGAACCTCGACGATGAACAATTTTACAAAATAATTGTTGAAGTTTAAGTATAGCCGTCCACATATGCACCATGTACTACAGCATAGAATTATAAATCAGTAAAAAATGCATTTTTGCTGTGCCGTAATCTTCATTTCTTCTCATACTATATTAAAATGCGGGTCATTCCGTGCTGCTGACGTCACATTGGAGAAAGAAATATTTCATAAAAAAAGTGAAATAATACTGGAGCTGCTCTCATTGCATGCATTTATTCTTGGACCCGGTCCATTAGTCGGTATATACGTTTTAAGGTGTTGCACAACCCGAATGGCATTACCGTGAATTGGTACAAGGCACCATCGAACATCGTGAAGGTCATTTTACGACTTGAACCTGCACCAAGGGGGATCTGCCAAAATGCGTCTTTAATATCTCTTCGGGTGATACAAATCTAGTGTGATCTATATGGCTTAGCAGACCTTCGATATTAGATAACGGATAAGAATCCTTCGTGGAAACCTTTTACACATTGTTACGACCGTTTTGTCGGTATAACAATTTCTTTCCTCACAAAAAGAAAAATTCGGTGGTATAATGATACGTGTCATTTTACCTATGACACCCCAATATGTGGATTATTTTGTCTCGTTTTTATTCAATTTTGTGTCTGGGATAAATTTTAGCTCAGTTTTTCCCCTTGCGAGGTTGTCAGTCTTCCATTGATTGGAATTGTGATGGAGCGAGACCAATGTGGATCGAGTGTGTGAAAGGTAAAAGCATTCCATAAGAATGTTTTTTCTTATATGCCTCTCGTTTACATCAATGCGAATTGGTGTAAACGAGAGACAGAGAAGAGAAAAGATTCTTCTGGAATGTTTTGCGCGTTATGTGGCGTACGAATTTTTTTTTTGATAGACAGTCGAGTAGTAATTTTTGCGTAAAAAGATTCGAGACTGGGTTTTGGAAAAAAGGATAATATTATATGGAAAATTAAAAATTATTTCTTATTTTAATTATTCTTTTTTGAAGTTTGAGATTGGGGTGTTGTGCATTAAAAACCAAGCGAGCAAAACATTTGTGTGCTAAGTGAAAATTTAATCCAAATATTTCTAAATACTTTCTATTGTGAAGATAGTGTCTGTGAATTATTTTCCCGTGGTCTAGAGAAAATCAGTTTAAATTTATTAACCAAAGTAGCATCAGTTGATATTTTTTATGATTCGGAAAAGGCAATCCAGTTACGTGCTGTGTGTGAATAATTGAGAATTGAAAGTTGATTTTTAATGTATGTAGAAAACGATCGGTGAACCATTTTAAAGGTGGCATAACGGCCGCTACGTTTTTTTTCTTACTGGTGGCCAGTTGAGGCAGTTACTTTATTAACGTGGGGGCGAGCCAACGCCCGACGTGTTGCTTACAGTAAAGGCGGAAATACCGTTCAACCAATTTATTTACGGCGGCCAGTCGAGGCCACGTTTTTGCATTTGGGTAACGGGGAAAAGCCCTGCAACGATACGGGTGGCCAGCCGGCCATTCGTATTTTATTTGGTATCGGGGAAAGGCCCGCAACAATACGGGTGGCCAGCCGGCCATTTGTATCTATATTGGTATCGGGGAGAGGCCCTGCAACGACACGGGAGGCCAACCGGCTTTTCGTCATGACCGCTACAAGGTTGCACCAACAAGTGGCGGTTATTGTTTAAGTTACCGTTTTTGTTATTTTTTTATATTTCTTTTGTTTTTGATTATTTTAGAATCCTAATTAAATTTGTTGATTGTAATCGAGCGCCACATAGCAGGTGCATGTTGCGCGCTCGGAGCATATTGGTCTCGCTTTTCTCGTTTTTCTCGTTTTTTTCATCCCTCACTCATCTTTTCGTTGTTGTGATTGGTACTATTGTTTAAAATGAATTGCCTTTCGGGTTAGGTGTGATGGGGGGAGGACTTCTCTCCCGGTGTCAGCGAGGGGTTGGCGGTCTCTGGGTGCCCGCATCTGCCATCGAAACCGGTGGTTTGCACCGTTTGAGTTCAGGCAGATGCGCGCGCCAAGGCACCTCTCTCCCATTATAATTATTCTGTTTTTTTTTATTTTTTATTATTTTATTTAATTTTTTTTATTTAAGTGGTTATCTCCTCAGGTTCCGGTCGACAAGTTTCGGCGGAACCATCGGTTTATTTTTATAATTTGCGTTATTTTATTTTTTTTAACTATCTGTTTAATAACGGTGTAAGCCAGGAGCCACGCAAGCCGCAAACCTCATGACCCTTCGCACATCTCCCTGAGAATGTAGCCGGCAAAAATCACCGTGGAGGCCTCTGCGTGCGCTTAGTGATATCTGCAGGATGGCAGTAGCCATCCTGTAACAACATTTCGGGCATCCAAGCTCAATCTTATGTTTGTATTGGCCTTTCAGACCATTCTTCGACTACCCCGAAAGCTAGAACGGACTGAACTGCATGAGAGACAGGATAATATTTTTGTTTAGACGGATTGACTAGATCTTTCAAAGAATTATTTAGTTTTTTTGGAATGGCAGTTTTAGGTTTTCCTCAACCCTAAAATTAAATGAAAAGGCAGGAATGAGAGTTTTAGGTTAAGTTGTATTTCCATTTTGTGGACCGGGATTCGTTAGTGTCGAGTTTCTTACAGCGGATATTCGTTCCCAGCAATAAGGAGACAAAATCCGCTGTAAGTTACTCGATCCTTCCCAAATAAAGTTTAAGGTTCAAATATTGGGAAATATACACTTTTTATAAAATTGGAGAGCAGAGTTTCAGGCAATATCAAAGTTTATATTGAATGTAAGAGGGCCAAATTGGATGTATGTTTTTAAAGCATAACCTCAAAATTTGAATTTGTTGTATAACAAGACGAATTTAAACCATTAACAGAAACATTGTGAAAATTTGGGTAATTGGTGTCAATTGAGGTGCCATATTTCTTGAAATTCTGATTTTCACTGAAAAAAATTTAGTTTTTCAATTCAACAAAGCCTATCTCGTTCCAAAGTTCCTCTAACGCTCGGAAATGTGCAAATATTTGGTTTATTATGTGAAATAATACGTTATTTGTAAAAAATTTGATAACAAAACGCATATTCTAGCGAAAATTTCCGGATATCAAACATGCAGAGAGCTGAATAACATGTACATGTCACTGAAATATAACATAAACCACTCATTTATCTTCTATTGAGACTTAACAAATAAATGTCTTAAACCACTCTGAAATTTTTTTTACTAAAATAAACGAAGTCCCTATGCTAACCGGTTTTGTAGGATATTAAAACCTCTCGCTAGGTACTAAAGATTATAGACATGGAACTATATGTATGGAACACAATATCCGATAAATGGACGCCCCGTGACTGATGGCACTGGTGGTTGGTCCTTTTGACCAAATTTTTGTGAATTTGTTGTGGCCAACACCCGACATTCTCTTACGATACACACATGGTGCAAATACCGTCTCCCTAAACTCTATAAAAAAATAACTTACTTTAAGAATCGCGCGAGACTCGTCCATCCTATTCGGTCGTTATTGTCTTTGGTTGGATATGTCATTGAATAACTTAAGCTTACGTGTTTGCTTTTTGAAGCATTATTTAGCCACCAGAACTAGCTAGATTACTAAACGCACATAGCTGTTTATTTCCCGTATCATCCACATAATTTCTCTAGTAGAATTTCAAGTTATGTGTGTGTGTGTGTTTCAAATGGATCAGGATTGATTCTAATGAAGAAATACATCCCATTATTTTATCAATATTGTGATAATAATGCAGCTACACTTAAAATTACATGTCGGATCATTTTAGTTATTATCATACGACAGGAGCAAATTTCCAATTCTGAGAGGAAACGATTTTATCAGAATGGTGAAGCACAAATCTATGATTTTTCACTGTTACACTGTTGGTACATAACCAGGAAAACCTTTATGATACTATTTGCTAAAACCAAGATAGATTACGCTTGAGCTTATTCGACGACGGCGCATAGGCATAGAACTGTCACAATAAACATTGCCGTGAATACATGGGGCTACCGCCATAGACGTTTGACGCTGGATTGATTTAATGTGTTCTGGTACGACTGATATACATATCCCGGTTTACTCCGGCATAAGCTTCTGATATCACAGGTACGATAACGAACGTTCTGATTTTAGTTCGCAAAGTTTCTCTCTCCATTGCTCAAAATAAATCTGAGTTCGAATGTTGCAGAAATGTATAGATCTGGCAAATATAGGGCAGATTTAGTGCAAGATTAGTTAAACGATTAGTTCCATCGTCTGCAAATTTAAAATTCGTACATGTAATAATTAACTATAATGATTAATTTGATGATTTAAATAGAATTATTCCTAATATTTCTCGTACGTATTCGACATCGTTAGCTATTTAAAATTAAAATCCAATCATCCTGAAAACCACCAATTATATAGAAGAATTTCGATGATGAATAATAAAAGCCACCCCAAATCCATCAGTAGGGCAGGCATGTATCCAATATATACATATAGTATCTATATACATAAATGAAAATACCGCCCACATTTCGTTTAAATTCTTAAATATTTCATCACACTATACCAAAGGTATAACAAAAACTTTAGTCTTTCGAATAACTGGCGAGCGGCACCTCATTCCAGTTATCTTATAAAACTTTTCATATGAACGGAATTATTTCGCAAAACACAAAAAATAAAAAATGAAAGTTTTCCAATAAATTTACCAACAACAATATCAAACAGAATATTTAAACTTAATTTTTGAATATAAAAAAAAACATTCAACCCTTATCCGACTATAACAACAAAAATAAAGTTCTGTTTTATTTCCTTAAATAATATTTTTGTATTATTAAATTTCCCTACTTTTCAGTTCTTCTTTATTATATTGTTTCAATTCCGTTAAGTGAATTACTTTATTTTCTTCAGCATCGAAAAGCTTTACTACATGACCTGGTTAAAGTGATTTCATTGTATCTCACATACAAACCCAAAAATCAGGGTTTTGGAGGAAATGTTAAAAGCTGGGTCGCTGCCAGCATATAATGGAGAGGCCTACTGTAAATATTAGTTTGAGATGGAACCGAGTACAATGCAGCATGTTAACAGTTAAAGAATAGCAGTAGTCAGGCAGCAACAAATTATGATGTCACGGTGCTTGAATATGTCATGTCTAGAATCATAAAAAATATACCAGATAGATTCATACGTCAACGAATTGACGAGAAAAATTATGGCCCCTTTGAACCGCTAAGTGCAAATGCAAACCACATCAAAATTGTAATTTGTAATTGACAAAAAGTTTATAACTGAAGAGAAAGCTATTAATTTGCTAGGGGTAAAACGATAATCGATCTTAGAATAATTCACGGTTTAGGATTCGTAAAATAATGGTGAATTATGAAGGATCCATCTTGGAAATGAAAAGATTTTTATATTTTGTCTCAGCTCAGAATTTTTAATTAAGCTGTCTCAATATTCGTCAAAATACAAAATTTTTAAACTGTAAACAACACCTGAGATTTATTAGTAAAATCAAAATAAAATAGTGATGCACTGTTTGATCCACTGCACAGATCAATTATGCAGAGGGGCATGTGCCGTTAGAAACTACTATTTCACGAACACTGTAGGGGATATCGAATTATTTGAAATTAAATGCAATTCAATACATATAATGTTGGTTTGTTTTACTAAAAGATGGCTTGTAACCAAAATGCCACTAATTGTCGCTACTAAAGTGTATATAGTTCCTGAACAAACTGAAACTGACAAAAATTTTACTATACAGCCCAAAGAGAGAAGAGAAAAAATCAACACTTTAAAAAAATTTAGTATTTAAAACGAAAATAATTGCTAAAAAATATGGAAGGGTTGAATATGTTGTGGCCAACACCCAAATTTATTTTATCACGAATCTATACATAGAACTGGACTACACACGCGGAAAATTAAACTTGCTGGAATTTTATTAAAGCTTTCTTGTATAATCAAAGAACTTTATCCCTGCTTAAAATTCCAAAAAGTAATTTTTTAAATTTATTTCAAACTTTTTTATTCTTTATCGCCTTTTGTAAATGTTAAACTTTTTAAGGTTATTTAAAAAATTTAAATAGCTCTTATTGAAGCGGCCAAATTTTGCAAGGATCTCCCAATTAATAGAAAAAGTTTAAGCATGAAATTTTATTCTGAATGGTCAATCCGCCTATAGACTATATAGGTGCCGATATTTGGTGAAATAAATTGCTTTTATCAAAACTACTAATATTCAGTAAAGTTCCTATGTAACCTGCTGCTTCCGGTGGCATGATCTATATACCAAAAGTCACTGAGATCTCCTAATTTATGTAAAATGCTTAAATATGAAGCTTGATCCCGATAATTCATTTCGTATTGAAAAACAGTTTTTTTTATCAAAATTCATCATTTTCTCCTCAATTTTGAAAACTGATCTTGACCGGTAATTTTGCAAAATTAATTAGGAATCTATTAATTCATAATCGTTTTTCTCGGAAATGATATACTTGGTGACCTTGGCATGAAGTGTATTTGGGGATCAAGTTAAGTTGGTTCTTGCAGCTTCCGCAATTGTCAATGTTACTCCCTCGCGGTTACCACGGGGAAACAAGTGGACTTTTCCTTCTCCGCTATACGTGGGACAAAACATAGTGAAACTAATAATGTAAAATATGTCGGGTCTAGCGCTAGTTAATACCCCACGGCGACTTATATATGTCATCCAGCAATTAATAGGTGGAAAAGGATTTACTTGTTATTTTCCTAAAAATGAAGAAAATCCCCGCCCCGGTCCAGCTCGCCTAGACAGAGAGTGACGCTAGAATAGTGTTAATTTAACATCTTGTGTCGACAAAAGGTCTTTGACAAAAGGTCTTCCGGCCTGGAACTAGAATAGAAGCAAGTGCTAGATATGATTTTTACTTGAGGTCTAGCGGCTCAAAATTAATTCTGGAACTTACAAATTAGCAATTCTCAACTGCCAACCGCCGTTTGGAGAGTGGGGAAGTTGGAAGAACCTGAAAGGCTGATTATAGGTCAGCTATTATACACACTGTCATAAAAGTTACAGAAATTGGTGATTTGAAAAGCCCCTTTAAAGGGATTGTAAAAAAAATTCTGTCGCTAATTTGGCATAATTGTCCTTAATCTTAACGTGAAGTTTGAGTGCGATCTGTCATTTAGTTTGTTCACAGCGCTCTATTATGTCAGTTCATCTCAAATGTGTTTCGCGATTTTTGTAACGAATAAAAAAATCGAACTAAGAATTTGTCCCTAATCGCTGAAAATGTTACAGAAGGCTTACGATGAATCGAGTTTATCAAAAACACGTGTATATGAGTAGTTCAGTAGTACATTCAAAACCGGTCGAGATGTGGTGGAAGATTTGCTTCTGGTCGGCCTCTTCGAAGAGTTAACATCAATAAAGTGAAGGAATCGTGACACAAAATCGTCATGTAGATTTAATCCATTAGTTGGGTATGAAATTCATTGCGGCCCGACTACTTCCGAAAGACCTGAATTTTCTCCAGAAACTGAATCGCGTAGTGGTCGCCGAAAACATGCTAGAACGAGTCTGGTGCTTCGGAATGGTGCCTTCCAACTGAACCGAAACCAAAAAAACCACGTCAAAGTCAATCAAAAGTCAAGATAATGTTGACTGTTTTCTTTGATTATCTCGGCGTTGTGCACTCGAAATTCTTGCCAGAAGGTGAGACGATAAATAAAGAACATCATCTGGGCGTTATGAGCCATTTTAGAGAGCAAATTTATTGAAAAAGGCCAGGTTTATGGAAAGAACCTTCATGAATTTTGAAACCCGTCGACGCACCATCTCACAAAGCTATCATTGTGAACGCATTTCGGCCAAAAACTGAACAAATATCGTCGAACAACCACCATATTCTCTTGATATGGCACCGGCTGATTTTTTTCTCTTGCTCTTTTATTTGTCGATATTTTTATTCATTATAAAAATCGCAAAACATCCTCGAGATCAATTGACATAAAGTTCAAGATAGAGGACAGCTGTACCAACTTACCGACTAAAATAATTTTTACAAAGTTAAAGGCTTACTTTTTTGACAGCATGTACAGTAGAGAATCGATGGAGTTCACGTTTAAATAGAAGGCTTAACTCCAAGGCATCACTCCAAGGCAGCTTCGGCTGCGCTTAAGCCTAAACTAAGAGGTGAGAGATATTTCCCTAGTCTAACAACCTTGGGTCAATGGTAACCGTACACTTGGTCTTTGGACTCCTAAATATAAACTTGTTACAGGCTGGCTACTGCCAACCTGCAGATTTCACTTAAGCCCCTGCAGAGGCCTCCACGGTGATTTTTGCCGGCTACGTTCTCAGCGGAGAAGTGCTAAGGTCGTGGGAGGCATGCAGGGCTCCTGGCTTACACCGTGATCATACAGAAAGTTAGGGGAACGCAAATAATAATAAAACCGAGTTCCGCCGAAATTCGTCGGTCGAAACTTGAGGAACGAACAACTCAATAAATAAAATAAAATGATAAAGAAAAATAATAATAATAACGGAAGAGGTGCCTTGGTGCGCGCATCCATCCGAATTCAAACGGGGTCGAGCCCTGGGACCGCAAACACTAAACCGACACAGAGGGAGTCTCCTCTCCCATCATACCACACCGAAAAAAAATTTAATAATTCATTTTATTAAATAGATAACAGAAAACAACTTCCCCCTCCACCGCACAACGATGAGAGAGAACGAGAGAGAGAAAGAACAATGCGTACCGAGCGTGCACCCGCTGTGCGGCGCTCGATTACAAAATATTTGAATTTTTTTTTTTTTTTTTTTTTTTAATTTAAGAAATCTTTATTTCTGTATAATATTACAACTAATCATATAGATTATCTAGTAACTGTTTTATTATTTTTGTAGTCTATTCTTATGGAATGAGACCTATTGCTTCATCCCAGCTCTGCTAGTCCTTTGATTTAAGCGGCTCAAGGAACCACTAATTCTAAAGGCTTTGTTCTTTTTAGGCGCTTTGGTCCATTGGCGCGATCCAGTAGGTTCCGCAGCTCCTCGTTGTCATGCTGCTGCAGTCGCAGTACATGACTCCTTGCAAATTTTTTTATTTCATCGTTGACGTATTCCATGTTTAGGTCTCGATGGAGATTGTCATTTCTAATGTACCAAGGAGCATTCACAATGCTACGTAGTACTTTGTTTTGAAATGTTTGAATGATCTTTACTGTAGTTTTTCTTGCGCAGCCCCAGAGCTGAATACCATACGTCCAGACAGGTTTTAGGATTTGTTTATATAGCAGCAGTTTGTTGTGCGTTGGAAGTTCGGAGTTTCTTCCAATAAGCCAGTGCATTTTTCTGAATTTTAAATTCAGTTCTTGTCTTTTCTTTTTAACATCGCCTAGCGTCATGCCGAGATACTTAGCATTATCAGAATATGGAATTGGTTGTGAATTCAGACTAATCGAAATATATTCTAATTTCCTATTTGTAAAGGTGATATGTGTTGATTTCGATTCGTTAAGTGTTATCCTCCAACGTTTTGTCCAGCTATCCACTATATTAATAGCATTTTGTAGTTTCCTGGTGGACTCAACGATACTAGCATCGGTGGTCAATTTGAAAATTTAATATAAATAAAAATATATAAAAAAAAAAAAAAAAAAAAAAATCAAAAAAAAAAAAAGTTAAAAATATAAATAAAAAATGGTACCTTAATATATATATATATATATGTATATATATATATATATATATATATATATATATATATATATATATATATATATATATATATATATATATATATATATATATATATATATATATATATATATATATATATATATATATATATATATATATATATATATATATATATATATATATATATATATATATATATATATATATATATATATATATATATATATATATATATATATATATAATTTAATATAAATAAAAATATATAAAAAAAAAATAAAATCAAAAAAAGTTAAAAATATAAATAAAAAATGGTACCTTAATATATATATATATATATATATATATATATATATATATATATATATATATATATATATATATATATATATATATATATATATATATATATATATATATATATATATATATATATATATATATATATATATATATATATATATATATATATATATATATATATATATATATATATATATATATATATATATATATATATATATATATATATAATATTAATGTTGCGGCCTTGTGCGGCCGTCATGCCACAGGGTCGCCGCCCCGGACCGTTGCGGCTTTGGTGCCGTTACCACACTGGTGCTGGTGCGACCCTGAGTGGTCGTCCGTTGCGGGGCCTTTCCCCGATACCAAGATATAAGTTCAAACAATAGCCGGTTGGCTACCGTAACTGATGCGGCCGACCACCGATAAAAATATAATAAATCCACCAATAGCCGGTTGGCTACCGTTACCAAAAATAAAAGAGTGGCCTCAACTGGCCACCCGTATCGATGCGACCTTGTGCAGTCGTGCGTTGCGGGGCCTTTCCCCGATACCAAAAATAAACACAAATGGCCGGCTGGCCACCCGTCGAGAAATGTGTTGGCCTTGACTGGCCGCCAAAATAGGTTGGGCGTTGCCTCGCCTTACAGAAAATCAAAAATAATTTTGAGTGGCCTCAACTGACCAGACGTATGTACCGGCTCGACGCTCTTCGTCGCCTTATTATCGCCGCCACTGTACCGCCCGGCACAGGTGCTTCTCCTTTATAGTGTCTCGCCTTGTTATCGCCGCCGCTGTGCCGCCCGGCACAGGTGCTACGCCTTTACGGTGTCTCTCCTCGTCGATAATTGTGACCCCCGGATAAAATTGTCCACCGGTAAAGTGCCTATGGCATCCGTAATATCTACGGTACACCTATACAAATTTCCCACTCGTAGACTATCACTATCACGTTAATTACTCGCAGCACACGTTGATTTTGCTGTACCCGTTAATAATTTTTTACTGCTACCCTATTCCGTATGGTTGCAAGCGTCCTAATTGCCGTAATCGAAAAACCGTAAATCCAAAACAAGTGGTCTCAACTGACCACCCTGAAAACTCGTTGGATGACCTTGACAGGCCGCCTTGGGCGTTGTCTCAAGGCGAATGGCTTTGGTTTGCCACACGTACGTTGCGGCGTTTCACCGATAAAATCACAATGGAGGCCTTTCAGGAATTCACACTATCAAAAATACTTGGTGATAGAATTATATTCAAAATTAACACTCGACTCGAGTATTTTAATTATATTTTATAATTTTGACGTCGACATCAATAATCAGCGTTTACTTTCAGAAAAGTTTTAAATTGAAAACTACCATACACTTTTCACTAAGGGCACGCCAAAAGGAAAACTAAAATTCGACAAAATATATTTGTATTCCATCCGCCGCAACTCCGCAAGAGATATCGAGATCAAGAAAAGCAATAAAAAAATGTTTTTCAGCACTTTTACAATTATTTTGTGTCACTTGAAACTTGATTTCTTTATTCATATATAAATTTATAACGTCCAATATAAATTTTCACAAAATTCTCAAAATAAACAACTGAGTTTAAAAAAAAAATATTACCAAAAATCTAAACTTGACTTTGTTCTTTCAAAAATCATAACTCGAATTTTTTCTTTTCTCTAACAAAAAAAAAAAAAATTTCTAACCAAATTGACACTTGACTTATCAAAAATCACCAACTGAATGCCAACCAGAAAAAAAAATTCTTGCGCCGCACAACTCGTAAAACGTTCTAGAAGAAATTAATCTCTCTTCTCTGTCTCTCCTTTATATCAACTTTCGTTGGTATAAAAGAGAGACATATAAGAAAAACATTTTTTCCAAAACGTTTTACTTTGCACACACTCGATTCGCATTGTTCTCTCTCCCATCATCTCTCTCACCCTCGCGCCACCTTACAATAAGGTACGTACAAAACAAACATCTACGAAAGTGGGGACAACAACCAACATTGAGCAAACATAGGAAGTGGAGGCACAAACCCGAGGAAAAAATATAAAATACAAACAGCGCTTGTTACGATCGTGTAATCGTAACAAACTGAGATACGAGAAAAGTACTGAATTACTGGGATGGGAGAGATATTTCACATGTCATTGTAGGAAGCTCATTAAAGGAGGCCCAACGCCAAAAATGAAGTCATCCTGGGAAGTGACGCAAATGCACTGCATATCACACTATTTGGGGATGCCTTGATAAGAATGAACGAGATTAGTTACTCCTTGATTTTATTCCTAGTATTTGTTGCCTATATACAGGCAATATTGGCTGTAAACCAACATTATTTTATTACTCGAAATAAACCAAAAGTGATACACATTACACTTATCTTAGATACCATTATGGATAGTTGAATTAGAAGGTGTGGGAGGATCACACATTTTCTAGCTATAGAAACAGGAGAAACACCGAGAACTGTTTTAAATAATTCACTACCAGCACCGTGACCGGACCTCTCTGATTTAACACAGGAGCTTGATGTATTAGTGGATCATATATACAACACCTAATAAGGTCATATTAGGTTCGTGCATAGAGAAAAGTAATATAAACAGAGGTAAAGCTGCATACAAAATTTTTCAACAACTTTTTTAGATTGTAACCCCAAAATACAAACTCATTTTACGACTAAAATAATAAACTTAGAATATCCAACTCTTCGAATATTCATTTAGCGTTTCTTTGACTTTTCATATTGTTTTTGTTTCAATTTTTTTTCGTTCAGATTATAACCGTAATTTTAAATTTAGTAAACATAAAACCGGATCGTGACCCCATATTTTACTATGAAAATATGCGTAAAAATTTTGTATGCAGCTTTACTTCTGTTTATATTTATTTTTTTCTGTGGTTCGTGTCCTTCTAGTAGACCTTTGGGTAAACCTCGACCACCGTGGTATTTTAAGACAAGTTATAAGCAGGAGAAATATGCTGGGGGCAATAAATAGCTTTAGGCGTTATAAGTTGTCAGGACCCGGTAGCATAACTTAACCTAACAAAAATTTTGAAACGACAGATAGAAAGGACAGATTGCTGTGGAAACTGTTCCCCACTCCCATTATTGCTCTTATCGAAAAATCCATTTAACGAAAGGAATACTCCATGATAACTTTTCTAGAAATATAAGGGGACCTTTAAAAACGTCAGGCCAAAGGGGATCAATCAGCTACTTTAATATCTGGCTGGGTAGATCAAATGCCCAAAAGTAGGGTCATTGCAGCCAGCTATATGCACTTAGCATTCTTTTCAAATGAACTAGCAGTTGTAGTTTGAATGTGGATCACACACAACTGAGTGGGTTCTTTTTGCCAGGAAATACACACTTTAGCGTAAATATTGACTTCACTAAGATAGAGAACAGCAAACTAAGCTGGAATACTAACAGGATAGAAAAAGTAAATAAAGAAAACTTAAATATCACTTTACTCCGCTAGATGTTTAGGACTGGTATTTCCATCAGAGAGCGTTAGTCGAGAAAAGCATTTCTGAATACTGAAGGTGATAATTTCTTCAGTGATGGTTTAAAGATGGATGGGAAGGTTGGGGTGGAGTTGAAGAATTAAATGTAAACCCCACTTTTCATCTTCCGCCGTCTACTGCAGCGTTCTTCAAGCTGAATTGGTTGCGATAGGTGAAGCCGTTGACTGGTTGAGGTATAATGTAATGTAATATTTGCATGCACATTTTTATTAAGGCGTTCAAATTATATTTCCTTACGTCAAAAAAGCCCAGATATGTCTATTATCTCTTAACGAGATGGAAGATCTGTTGATCATTCAGCTGATGTGTGTGCAAGGGCATTTTAATATAACTTTGAATGAATATACGAATGAACTCGCTTGACAAGGCACAACCTGTGATATTTCACCAAGCATGGCGGATGTTTATATACCGCACACCACGTGGAAAGCACTGCGGAAGGCAGATCTGGTTAAAACTAGATCTGAACCAGGCAGCTGGTATCGCTGCGGCGGCGGCTTGTTAGTACGGTAGAGGATGGTTTAACTGGACACTGTCTCATAGGTAAGCATGTGAGCAAAATGGGAGTCTATTCTACGGACCTGAATGACTACGGACCTGAATGGCTATGGACCTGATTGTGTAAAGTTCTTTAGGACAACCACCAATTTCAAACAAAATTAACTGGCATCTCCCAATTTATGGAATAAGCTTAAACATGAATCATTCAATTAGCCAAGACAGTAGGGTCGAATTTTTCTTGAACAACGTTTTTCTTTGCCAAAAACCATATAATTTCCGCTTAAACTTTTGAAAACTAATCTAGGCCGATATTCTTTCTAATTTTTTTGGAATCGTCCGTTCTTAGTTACTTTCCTCGTAAATGATATAATTATCAAAATATTTGCAAAAACAAAGACCTTTCTATGGAGGCTGCCAATTCCCAGTCACAAATCATTGGGATCTCCTTTCTTCTGAAGTTTCATACTGATCGAGTTGACTCGTTTAGGCACATACGCGCACAAACACACACTAAGACAGCTGACAAGGCGGTACGTGGAGGTTGCGCACTAAATTATTAAAATCGACAATGAATCGAATCAGCCGTTATGTAATTTCCTATAATGTTCGCAAATTTACATATGTATTATATAAACCTCTATGTCACTGACTCACTCGAGAACGCTAAGGGTGACCAAAAAAAATTCGTAGCAAAGTGTCGTGGGTTACTTAAATTATTTTTATGTTTTAATTGAATGCAAGTCTGCGGGTCTGCAGACGAATTTAAAATTTCTTAATTTATTTAGTGTGGGCATAATACACACATATAAAATGAGAAATTCCAAGAGTTTTCTGATTTGGTGATATAATTCGCTAAATCGAAATGTTCTTGTTTCATACTATAGGTGTGAAGCAAGAGGTAAATTTTTGCAGTTTGGTCGTTGCAACCTGATGAGTAGACCAACTTTTATCGGTACGAAACCAAACTGCCAAGAGGAAACTTGAGGAAGTGCTCATTTTTGTAAAGGGTTGTGTGGCTCTGTACACACAAATACCCTTGGGGTTAATGGGGGGTTGAGTGAATTTTCTACTTCTTTTTAGTAGAGTATTGTAAGTAAATGACCTCATTTTTTGGTGGTCCGAAAGATCTCAAGCAATGTGAATGTCATAGAAAATAATATTTGTCTATAAAAGAGCCGAAAATCTTTAAAGTTATCGTTGTTAAACGTCATTATGTTTATTTTATTTTTAATTCAAATTTTTTCAAGAACTACTTGAACTGAAATAAAATGGAAATATTAGTTGCTTTCCAATCGACCACCGCAAGTACTTATAAGCACTTACGGTTTTTGTCTTTGCTAAATTATACTCACAACTGCTCTACCATTTTATTATGAGTAGTTGAAAGCAGTTACGATAAATTTGTCCGCTAGGTGATTGTGTGTAGTATTTTTCTGTCAAAAATATATTTGAATGTCGTATATGTGAAGCGCTAATAAATTTTCGGTATATGTTAGATACTATTTTTTTTTAATAAAAAGTTATCACAAACTACACGTTTTTATTTTATGTTTTGCTTTTGTAATTTTTTGTGCTTTCCAATCGACACTTTAGCCAATACACATTTTTTGCACTTACAAGTACTTGCGGTGGTCGATTGGAAAGCAACTATTAGCTGTTTTGCTTTGGCAAAGTCTGCTTAGCTTTAAAAAATAAAATATTAGCGGCCAATTTTTGTTTCAGCAATATTTGCTGTTGAATTTCCAGTATCGGAAAATAATGATTCATCATGGTTGGCGTATTTATCAGTAGTAATTAAAGAAGACTTGGCTTTAAATAAAACCAAAAAAATTAGACTTTCATAAAACCGATTCAGCTTACAATTACTACTGACATGAAAGTCAACTATGATGAAAAAATATTTTCCGTTACTGGAAATTCACAAGGAAATATTGTGAAACAAAAATTGGCCGCTAATATTTTATTTTTTAAAGCTAAGCGGACTTTGCCAAAGCAAAACAGCTATTAAAAACGTCTATGTCACTGACTGACTCACTCGAAAACGAACAATAGTTGATTTGGGAATGGAATTTTTTAACATTCGATTGATGTATTCTTAAATTAATAAAAAAAAACACAACAAACCCTGATCATGGCGTAACTCCCAAAAACTTGGAAAATTTGGTTTGGCGAAGCACCCGTATTTTTAATAAATATTTAACTACAGTTTGCTATAAACGGTTGCGAAGCGCCTCAGAACAACCTAGTTTTTAAATAAGAAATGTGATGCTCCGGAAAGCATGCCGTCCATCCAACTGTAAAATTATTTCTGTCTTGAAGTTACCATTTTTCAAAGCTCTGCTTATAAACATCTTAACACAATCAGCACATAAAGCAATACTTCATTCTATCAATGCTCAATCTACTACGAAAAAATGCCATCCTGTTAAACCATCATTTTCGTCGATTAAGTAATCAGATGCACAATTGTTACTTTCGCTGTATGTATCGCCACACACGATATTACCAACTTCCGTTATACATATTAGAACACGTAAAGGTAAAATCCAGCTAATCCGAGCACTACAGATTCAGGATCGTGAACTTCGTTCGTAACCGCACATTGTGCTCAACGCCTAGGCCTTAATTGAGGTCAAGTAGGAAAGACAAAATTATATGGCCATCTATTCTTGTACAGACAAGCACTGTACATTAAAAGTTCATCTCATATCATTGGTAACATGACGAATTTATTACTAATTAGATAAAATAAAGCAATTTCGGAATTAATGTTCTACTAGGAGCCGAAGCATTTTTGAATGTGTTTAACCAAGGAAACCGTAAAGCTTTTGCTCATCCAAGTTTGGCTGATTACCCGCTAGAACATGGACTGATGGCACAGCCAACATAAACTTACATTAGTAACAAACAACACCGAGAGATTCTAGCGTAGATCAACGTAATTCGTCAAAAACTTGTCAGAATTTTTAAATAGTCATGCCATATACCATTAAAGCGTATACAATTTTCAGAAATAAATTCTAAATGTAATTTTTGATTTAGTTTTCTACGAATAACCTTCTTCAGGGTTTGGGACTATTTTCTAATAATGATTCTAAATCTCTTCCCTAATAAATTCTGATTACAAAAACTTAATAGAATACCACATACCACAAATACTTAAGATAACCATTAGATACCTCGACATAATAAATAATTTTCCCTCCATAATAATTGACACAAAAGCAGATTAACTCCGTTTGTCACTATATCAAGTCCCATTTAATAGCCGTTACGATTTATAAGATTATAATTTACTGCCATAGAACGGTATCGTTGGTTGGTCTATATACGAAATTATATTGGAAAATTTACGTTGTTTAAGTTTACTTCTATAGAAAACCACGATTATTGTCCCTAAAATCCAGTTCGGAAAAAATATCAATAGATTTACTATTAACAGGAATAACCACAATCATATCGTTGTCTTCTGGTTGTGCACGATAATGAAAGAGAACTGCAAATCTGTATCATCTAAAGCTTTTTGTTATGCTTTTAAAATAAAACAGAAGGGATTTTTTTTCATTTGCTAGATTTAAATCGGTTTGTGCACAAAAACCAAATCAAATATTGTACATGTATGTGTATGTAAAGAAAAATACAGACGTCATCTACCAAGCTATTCACCGTTACGTAAGCAAAATTGAGCAAGGTTTATAAAAGCACAGCAACACAAACAACAACATAAAAAAATACAAATAATTTAATTAGTTTGTATATATTTCAGAAAACGCTCAATATAAAACACACACACACACACATACATGATTCGAGCATTTTGTAAATCTAAATTAAAACAAACATTGCAATATATCGTAGAGCTTTTTGTCTGTATCCACACAATGACATATAAGTTTTGTGAAAATATAGTTTTTTCTATCATATTATGTTTAGTGTACAGATATAGTGGGAGAACACGATGGAAAACTTTCGTTTTACACAGTTTTTAATTTTGTATTTTCGAGAATATGTTACGGCAAATGGCAAAAGTTAAAAGTTTCGATACTAAGGTTTTGTTTATATGAAGTTATATAGTCTAACAAAAAAATATATATATTTTAAAATTTATTTAAATAGTTTTTCGTGTTTAGAATTTGTTTTTGTGCTTTTTCATCGTGTAATTGTTTCTCACCCCATTTATGGATGAGATTTAACAATAAAATGTTTACTTCTACGAAAATAGAGAACGATGGCAAATCTAATGCTCTATAGTCGAAATTAGTTTTGATTTTTATCTCGTTTTTGAACAGAATAGCTATTATTTAAACTTTTAACTGGTTCATAAATTTTAAATATGTACATATCGTGGGGCTCGTAAATAAATTAGAAAGTCAAAGGTAAGAGCGAATATGTTGCTAGATGTCGACTTCCGTAAAGGTTAGATACTGCACAAGGACATTCAATATCACAATATTGTCAATGTCCACCGGCCCATCTGATTTGTGATTTTATACATGTATTTTTTGGTCAGCTAAAAGACATCATAAGTAACATCGCACACCATGATATGAGAATCGCGGGTATCCGGCTACATAGGAAAATCCACAAGATCATATGACCATCGGACAATCGATGAACGGAAAACCAAATTTTCACGCAATGACCTCGAATAGAGATTTCACCATCATAACTGACGATAGATCTTATAAAAGGCGCCAATATGAATAGTGGTTTTATGCTATTGCTGTTCAAATAAATTATCCTTCACAAATTTCAGACAAGCACAGGAAACCGTATGCTTGTAAATTTAAGCACTGAAAAATGAAGATTCACTTCAAAGTTACCAATCAGCTATCACTCAACATCTAACCCAGAAAAATCAGAATGTTAAGCTCCATAAAACATCTATAGGAGTAGTAGTAGTTACCTATCCAGTCAGCCTTTACAACCGCATCAGCAAATATCGCCTACAAAGTGCTTGTTAATGTTGTACTTGTTCAAATCATCTCCCTCGCCGAAAATATTATCAGCGACTATCAGTGTGGTTTTCGCTAGAACCGCCTAACATACACACATTTGAGGGATTAATGACGCAAGAAAGGTGGCTGAATTTGGAAAACGTGTTATAGAAGTTTTCTAGGATTGTACTCCAACTTCCGATGATTTGTGCCAGATTTCGAAGATGTTTGATAAAACACGAAGCATCAAAAAGAATTTTAAGAATTAAAGAAGTAATTATGTAACGCTACCTTTTGGCGTGTCCACATGCCTGGACGATTTTAATTTTGCAGAAGCTATAGCACATGGCATCATAAACGCATAAATTCATAGTAGTTACATGGGAGTTTTTCTAACAATTTTGTTAAAATGCTGAAAACATTTCACATTAAAATGTCTTTAAAAACCCAATATTGTTCTAAATTTAATTTAGCTTTTCGCTTATCTCATAGCTCCTAGATGGAAGCTGCCACGTTTGGTCGACCGATTTTGACCAAAAATGACTGGGATCTCCCAATTTATGAAAAAGCTTAAATATGAAGTTTCTCTCCGGTCAGTCAACCTGTTTCGGCTGGTAGACAGACATTTAGTCTGGATGAAACAGTCTGGTTAAAATTTTTCATGTTTCCTTGCTTTATTTTACCACGTAAAAGAATATTTTATGTACGAGAAATTGTGTCTGAACGATAAAGTCAACAATAGTCATACAACAATAATTTTCACTAGTACATATTATATTTATTATTAATCCACTTTGCATAATTTATAATAAATCACATAATTTGACTAAGAAACTATTAAAAATCTACTTCTAATGCTTAAGCCTAGATGTCACTAATTTTATACATTAAACGCCTTTTTTTAGACCAAATTTGTGTTTTATCGTGAAGTTGTTCTTCCATTTGGCTGTCTACGTTCACGCCAGTAAACTAATTGCATATATTTGTGAGTGTTTTATTAATTCCGATATGGGTTTCACGTACTTTTGATGGTATTCCTCAATTCTATATATCTATTTACTGGAGGTATCACTGTGGCCAATAAGCCTTCACTAAAAGTACCTTACCTGAAATTTCACTCGATGTTTGCGTCGATATTCTTCGATTAGCATTATCTGTCAGTTCCTCATTGGGTTGCAAATTTATTAGTCAAACATCGATTATGTCTCCCTCTTTTCCGTTCATTCGCAGTGTTTACACTAACATCAAAATCACCGCGTTTGCGTTTCCATGTGCGATTCCTTCACGTGCCAACTGACCCTCCGAAATATTGAATAATAGCAATAATCACAGCGCCCTAAATTTTTCACGCATAGCCACTAATCCACCATCGATTGCGGACTCCTCTTATACCATTATTGTTTGATTTGGAAAATATATTTCACGTTGGGTTTCCGTAATTCATATAAATTTTTGGGTCTTGGTCATACCTTTACTGTTAATATTTTTGCTTCAATGTATTAATAAAATTGTTGGTTACTTTGTAACCCAAAAACTTTACCTTTTTTCTGAAAAGCGAGCATTTTTAGGACGTAACTATAATACGGCGGTTGGAATTCGTTCAAAGACTTCAGCTAGATCCCTCACGGCCTCTAAGCCAGTTTAAATTGCAATAACCCGTTGCCTACACTAAATGCTGTTTTCTCACGAAATTACCGATACATTTCTATAAGCCAAATTATCTACAGAGATTCATGCTGAAACTTGTGGTTTTAACCAACTCCCTCACTGAGTTCCACGGACAGTGCGGTGACTCGATCACCAGTGTTGTGCCTGTTTTTTACATTTCTAATATACTCGGTTTTTCTATGTGTAAAATAGGTATTTTACACATAATATTTTTTTATAAAATGTAAAATACAAAAACTAATTCAAAAATCTTTACGTATAGAAGAAATTTGCATCATCATACTGCTCTAATATTGTAGCAAAAAGAAATAAAAAAATTGTTGCGCTATGTGACGTCAGGCAGAGTAGAAAAAATCCAAAAATTAGGTGTCATTTGTTATTGTCATAATGTCAATACAAAAAAATAAAAATCAGCAAATAAAATCAGGTAAATAAAAATTTAAATATATAATAATATTATTTTTACACCAGCTCAAAAATTAGAGGATTTTATTACGTCCAAGGAATCAAGGAAATCGTAAATTCGCTTGAAAACGGTATTTCGTATGAGTAAGTTGGAGGTCCAAAACATGCTTGTTCGATGTATCGCTCATCTTATCTATAAGAATACGACAAATCAAAATTTGGTCCGAGATATTAAAATTTTACTAGCCGTTTTAGAATGCACCAATATGGATGCGAAAAATCCCCGTAAGCTGTGTCTGTGGTAGTATTTGAGCGAGTTTTCCATTACTTATTAAATTGTTTTCTATTACTAATTCAAGTGAGACTATACCAATGGTTCTTTCGCTCGAATATTTTAATTTTCTTAACTAAGTAGAATTTTGAGTGACTGAAAAATAAATATTTTGTTTACTTATGCTTATAATAATTATTAATAAAAAACAAATATCTTGTATTTCAAAAAAAAAATGTTTATTTATTTATAATAAATTCAGTTTTGAACAGTAATGAAATTTTGTTTGTGCTGGTGTTTGTGATACTGATAACTGATATATAACTGTTTTAAGCATCCGCGGTACATCATCTATTTAATAATGTCAGTGCAAAGTCGGATAAGTTTGGGTGACTTATCGCTGCAGTGCTCTAAAAATCTTGTAGATTCCTTATTTCTTTTGAATATAAAGTTTGGAATATTCCACTTTCGTTTTTGAAGATGAGCCAATCCTCATTTCCTTGGCCATTTGAGTTTGTTAAAACTGATTTATTTTATCCATTTGGCTATCAATTAAAAGGTCATAAGGATGCATAAAATAAGCTATCAGAGCATATTTGTATAATGCCATTTTCTGTCGTTTTTCGAAAAATATTTGTAGTTTATCTCTAAATCTTACCTGTACGTTAAATGATAGCCACAAAAAACCAGCATTTGCTAAAGTAGTTTTTCCGGGCTCAAACAATTCTTTTGAGTTTGGTACGCTTTCGATAAAATCTTCATCAAAAACAAGTTTTGATATATTTGCCATAACTCTTTTTGGTGTTTGATCTGCAGCAATTTGTTTAAAATTTTTAAAATTTTTTATTAAATTTTCATATATGAATCTCGATAAATAATCAGAACACCATCGAGTATCACACGCCATTTTGATTCGATTGCCACCTTTCATTAATACTGTTTTCTCCATATCACTTTGTTTAAACACGTTAAGTACAGAATTCACATTTTCGATCAATTTCGCATCATTAACATCTTTAGCAAGAAGATTATCTAGCACGCAATAACACATGGCCTAAATGCTTACCCATTTTTTCATATTACTGGCGTTGTCGGAAATTACCACATAAACATTAGTATTATAATTTTTTTCACAGTGAATTCACAGTTTCGGTCAATTTCGCATCATTAGCATCTTTAGCAATCAGTTTCTATTCACAAACTTAAACTTGTGAATAAAACGGAAATTTGAGGATTGGCACATTTACAAAAACAAAGTGAAATTTTCCAAACTTTATACTCAAAAGAAACGAAAAATTTTTTGGAGCACTGCAGCGATAAGCCACCCAAACTTATTCAACTTAACACTGAAATTATTAATTCTTCTAGCATCGACAGCGCAGATTGAACGGATATTTTCAAATCGGGGTCAAATTCCTTGCCCAATTCCAAAAAGTTAATTCATATTAATTCACTATGAATAAGAAATTCAAACTCGATTTGTTGATAGTGATGATAATGAAAATTTGCGATAAACAAAATTTCATTAATGTTACTTTTAAAGGTAAAACTGAATTTATTATAAATAAATAAACAATTTGTTTGAAATACAACATATTTGTTTTTTACTAATAATTATTATAAGCATAAGCACTTACGTCACATAGCGCAACAATTTTTTATTTCGTTTTTTATACAATATTAGAGCAGTATGAAGTTGTTTTTCTTGTAATTCTTATTTTAAGCAATAATCGGTACAAATTGCGCTACAGATGTCTCTGTCTGTGTCAACTTAAATAATCTTGTCGAAAGATGGTAATGATTTCTCGTAATCATCTGACCAATTTTTTTGTAACGGATAACATTTGTTGGATGTGTTGCGGCGGAATGAGAAACGGAGCACTTTTATAATTTTAATAATATCAAATAAAAAAACACGTTATTTAATTTTAATTTAAATAAAAACTTTTATTTAACTAGAATAATTTTTGTTTTTAATTTTCTTGTGAGTGATGATGGTCCATGTGTGTTGTTGCTCCGGCAAAAATCCAAATAGAATAGGAAGACGATATTTTATCTTCGTCCCCTTGTCGATTCAACGACTTAAAAAAATAAACCAAAAATCAAAACCTGATTTTCTGGTTTTTAACCGTGCACCAAAGTGTTTTTGGTGCACCCGCTGCAAATATGTTTTGCCCAGCATAATTGTTTGCCATGCCATCTATTGTGCAATGGCATGTCAATGTATACGTACGTTTTACATGATTTTGGCTTTGCAAAATCAATACGATTTCATCTACCTCACAATGATTTGATTGTGATACCTCACGATGAAATTATTGTATAATTTTCAATTATATTTTGCTTACACAAATTTCGTATGCACAAGTGTTGTGTGCGATTATGTATGTACATGTTGCTATGTACATTATTTGTATATACAAGATTGTTGTATATAATATGAGATAATTCGGTGTATGGCGAATTATCAGTTTCCTAAGATTATGTGAACGGAGGATTGTCCGTTGATAGTGATTGTGCGGAGTTTCTTATAATGGAAGAAACTACCCGCTACAATGTTATAGTTTTAATATTAATATTGAATGAGTTCGATGTCTAATCGTTTTACACTTTTCACAATCCCATAGTGTTGTGAATTTTGTTTTGCTATTCTAAAAAATAAGCTATTAGCTGAGAAACAAAGCATATTTTCTTTGAAAAAAAAATTAATTACTTAATGTTTTTCATCAAATATTTTACTTTTAATTTAATTAATGAATTAGAAGTAATATAAATAAATTCAAAAATAATTTCAAATTCAATTCTCATTTTACATTTTTACATCATATATCCAAATTTCTTCATATACGTAAGAATTGAGATTTTTGAATTAGTTACGAATATTTGACGCAGTGCGTTCCTCGCAGTATATTGCGATTGCAAAGTGTGTATTTTGATAACGACTTCTGTATTTATGCTTATGTTCAATAATTTTATATTACTTTAACCTAGCATCTTTTATTAATATAAATTTTATCGAATAAAATTAAATGTATTAATATGATTCAAATTTAATTTTCGTATATTAAGGTTTGTGACTTTAATAATCTTATAAATATGTCATGGTTTTTATACAGTATTATAAATTTTATACAGTAATTTAAGTATTTTACCAATGTTTTACGTAAAAAATGTGTAAAAGAGTTTTTTACATACAATTGCACAACACTGTCGATCACTCATGCCGCTAGCATGTCCATAATTATTCGATCTACTTCGATACACACCTCAATGATTTAGGGTTGGTAAGGTGAAAAAGACGATTTCATAATACAGATGTTATGCCTATCAAACAAAGCATCCTATTATTCTGCCACCATCGAAATTCATAACACTACTTGTTGTAATATTACGAAAGTAAAATGTCGCCAGAAAATGCATGGAATGTTTTAAAGCAGACCAACTCCATCGTCGCAACAAAATTTAAAACCTTCCATCGTAGGCGCAATTCAGGTTTTCCACACACAAAGAAGAGGTCATAAACCGATCGTTTGAAGCAATACACGGGTCGTGTAACCAGCAAAAATACAACCAACTCATTTCTGGCAGAATTATAAAGGTTTGTTGCCGGCAAGCGCTGCGCACTCAAATATCTACTTATTTAATTTTACCCAACCTCATTTTTTGGAGGCCTATGGATCCGTCAAATCGAAATTATACTCACGATCGAAGAACTCCAGATATTGCTTGCGGAGATAGTCAATCTTAAAATTTCACCCGGTTCTGCAATACTAATAATATTTTTATACTAAGACCAGGACATTTTATCGAAGGACATCTATTAGTGTTGGTTATACAAGCGTGGCGTAAAATCACTCGTCGAGTGTAAATAAAAGTTAAAATTACGGTTAGTTAGCTCCATTTTATGTTTTTTATTATTATAACTTAAGCTTTCGGAACCTTTCCGGTTCCATTCTCAAAAGTATATAAATCTATTTAACAAAAAAAAATCTATTTTTTCCTATTTTCTTCTTTTAAATAGATTTATATACATTTAAGAATGGAACCAGAAAGGTTCCGAAAGCTTAAGTTATAACAATAAAAAATATAAAATGGAGCTTACTAACCGTTATTTTAAATTTTATATTAACAAGCTTATTAAAAAATTTAAATTCGAGTGTTGAATGTTTAAACTTTTATTTTAATTATGTTTTCCTTTTCATAATTTTGTAAAGAAAACTAAGGAAATTTATAATGGAACAATACACAACTGAACAACGAATTAATATAATTGAATATTAAAATCAACGGCCATTATCGACAGTATTTTAAAGTGCGTTCTGTACCACCTATAGGCCAACAATAAACCGCTTGATTGCAAATTTCCAGCTACAAGGTGCTGTTAGGAACCTCCCGGGTTCCGGATGACGACTGATGGCACGCACTTATGATAGATAACGTTCAACGGGTACTGGAGAGTGTGCAGAATTGTCCAGAAATGTCAGCAAGGAGACACAACTGGGACTATCGACACACTATAAAGAACGACTTGATTTGACCATTTCGAAAAAAAAACAATTTTAATTGGTCGCTTAATTTAACCGTTCCCGACTGTTGTTTTTTGGGCTTATTTAAAAGAAAGATTGTACGCCAATAAAGTAACGACCGATATCAAAACTAAAAGCAAAATTCAAAATAAATCCTGGCCATAACTCCTGAAATTTTTGAAAAAAATAAGGATTTGAGAGACTGACTATTCACGGTATGATTTTCATATTTGAACACACTGTATTTAATCAAAACAAAAATATTAAATCAAATATTAAATAAAAATGTTATTAAACATTCACACAAGAAAGGTTTTATTGAACCACGCTATCGGGAACAACACATCTGGCAGAGGTAGCATATCGACTTAAATAGTAGTAATCAGCAATACATGAGTCTGGCTGTTGGCTCTAGTGTGGATGGACTTGGTCTGGTTTGAGCGTCATCCTTATCAAGATTTTTTTTTCGCATCTACATGCAAAATATTTAATCCCATACTTGCCTGGCATGGATGGTTTGTATTGCGGAGAGCTACACCTATTTCTTGAAGTCACCAAATGCTGATCGATCGTGAGTTCTTTGGATGGATTGAAAGGTTAACTTAAATTGATTTTGAAGAGGGGTCAAATATGGCGAATTGGAACCAGCTTATCTTCTCGAAATCGATTCACACTAGTTGTTGAATCGTTGGAACGCAAAAATCGACTGAATTGCCCTAAGCTGTCCTAATAACCTCACTCTTCAATAAAACGACATAGGAGACTTGTGGAATAAATCTTTAGCTGCCACTAAATATGATTTCTCTGTGCAAACGTAAAGTAATATGCTGATAAACGCGTACATTTTGTCCACATTTTGCTACAAGAAATGGAGTCCAATCTCTTCCTTTTCAGTTCTTTAATTCTCGCTTTCTCCACGGCATAAGGAATCAATCACCAAAAGGTTTTGTCGATTTCGATTAGATTCGTGTATTTCTGGCCATAATTTGGCTCGATTGCTGCTTGTGGCTCAGACTCCTCTTCGCTACCACTGCCATCATTATTTTCCTACCAATAACAAAGCAGCTGTAGGATGATCTCGCCCTTGTTATTCCTCTGTAGTAAATTCACGATGAATATTTGCCAGATCAACAATTCTATCCATGTTTAGTTCGAGAAAATTAACGACAAAATATCACTAAATTATGCACTCCACGTAATAGCCCGACTGAATTAAAAGAAAGAATGAGAACGTGAGAGTCCAAAATAACAAAAAATATAACAAAAAACACGTTAGAATAAAAAAGGGGATATCAGATAGCGGATCCATAAAAATTTACTAAAAAAGAGTAAGCACATGTGAATGCAGCTCCCCAAACACGTATTGAGGGTCAAGTAGTCTATTTTAGGAATGAGTACAAAGGGCTGAATTTCAATGGGCCGAATGTCGAAGGGCCGAATTTGAAGGATCAAATGTGTCAAAGGGCCGAATGTATCAAAGGGTTGAATGTCGAAGGCCCGAATGGGTCAAACGGCCGATTTATTTTTTTGTTTTCAGAAATAAATTTTTTTAAATTTATTGTTTTATAGAATATTTTGTAAATTGTTTTTTATTAAACATAAATGAATTTATTATGAATTTATGTATTTTACTATTTTTCGTCTTTGGTTATTCATGAAATTCCACGTATCCAGTCAGCGATACATTTTGCTTAATAAGTATATGGTTCAAAAATAAAAAAAAAATAATTAAATTAAATAAATAAATAAAATAACAAAATGTATTTCTAAAAAAAAAAGTAAAAAAATAAGCTCTTCGACCCATTCGGCCCTTCGACTCATTTGGCCCTTTGACATTTGGCCATTCTGTATTCGGCCCTTCGACACATTCGGCCGACATTCGGCCCTTTGATATCATACCCTATTTTATTGTTAGTCAAAAACACTTGGGGAGCACAGCACCCCATTTGCGATTCTAAGATTGAAGATCTCTGAGTATGCGTGCGTGTGTCATTCCGTGTATACTAGTTAGTAATAGACATTTATCTGTAGCTTCTCTACAGCCCAGCAGGATGGACCGATTGAGATGGAACTTCATACTTAAACTTTCCTCACAAGCTTGTACATTTTTGACAAAAAACTGTTTCTAACAAAAATTTTGAACCTTTTAATTTGTATTTTTTTTCGTAATTGTATATACTTTTCAAAATATTTGCAAAAAACGGGAAAGCTTTTATAGATGCACCTACTTCCGATGAATCGATTTCGGTTTAAAATCACAGGGACCTCCCATTTTATGGAATAAAATGTTTCCATAAAATGGGAGGTATGAAATTTTACCCCGACTAGTCAATCTGTTTGGGCTGTGAGAAAAAACGCAGACTTGCAGTTGCCACGGCACACACACAGGGCTTTTTAAAAGCAAATTTTTTGACTTCGATGATATATAATGGTAAATGTGCAAAAATCGCAAGGTTTAAATCTTTCATGATTACTTTTATTCTACTACAAAAAAGTAAAAAGCTACTTGCAGTGTAAAAAGCTGTCCCTTGGCTTGGTGAATTTGATGAAGCTTTATTATCCTTATAGTTTTTTTAGCAATTCGTTTAAAAAAATATTAATATATTTCGCAATGCTCTGCAAAAACAAGACAACAACTTTACAGAGATGATTTGTTGATTGTTTTATGTATATAACTATTCAATGCACATAATTTTTATAAACATAATAAAATAAATTTTTTGCTTTTATACAGAAAAAAAAGTGCCGCGTCCCACACCAAATTGGATTGCCTGCCGCTCCACGAAGATTTATTTTCATTTTCCATGGGAAAATATAGAATGTACGTACGTACATAAAAAATTCTACCACCACAAAATATTTTTTTTTATCCATCAAAGCTCAACAAAATGAATGAATAAAAAAATATAATTAATTTTTTTCCAAAATAATTTAATTTTAAATAACAATTAAAATTAATTAAAAATAATTTATTAATAATAATATATATATATATATATATTATTTTAATTAAATTATTTATTTCGGATGTAATACATAGAGCCAGAGATTATTAATTTATTATCAATTAATATTATAAATAAATAACAATAATTTTATTAATAAATAAATAAACCAAATATTTTTATACCTACACAAATAATGTCGGGATTTAATTAGAAAAAAAAAATTATTTATTTATGTATAGATATATTTTAAAAGCTTTTCCTGATTTAAAGCTTTTATTGCAAATTTTTGCATATAAATATTTTAAATGTTTTATTTTTAATAGCATCGGGAATTATTTAACACCATTCATTTAATGGGGTTTTTAAAGCTTGATTAATTTAAAACGTGATAATTGAAAAAAATTTGGTACCGCAATACCGCGTAAAATTATTTGTATTTTATGTATTTTAATGTCCTTCTAATAATATATCGGATTTGCATAACCCTCTGGTAAACCTTAAATTTTTAAATCTAAAGTCATTTCTACTGTATTTAGATACTAAAAGCTCACCTTATATTTTATTTGACTTCGGTATACAACATGAACAAATGTCATGCAATATGTCTTGTCGGGATTTATTCAGACGTAAAACTTTAGGAATATAAACTTTCTTGTCTTCTACCTAATATAGTCCTTGCTAATAGTCATAAATCAAAGTTACAACATTTTATTACTCCTTTGGATTGTCTCTATGGCTTTTATATTTTCTCGTACGTATACAAACTAAACCAAGATTAATTTTTTCTTTTGTTTGCTTAAAAGTTTATCTAACATTTTAATCAGTTCAATCAGATAAAGCTCAAAGCATATAAAAAAAGCAACCCATATTATTTTTACATAAATTAGAAAACTTTTTAGTTTTTTAGCTATTTTGTGTGATGTTAAACAAAGTACCGAAAAAATTAAGGAAATTTGGTTATTTGAAATACTTTTAAAATTAGGTTTTATCTCCTTTTTTAATACTAGATAAGCCCTAAGCCTTTAACTATTTTTATTTTGTACAGTGTTCCTTGTTAGTTTTGCATCTTCGTTCGAAAGAAGTGAGGGACGTATAACGTGCATTACTGCGTTCGTAACATCAAGCAAATGCAAAATACGAACGATTATTTTCCCATGAAGTAAAACATCTTCTACAAAGGGAGAAGCACAAATAAATGCATATGTCATTTAATACATAATATGTCCATTGCACAATTCCATCAAATTAAAACTAGATTCGAAATATTGGTGTCAGAGACACATGCACGAATACTTAAACTTGGAACACATAGGTTCCTAGCCCACTTTCGTCTAGTTTTAATTATTATTAACCACACTATGCGCTGTAGGAGGAGGAAAGCACTACAATAAAACTTCAAGATGATTTGATGCCTTAATGGTCTTCAGCAACCAGTCTCAACATATTACAACTAGTTGGACCAACACTTTACAGCAAATTTGAGTTTCATCGTCTTAAGATAGAGAAAGTACAAGTATTTTTTTCTGCTGATATCGTTGTTCGCAGATAAATATTGTAAAAAAACATCAGGATTTTAAAAAAAATACGCTACTCGCTACAAGTTAGTTAGTGTTACCACTATCACAAAAGATTTTTTTTTCTGTCATCAGTAGCATTTAGTTATTGTGTATCTTTTTTTCACAAAATAAAACATAACAGCAGAGTAAACTATTAAAACTGATCCTTAAAATGACAAATTGTTTGATTCCCGAAGTAAAGGTACTCGGAATATGAAATTTTGAAATTTAACAATATTTCGTATTTCCGCCATTTCGTAACCAATTACGATGAAATTTGTAAAGTAGTATTGATTTTTTATGATCTTTTGATGCTAGTCAAAAAATAGATAAAAATATGGTATTTGTGCATTCTACACGATTAAAGTAAATTTTGAGCTGGGCAGAACTTGGCGATTTCTTAATTACTAATTGTAAAATTTGCATCGCATACAGGAATAATTCGGACAATTTTTTTTTTTGATTAAAATTTTCACTATAACTTTTTATTTTCTGCGGTCATATAAGTTCGTCTCAGTTTCTGGCCAATATCTAAGAAACTCCAACTAGCAAAACCAATGCTTTCGGTTTTTGTAATAGTTACGATAATACTGAGACTACTTGGAAAATTTGGTGAAAATTTATGTATTAGGTCAAACTTGACCATTATAAGTTTAGTTCAGCTTGATCAGATCTTTATAGAATTTCCTCCGAAACTCACTTTAAAAGCCCTAAGCAAATCCAAATTTCATCGTGATTCGTTAGGAAATGGCAGAAAGACGGAATGTTATTAAATTTTAAGATTTCGTATACCGAGTTCCTTTACTTCGGAGATCAATCAATTTATCATTTTAAGGATACCGTTTAATATTTTTTATTCCACTTGGATGTTTTATTTTGTGAGAAAAGAGTTATAAAACAAATAAAAAATGTTCATTGGTATAATTATATAATAAAATAAATTCTCTTTTGTGATAGGGCTGCCACTTGTGGCTAGTTGCGTAATTTCTAATTTTCCACTATTTTGTACAGCACAAACTACCAACACAAACTACCCAAAATCTACTATACACGGTGTCCCAAAATTCGCGTATCAAAAGAAGCAGGGTGATGGCGCTCATTTCCGACAAAAAAAGCCAAATAAAAATTTTTCGTAAGTTAATCCAATTTTTGTGTTTTTAGTAAAATTGCATGCGCGCTCACCAAAGCATTAATTTAACAGAAACCAAGAGTTCTTTTGTTTAACTTTCTTTCTTAATACAATCTAGAAGAGTGGCACACTCACAAGTGGTACGAGCCCGGTGTGTGACACTGTTAAGATTTGAGACTTAACCCGGAGGTGAATTGCATTTAACTAAAATAAGCTGCAACTCACAAACGTTATTCAATTTTATTTATATTAAATATGATTACTCATGAACGAGAAAATAAGAAGTGAGTGAATTAATAAAATGTCAAAACATTTTTACTTAAGAGAGAGAGAGCATGAGAGTATGTTACGACTGTGTTGTCTGTAACAAGACATAATATTCGTTTACGCGTGACATCCCCATATTTTGTTAAATTTTATGTTTTTACTCTTGGTTTCTTGCCTATGTTTTTACTCTTGGTTTCTTGCCTATGTTTTTACTCTTGGTTTCTTGCCTCTGTGTTGTTGGTGTCTGAACGCGTTTCGTGTGGAGGGATTCTCGTATGTTTTTGTTCGTTTGGTTGGTAGTAAAACAAAATGGGAGAGAGAGAGAACAATGCGAATCGAGTGTGTGCGTAAAGCAAAACATTCCATAAGAATGTTTTTCTTATATGCCTCTCGTTTATATCAATGCGAATTGATATAAATGAGAAACAGAGAAGAAAGACAATTCTTCTGGAATGTTTTGCGCGTCGTTTGTGCGGCGCTCGAATTTTTTTTTTGATATATCATTCGAGTGGTGAAATTGAGAGATTCAAGTTGTAATTTTTGTAAAATTCTTTTGGTGATTTTGAGATAAAAAAAAAGTCGAGTAATTTTTGGTTTGTGAAGAGTGGCATGAAACTGCGCTCTAGTTTCTAAATAAAAAAAAAAAAAATAAAAAAATTGAAAGTTCAGTGTGACTTGGACACATTTTTCTTGTTAATTAATTATTTGTATCATTAAAATACGTATACATTTTTTGTGAATTTATCTGGGCATTTGTTTTTTGCCTAAAAATAAAAATAAACTACATGAAAATCAGCCAAGTGTATTTCTTGATTTTCTTCTAATATTTTTGTGCATCCGACATCTTTAAAAATCTTGGACTTTTCGTTGTGTTTAATATTTTCTCCGTGGTTTGGTTATCAGTGTAATCAATTAAACGAATTAAAATAATTGTGTACTTGCCTTTTTATTAACGGGTGGCCGTATCGGGACGAGTTAACTTTATAACATCAAACAGTGCGCATCGCATCGTACAATCATATTGGTTTTGTGCATGGCGTGTAAACGCCCAAAATTGGGTGTATAGGTGGCCAGGTGAGGCCACTTCATTTATTTTGCGGGTTGCAGTGAGCCAACGCACAACCGCGAGTGTTTTATGTGATTCCGGTTTTTACAACGCCCAATTACTTACGGATGGTCAATTGCGGTAGTTACCGTAATTACGGATTTTGGCGAGGCAACGCCCTATATTTTTGGATTGTGATTTTGGCGGCCAGTCGAGGCCAACATCGGGGTACTTTTGTGTAGCACCTGTGTCGGTCGGACACAGCGGCGGCGTTGCATAGCGGTATCGGTGAAGCGGGGAGCGGCATAACCAAGCCGCAACGACACGGGTGGCCAGCCGGCCATTTGTGTGTTTTGGGTTATCGGTGGTCTGCCGCAACGCCCGACCGCACAAGGTCGCAACGGTACGGGTGGCCAACCGGCACCTCGTATTTTGTATTGGTATCGGGGAAAGGCCCCGCAACGGACGACCGCCCAAGGTCGCAGCAACACCAGCGGGGTTAACGGCACCAAAGCCGCAACGGTCCGGGTGGGGGCACCTGTGGCATGACGGCCGCTCAAGGCCGCAACAGTATTTTTTTTAAGGTACGATTTTTTTTATATTTTTTTTGTTGCTCATTTTTCTTATTTTTATTTTTTTACATTTTTTATTTTTAAATTTAAATTTATATTTTGTAATCGAGCGCCGCACAACGGGTGCACGCTCGATGCGCATTGTTTCCTCTCTCTCTCATTCTCTCCTTAGCGTGGTACGGGTGGAGGGGGAAGTTTTTTTTCTCGGTGTTTTTTTTTAAAAAATAAAATGAATTATTAAATTTTTCCGGTGAGGTGTGATGGGAGCGGAGACTCCCTCTGTGTCGGTTTAGTGTTTGAGGTCCCTTGGTGCCCGCATCCAATTCCGTAACCAGGGCTTGGCCCGTTTGAATTCGGATGGATGCGCGCACCAAGGCACCTCTTCCGTTATCATTTTTTTTATTTTTTTATTTATTTTATTTATTATTTGACTATCTGCTGTTCGTTCCTCAGGTTCCGGCCGACGAATTTCGGCGGAATCCGGGTTTTATTTATTATTTGCGTTTCCCCAACTTTCTGTTAATCACGGTGTAGGCCAGGAACCATGTAAGCCTCAAACCCCACGACCCTAGCAATTCTCGCTGAGAACTTAGCCGGCAAAAGATCACCGTGGAGGCCTCTGCATGTGTTTAAGTGAAATCTGCAGGTTGGCAGTAGCCAGCCTGTAACAGTGGCGCCCAAGCATTTCGCGAATTTTAAATTTTTTTGATTTTTTTTATGATTTGTAGCTTCACTCCCTTTGGCGTGCGTGTCCAGCGCCGAAACCAGTGTTCTGCTCTGTTTGACTTCGCCTGGACGCGCACACCAAAGCCAGTCTCCCGGTTGACATTCCCCCTCTGCGATCGCAACCAGCACGGGCTGTTTGATTGCGCGTAGATGGGGGTGTCATACCCCTATTCTTCGGACATCCGACTTCCGAGCTCCTTCCCATTTCCACTATGTTGTGTTCGATTGTGGTGGAGCTCGGATGTCATTTGTCTGGAGTTTAGTGTAGCTTCATTTCTTCCCTTCCCCGAAATTTCTCGACCGAAATTTGAGGAACAGAACATTTTATTATTATTTTTATTTTTTTTATTATTTAGCCGACACGGAGTGGGATTTCCACTCTCATCATACCATCCGTTTCGTTGTATTGATTTAAATTTATTTTTTTGATATGTTTAATTGATTTTTTTTGATATTTTGATTTTATTTGATTTAATTTTTTTTGATATTTCGATACTTATGATATTTTGATTTTTGATTTGATTTGATTTTGATATTTCGGTATTTTGATTTGATTTTCTGATTTTGGGTTGTATTGAACCCACGGCTTAATTAGTACTTCATTTTTTCTCCTATCGTTTTCCTTTTTTTTGAATTTATTTTATTCTGCCTGCATACCACTGGGTGTGTTAGTAGTTTTGGACTTTTTATATTTTTTATTTTTTTTGTTGATGTAATTGAATTTTAACGAGCCCCTCCAAATTAGGTTCTCATTGAAAAGCGCCACTTTGGAGGGTATCTCGTCCTATCCGTAGGTAAACCAATCGTGGGAATACGGGCCCCACAAACCACTACAAGGTAACCATTCCTTCTTTTCTTTTCTTATTATTTGATTTTTTTGCGTTTTGCTTTACTATTTAGTTGTACAATTTCACTATCGGCGTACCATTGGGTGTGTTGGTAGTTTACTTTTCGGGATTATTATTAATATTTTTCATTATTTTTCGCGTATTAAAATGGTTTTCAACGAGACCCTCCAAAATAGGTCCTCGTCGAAACATGCCATTTTCGATGGTATCTCAATTACAAGGTAACCATTTATTATTATTGCAAGTATTTTTATCATTTATATTTTTTTGTTGTTATTTAATTATAGTGTGTGTGGCATTTTACTTTATTTGGGACCTTCAGTCTCCTCTATCTCCTCTACCCCTTGAATTTTGAATTCAAATTTTTGTATATTTAGTAACTTAATAAAGACTACGTCATTGTTTCTTGCTGAATTAAATCGAGCGAGTTTATCCTTCTATCCTTTCATCCTTAAAAATGTACTCAACATCATTCGAGCAAGACGATATGGAGCGAGGCTTTATAGACGGACCATCATTAGCTGAAAGTGGACTAAACTACACTGGATCTCCCTCGGACATCTCCATCGACATGTTCCTGTTCCAGGTAGACACCATCGCTGCGTCTCGCGGATTATCCGACCAAATATTGTTATTTGAGCTGCATACCATCTTGAAAGATATCGCATTGCAGTGGTATTGGACATTCCGCAAACATAATCCGAACGCTACCTGGACAGATCTACGAAGCGGTATCATCGAGCGCTTTAAAGACCGTCGCAACAATTACGAAATCCGGCGAACCGTCGAGGCACGCAAACAACGACCCAACGAAAGTTTCCTAGATTTTTTCGATCAAGTGTGGAGTCTTACGCTACAATGTCGTACACCGTATTCGGACGAGGAGCTCATCGAAATTTTAATGACGAACATGAAGCCAGAATTACAGTTTCATCTCACCGATCGTCGGTTTAGCACCATAAATGAGCTGATCAAAAGTTGCTCTGCTTGGGAGGAGTCTTTCAGGCGGATCAAAGCTACGGCGGACCCTGCAATCCATCCACGACGCGTGATCAATGAGTCATCAAGCAGCCCGTATGATGATGCTGGAGCGTATGACTCGTACGAGAATTACCCCTTTACTGATGTACTACCTGATAACTCAGTATCCGCAATTCACACGGGGAGCAGGTTTCCATCGGCAGCGGCGAGACGTCCTGGCGGACAAGTCCCAGCAGACAGCTCGGGATCAGTTGGTAAGCAACAATCAAATTACGGTAAAAATGTCGTCACCACAACGGCCACTCAGACGGAGTGTACCGAGATCAAATCTACCTCCACCCAGACTGCTGATAGGACAGAGGATAGAGCCACTCAAACTGATCCAGAAGAATGCAGCGAGCAACACAAACGCGGAACTCCGCTCCCCGTCGAATCCGATGAAGAAGTAAACTCGTCTGCCAGTAATGATTCCTTTCCCGATCCTTCTTCCCTACCAAATTCCCCTTCCCTTCCTGTCGCTCTAAAGTTCTTTTATAATTCTCCGTCGTTAGCTAAGTTAGATCGATTAAAGCGTTCCAAGAAATATTGGAACCACCGCGTTGCAATGAGAAATGACGTGATTTCCTCCGTTTTGTTCTCCGAGGGTAGTGACACTCGGCCTTACGCCCAGGTCTTTATAAATAAGATCCCTTTTAAGGGTCTTCTCGACAGCGGGGCGAGTGTCAGTGTTCTCGGGAATGGAGCGGAGAAAATCTTGTCGAATCCATTCGTAGAGTTTCATAATTTTCCATCCCCGATAACTACCGCGAGTGGTCAAGTCCAACGAGTATTTGGTTACATACGAGCTAACGTCGAGTTCAATGGAATTACTCAAACTATGAATTTCCATGTTGTTCCTTCCTTAGAACAACCGCTTTATTTGGGTATTGATTTTTGGAATCGTTTTGGAATTTCCCCAAAAATCTCCGCGCTAAATCGTTCGGATGAATTAGGTGAAACTACCAACACACCCAAATTTCATATTTTAACATCTGATGATCGTCGTAAATTGGATCTTATCCGCGAACAATTCCCGAGCAGCGATATTTTAGGTTTGGGCCGCACATCCCTCATCACTCATATGATCGATGTCGGTTCCGCAAAGCCAGTCAAACAACGTTTTTATTCCGTATCCCCAGCTATCCAGAAACTTATGTATGCCGAGTTGGATAGGATGTTGTCTTTGGGGGTCATCGAGGAGTCACAAAGTTCCTGGTGTTCACCGGTCACGTTGGTGCGTAAGGCCAATGGCAAAGTTCGTTTGTGCTTGGATGCTAGAGAACTGAACAAGGCCACCGTCAAGGATGCGTATCCGCTGCCAATAATCAACGGATTGTTGGGTCGTTTGGGACACACCCGATTCATTTCGGCGATTGATTTGAAGGATGCCTTTTGGCAGATCCCACTCGACCCAGCATCCCGCGATAAAACAGCGTTTACGGTTCCTGGACGGCCCTTGTATCAGTTCAAGGTGATGCCGTTTGGCTTATGCAACGCCCCACAGACGCTTTGTCGCTTAATGCACCGCGTGATCCCGTACCAGCTACACGATAAGGTCTTTGTGTACCTCGATGACCTTCTGGTCACATCCTCCACTCTGGCAGAACATTTCGATTTGCTTCAACAGGTTGCTGGATATCTGTCGGATGCTGGTTTAACAATTAATTTGACCAAAAGTAAGTTTGTGTTGAAAGAAGTAGACTATTTAGGTTATATTGTGGGTGATGGTTGCCTCCGTACAAACCCAGACAAATGTAAAGCTATTCTGGAGTACCCTATTCCGAAAACGACGAAACAGATTAGACGTTTTCTGGGAATGTGCGGATGGTACCGTCGCTTCATTCCGAATTTCGCCTCTTTAGCTTCTTCTCTCACCGATCTTACTGGTAAAAACACTAAAGTATGTTGGTCTGCAGCTGCTGATTCTTCCTTTAACGCTCTCAAAACCGCCTTGTCAACTGCCCCAGTTTTGACGCATCCTGATTATACAAAACCCTTTTTTATTCAGTGTGATGCCAGTGCCGTTGGGGTCGGTAGTGTCTTATTTCAGGTGGACACCGAGGGGGTGGAGCGGCCCATTGAGTTTTATTCACATAAGCTCAATGCGGCGCAGCGAAACTACTCGGTGACCGAGCTGGAATGCTACGCTGCCGTCCTCAGCGTGCGAAAATTCCGTCCTTACGTGGAAGGCTATCCGTTCGTCATTTATACCGACCATTCCAGTTTACGCTGGCTAATGAGTCAAAAAGACCTCTCCGGACGTTTGGCGAGATGGAGTCTTAAACTCCAAGCGCTGGATTTCCAGATTGGATACCGAAAAGGTTCAGTTAACATTGTACCTGATGCGTTGTCTCGAGCTTTTCCGGATGAATCCGCTCTTTGTGAGGATGATTCCGAAAGTAAGAGCACGCCTGATCCTGGTGCCCAATTTGAAGACCCAGTCTTGTCGAGTAAAAATATCGACCCTTCCGTGAATGCGTTAATACCTTCTTCAGTCCCCATTCTGCACGTTGATCAAAATTCGGTTGCGTTCCAAGATCCAGATTACGTCGATCAGATCGCGAAAATTCGTTCATTAAAAGATTGTTCGCACAATTACAAGATTCAAGATGATAAACTATTAATATCCCCTTCGTTTGGTTTTAAATACACGGATACTGACCTCTCGAACTGGAAATTAGTTATTCCGAATAGTTTGACCCAATCACTAATCGAACAGGCTCACGTACCTCCCACTTCAGCACATTTAGGCGGCAGCAAAACTCTCGAGCGCCTTCAGCGTCAATTTTTCTGGCCTCAGATGGCGAAACAAGTCAAACAATACGTTGCTAGCTGCACTAAATGTAAAATGAACAAGGCTGTTAATTACTCAACACAACCAGCCATGGGAGCACAGGTTACGTCAACTCGCCCGTTCCAAAAATTGTATGTTGATTTTTTGGGTCCGTATCCACGTTCGAAACTCGGTAACACCTTCATCGTTATCATCTTGGATCATTACTCGAAATTTGTCGTTGTAAAACCTCTACGGGAAGCGTCTGCTCTTTTGCTGTGTCGATTCTTAGAAAACGAAATATTTCTGTTGTTCTCGGTTCCCGAAATAATCACGTCCGACAATGGGAAGCAGTTCACCTCGAATCTATTTAAAGACTTGTTGGCTAAGTACGGCGTAATGCACATTCGAACGCCTTTGTATTCGCCTCAAAGCAACGCCTCCGAGCGTGTCAATAGAACTTTAATTGCTAGCATTCGATCATATTTGAGCGATCACGATCATAATTTGTGGGACAAGAATTTGCAAGAAATTGCAGCCGCGTTACGAAATGCTGTACATGATACGATACATTATTCCCCTCATTATGTCGTGTTCGGTCAACATATGTCGATGCATGGTTCGGATTACTCACTGCGACGATTACTCGATGAACATGATCCCAGCGAAGTCCAGGTATGGGCTAAGCCAGATCGAGTAAACCTCCTAAAAGATCGTATAATTCACTACTTACGCGTAGCACACGAAAAGGGGTCTCAACACTACAACCTGCGTAGTAATAAGCGTTCTTTTCGAGTTGGCCAACCCGTCTTT
This sequence comes from Nephrotoma flavescens, assembly GCA_932526605.1. Lineage (NCBI taxonomy): Eukaryota > Metazoa > Arthropoda > Insecta > Diptera > Tipulidae > Nephrotoma > Nephrotoma flavescens. Next base: position 257,537,555 of record OW052220.1, read on the forward strand.
GTACGATCTTTTGTTTTGAGCGATGCGGTGAATAAATTTTCCGCCAAATTGGCTAGCAAATTCAAACCCGCGGTAATTTCCGGTAAAGTAGGACAAGTGGCGTACGCAGTCGAAGATTTGAGTGGCAAAAACCTAGGTACTTACCACCTTAAAGACATTCGCGCCTAATCATATCGCCCACCTCGTTTGTTTACATCGTTTGTTATCTCGATCCCATTGTTTGTTTTAGGCCCGGCTTATGAGACATCTCAGGGTGTGGGACGTTCCCACGTTTGTTACGACTGTGTTGTCTGTAACAAGACATAATATTCGTTTACGCGTGACATCCCCATATTTTGTTAAATTTTATGTTTTTACTCTTGGTTTCTTGCCTATGTTTTTACTCTTGGTTTCTTGCCTATGTTTTTACTCTTGGTTTCTTGCCTCTGTGTTGTTGGTGTCTGAACGCGTTTCGTGTGGAGGGATTCTCGTATGTTTTTGTTCGTTTGGTTGGTAGTAAAACAAAATGGGAGAGAGAGAGAACAATGCGAATCGAGTGTGTGCGTAAAGCAAAACATTCCATAAGAATGTTTTTCTTATATGCCTCTCGTTTATATCAATGCGAATTGATATAAATGAGAAACAGAGAAGAAAGACAATTCTTCTGGAATGTTTTGCGCGTCGTTTGTGCGGCGCTCGAATTTTTTTTTTGATATATCATTCGAGTGGTGAAATTGAGAGATTCAAGTTGTAATTTTTGTAAAATTCTTTTGGTGATTTTGAGATAAAAAAAAAGTCGAGTAATTTTTGGTTTGTGAAGAGTGGCATGAAACTGCGCTCTAGTTTCTAAATAAAAAAAAAAAAAATAAAAAAATTGAAAGTTCAGTGTGACTTGGACACATTTTTCTTGTTAATTAATTATTTGTATCATTAAAATACGTATACATTTTTTGTGAATTTATCTGGGCATTTGTTTTTTGCCTAAAAATAAAAATAAACTACATGAAAATCAGCCAAGTGTATTTCTTGATTTTCTTCTAATATTTTTGTGCATCCGACATCTTTAAAAATCTTGGACTTTTCGTTGTGTTTAATATTTTCTCCGTGGTTTGGTTATCAGTGTAATCAATTAAACGAATTAAAATAATTGTGTACTTGCCTTTTTATTAACGGGTGGCCGTATCGGGACGAGTTAACTTTATAACATCAAACAGTGCGCATCGCATCGTACAATCATATTGGTTTTGTGCATGGCGTGTAAACGCCCAAAATTGGGTGTATAGGTGGCCAGGTGAGGCCACTTCATTTATTTTGCGGGTTGCAGTGAGCCAACGCACAACCGCGAGTGTTTTATGTGATTCCGGTTTTTACAACGCCCAATTACTTACGGATGGTCAATTGCGGTAGTTACCGTAATTACGGATTTTGGCGAGGCAACGCCCTATATTTTTGGATTGTGATTTTGGCGGCCAGTCGAGGCCAACATCGGGGTACTTTTGTGTAGCACCTGTGTCGGTCGGACACAGCGGCGGCGTTGCATAGCGGTATCGGTGAAGCGGGGAGCGGCATAACCAAGCCGCAACGACACGGGTGGCCAGCCGGCCATTTGTGTGTTTTGGGTTATCGGTGGTCTGCCGCAACGCCCGACCGCACAAGGTCGCAACGGTACGGGTGGCCAACCGGCACCTCGTATTTTGTATTGGTATCGGGGAAAGGCCCCGCAACGGACGACCGCCCAAGGTCGCAGCAACACCAGCGGGGTTAACGGCACCAAAGCCGCAACGGTCCGGGTGGGGGCACCTGTGGCATGACGGCCGCTCAAGGCCGCAACAGTATTTTTTTTAAGGTACGATTTTTTTTATATTTTTTTTGTTGCTCATTTTTCTTATTTTTATTTTTTTACATTTTTTATTTTTAAATTTAAATTTATATTTTGTAATCGAGCGCCGCACAACGGGTGCACGCTCGATGCGCATTGTTTCCTCTCTCTCTCATTCTCTCCTTAGCGTGGTACGGGTGGAGGGGGAAGTTTTTTTTCTCGGTGTTTTTTTTTAAAAAATAAAATGAATTATTAAATTTTTCCGGTGAGGTGTGATGGGAGCGGAGACTCCCTCTGTGTCGGTTTAGTGTTTGAGGTCCCTTGGTGCCCGCATCCAATTCCGTAACCAGGGCTTGGCCCGTTTGAATTCGGATGGATGCGCGCACCAAGGCACCTCTTCCGTTATCATTTTTTTTATTTTTTTATTTATTTTATTTATTATTTGACTATCTGCTGTTCGTTCCTCAGGTTCCGGCCGACGAATTTCGGCGGAATCCGGGTTTTATTTATTATTTGCGTTTCCCCAACTTTCTGTTAATCACGGTGTAGGCCAGGAACCATGTAAGCCTCAAACCCCACGACCCTAGCAATTCTCGCTGAGAACTTAGCCGGCAAAAGATCACCGTGGAGGCCTCTGCATGTGTTTAAGTGAAATCTGCAGGTTGGCAGTAGCCAGCCTGTAACAAGTACTTTTATATAATACTAGTAGGGAAATTAATTTATAATTATACAGTAGCAATTCACTAATAATAATGTCTAATACAAATGTATAATAATTATATTGATTTATTATTTCTCCCTTCTTAATTGATCACTGTCCAGTGGATGTTTGGAATCGAACGGTTTTAATTTTTTTACGTTCCGATCTTCGTGGTGTAGAAACTTCACTGGTTTGCCCCAATTGTGGTTGAATGATCTTTGGTGGTGATATTGAACAACTGGGATTTGGTTCAATAACAGGATCTTGACTAGCAGCATCTAATGTTGATGAACCGATTAAATGTTCGCCATTATTGCTTTGCGATGGACTATTAGTCACACAAGAACTCCCTGGACTCGGCAAGTGGTTTAAGGGATTAGTCAGCGTCGATTGCGATTCAGTAGATGCTTTAATGTTTGGCTGATCTGGGCTAAAATGAGATAAAGGTTTTTGAATTAAACTGTTACAACGAAGCTGGTTTTGATGTCTCCTCCAAACTCCGATTTCGGTTTCGATCAAATACATTTTTCTTCCCATTTTTTTTATTATTCGACCCACTACCCACTTGACACCTCTTGAAAAGTTCCTTGTTAGGACGAATTGATTCAGGTGAAACTTTCTTTCATCATCATCACTGAATCTATGTTGTTCGGTTGGTAGCAGAACCGAGAGTAAGTTTCGAGGTTGTCTACCGTGAAGTAGTTCCGCTGGTGACTTTTGTGATATTGGATCAGGTGTTGCTCGATACGTTGATAAAAACTTTAGCAAGGCCAGCTGACTGTTTTTCTCCTACGTAATTATTTTTGAAAAAGATGTTTTAAAAGTTCTAACAAAACGCTCAGCTTGGCCATTTGACGCTGGATGAAACGGTGCGGTTGTTAGATGAATAATTGAATTTAGCTTACAAAATTCTTCGAAATCCCTGGATACGAGTTGAGGTCCATTGTCGGATACAATTGTTTCAGGCAACCCTTCTATTGAAAAAATTTTTTGTAGAGCTTGAATGGTTGTTGTTGATGTAATATTAGGCATTTCCACCGTATAGGGATACTTTGAAAATGAATCTACACAAATTAACCACATTTTGTTAAAAAATGGTCCGGCGAAATCTATATGTATTCTTTCCCACGGTTTTTTAGCAACCGGCCAACAGGAAAAATTCGCCTTCAGATTACTGGAGGCAACTTGGCATGTTCCACATCTTTTAACCAATTGTTCAATATGTTTGTCGATGTTTGAGAACCAGCAGTATCGTCGAGCAAGTTGTTTCATTCTTGCGACTCCCCAATGTCCTTCATGCAACATTTGTAGTATGGTTTGTTGGAGTGCTTGTGGTATGACAACTCTGGTGTAATCTGTGTGAAGTAAAACGATTTTGTTCTGCAATGAAAATGAAAATTTACGGTCAAAATATGGTTTAAAATCCATTTTGTCTTTCTCTTGAAGTTTCTCAGGCCATCCGTTCTGAATAAAATAAGAAACTTTTGATAATATTCGATTTTCTGACGTTTTTTTTCGATCAGTTTTGCGTTTATTGGAAAATCTGTAATGATTTCCTGATTGATCTGATGAACATTATGTAACTTTGATTCGTAATCATCAAAGTTGGTATCAGGACCCATAAGTAATCGTGAAAGCGCGTCAGCGTTAGCATGCTGTGTGGTATTTTTTTATTTGATAGTGTACGTATATCCTTGAAGAAGGATAGCCCATCTCTGAAGGCGATGTAAAGTCATGACAGGTAACTTTTTGTTCGGATTGAAAAGTGACGTTAATGGTTGATGATCGGTATAAAGTTCAAACTTTCGCCCCGACAAGTATTGGTGAAATTTCGTCACTCCGTAGACTATTGATAAAGCCTCTTTTTCAATTTGACTATATGCACGTTGATTTGCATCGAGAGTTTTAGATGCAAATGCAATTGGTTTTTCTGAGCCATCTGGATACCGATGAGAAATAACAGCACCAATTCCGATCGCTGAAGCATCTGAAGCTAAAATTATTGGATATTCCTCATTATAATGTACTATAGGCGTGTAGCATTGATAATCGCATTTTTCAACGCGTGAAACGATTCTTCCTGCCGCTCACTCCAAACAAATGACACGTTCTTGTGTCGAAGTTCATTCAACGGTGCGGCAACTGATGAAAAATTTTGAATAAATTTGTTATAATAATTTATTTTACCTATGAATGCTTCCACTTCCTTCACATTTGTTGGCCGCGGCATCAGCTTGAGTGTGTCTAGTCGCTTTTCGGAAGGTAAAATACCCTCAGCATTGATGACATGTCCAACATATTCAATATGTTCTGCCGCTAGTTGGCATTTATCTCGTTTACATCTTAACCCAAATTTTTCAAATCGATTAAAAATTTCGGTTAGATTTGCCACTCCAAGAGGAAGCCTTTGATATTCAAATAATCCGAATGGCGTATTGATTACCATTAATTTCTTCGACTCGTCTGTCAATTCAATTTGCAGGTACGCGTTGGTTAAATCAATTTTCGTGAAAAATTTACCTCCTTGTAATTTGTGGAAGAGTTCCTCGATTCGCGGTATTGGATAGCGATCGATCTCAATTTGTGGGTTTACAGTAACTTTGAAGTCACCGCAAATTCGAATTTTGCCATTCGGTTTCGAGACGATTACAATTGGTGCAGCCCATATTGACTAAATTTTACTGGTTTTAAAATATTTAAAATAAAATATTTTGCCTGTCGATTTCCTCACGAACTTGTTTGACGTACGCAAAAGGCATATTGTAGGGTTTAAAAAACTTCGGACAAACGTTCGACTTGAGAACTATTTCGGCTTTAAAGGCTTTGCAAAGACCTAGTGTTGATGAAAATAAATTCGGATGTTCGGCACACAAATTATTAACCCGCTCAATTAGCTTTCGATGATCTGGAGAATCTAAAATAGAATTGATTTTATTTTTAGAACTGGAATAATTTTTTGGATACGAAATATCAAAGTTAAGTGCTTTAAACCAGTCTAATCCCATAACATTTGTAGCCTTGTTACTATTAACAATTAAGAGATCGCCTTCGAACGATTTATCAGCTAGTGAAATAACGACTTCAGTAACTCCTTTCAATTCAAGAAAAGTTCCACCGTATGATGTTAAAGATTTGTTTGTAGGATGGCATCGTGGCGACCCTAACTTCCTATATAAATCCAGTCCAATCAATGAACACGAAGCACCCGTGTCGACTTGAAATGTCATTGCGACACCGTTAACAAGAAGATATACGATGATTTTACCGGATGACTCATTCATAATTGATGAGTTGACATTGACTTCAACTGAATTTATATGATGGAATAAACTAACTGAATTAATCTTCTCTTTTTGTTGCATAGATTCTCCGTTATTATTATTTCGGTTACGACTTCTACCACGTTGATGATAACCGTAACTGTTAATATTTTTTGTATTTCCGGAATTAAAATTTGTTCCAGATGGTGAACGAGATAAACATACTGGCGAAATATGACCTTGCTTACCACAATTATCACACACAGACTTAATATGCTTACAGTCACGACGCAAATGATAAATATTGCATCCTGAGCATGATTGAATACCCGTATACCGCCGCTGCGATGACAATGCACGATTGTTGCGGTTCGTGTGACGTGATCGACTGGGATTGGAATGATAGCGATGATGACTTTTCCCGATTTTAGTCGATTTTATTTGATTAACATCAGCCGTTGCGAATGTGGTTGTTTCTCTTTGACTTCCTTACATGATTGCTGAGTAGACTCGTAGATGGTTGCAGTTTCGAGAACTTCATCTAATGTCGGATTTGTTTTTTGAAGTGCACTGATACGGACTTGATCGTGTGGTGTATGCTTGACTATCATGTCACGAATTTCAAAATCAGCATACGAAGTGTTACACTCAGCTTTCTGGCAAACAAATAAACAATCTCGAACAGCGCTCTTTAAATCGGCTACCCAATCAGAATATGTTTGATTAGGTTTCATTAATGTCTTATTAAACTGACATCGAGCCGCAAACACATGTTTTTTTGCCAAAAAATGTTCACTTAATTTTTTAGTTAACTCTTTAAACGTTTTACTTACCAGATTATCCGAAAACAATTTTTGTAATAATTCAATTGTTTCATTGCCTACCCACGATAAAAAACATGCTCGTTTTTGACTATCCACCATCACATTGTTACCTTCAAAATGTTGTTCTAATTGTAGAATTTTTCTCATAGTGGATCAACTTTCTGTAGTACATTCTTTTCCCGCTGGTGTCACTTAAACATCAACAAAAATTTTTGAGAAACAAAAAAAGTTTACCAAACGAAAATTTTTATTTTACAGAAGATAATGCAGGTTATTAAAATGAGTTTAAGGCACAACTTTATAGATCGTATTAAAAAAGAAAGCTAAACAAAAGAACTCTTGGTTTCTTTTAAATTAATGTTTTGGTGGGTCATGCGATTTTATTAAAAACACAACAAGTGGAATAATTTTTACTCCATCAACAATTCGAAAAAAACTTTACTTGGCTGTTTTTGTTGGAAATGAGCTCCCCTATCATCCTGCTTCGTTTGATATGCGAATTTTGGGACACCCTGTATAATACGCGAAAGCTTTTTATATTTGGCCAAAACTGTTTCGCTTATTCGCTATAATTGGATACATTCCAGAAGCTTGTTAAAAAAACTTGCCTGATCTCGTTAGCAGATTTTTCGGCAAAATCAATTTATAAATATTTGTAAAATTTCCAAAACTTTGTCTAAGAAAATATTAAAATCGTTTTCATTCATTTGTATGGCTTATTCCGTTTGAGATGTAAAGATACCAAGTTTACTTGATAAACTTCTTTTATTATTATTAATAAATTATACAATTTTTTATTTCATTTTATAATTTTCACCACCGTGAGGCGTATTCACTGTTGTGTTCTTTCGTTCCTTCCTTCCTTCTGAAATTTTTTTTAAATCCAAGTTGACGAAAAAATTTACAAGAATAAAAACGCCATTTTTGACCAATAAAATTGGTTTAAAAAAATTTCAGAAGGGAGGAAGGAACGAAAGAACGCATCACTGAATCCGCCCTAATTAAAAGTATGACCGAACTCCTTGACGTTTTCTGAATTAATTTTATTTTTGTTTTTTATTTTTCATTTTTTGTTTATTTTTTTGTTTGTTGGCAAGAAACAGGGGTGCGTGCCCAGATAAAAAGGTAACCTAGCGAAATCGTGTTTTGTTGTACGGATACAATTATTTAGATTGCAAATAATTGTACCGCTACACTACCCCCTTCGTAGATAAAAGGCCACGATAGACAGAATTAAGTTAATTGCGAATAAGTATAGCTTTTCGAGTTCGCACCGGTAATCGCTCAGCGGAACAGAGTATGCCATATGCCGGTTTCAATCTGTCGATCGCGATCGGTTGATTCTTGTCTATAATCGAGATAATGAACTGCTTTCATTAGCGGCGTATTACTTTATATGGACCATCATAAGGGGGTTGTAGTCCGGTGCGACCCTTGTTCGTTCGTTTTGTTTCGGTGTTCGAGTTGACGTAGGTATAAGATTTTGCATGCGGTGATGCGTGGTTGGTCGATGACTGTATCGGTTGAAGGCGGAGGTGAAAAAGGATTTTCGATAATGAACTCAACGGTTAGCTTAAGAGTTTGTCCTTAAACCATCTCGGCTGGTGAGCACTTAAGATCTTCTTTGATCGTTGCTCGAATTCCTAGAAGAACGATAGAAAAATCGTGTTTTATCGGGTCTTGAGAGCAGCTTTGAGCGGTTGGTGAAATCGTTCGACCATGCCATTGGCTTGAGGATGATACGCAGTCGTGCGTATTCGATGAGAACCAATGAGTTTCGAGATTCCAATGAGTTGTCAAGAACTCATCAACATGGTTGTATGTCTTGTTTCTGAAGTGACAGATGTTCCGCTTTGTTTGACATGCTTCCTCGCAGTTCGGTCTGGAAAAGTTCCACAGCTTTATCTCTCTAATGGATTTCGCTTTCCAGAAATTCCATTTCAAGTCTCAAGGCTCACCGATCTCGAAGGTAGTTTGGTCTCAGTACGTCATGTCTTCAAGCAAATCAATTGCATGATAAAAGCAGAATCGTCAACGTTCCAGTGTCTGTCTCCTCACTTCCACGACAGCTTAATGACGCCTGCATATTACCACTTCGAATTGCTCGACAGATGCACTACGACCATGACTACGTTGCAGGAAACATTCGTCCACATGTTGTTTACACTGCGGCACGCATTCTTTCCGATTCTCCTTTATACAGTGAACACAATGTCTCTTTATCAGAAAGATGGACGCAATTTGTAGAGAATCAAATTAGGGAACTAAATCCAGAAGAAGAACCTGTTGAGGAATTGGAAGACGTCAAAGAAATGAGAACGGAGACTATGCTTACAAGCTTGGAAGCCATTCGCATGGCTCCAGCTTCAGGGAATGTCCCTATATCTGTACTTTTCGACAAGGATGCACTCTACCTCAGCTTTCCCAAACTCTTCGCTGGCCATAAAATGAGTCCTCTTCATGACGGGGAAGAAGTCAGCTCATCATCACTTTCAAAAGCATTTGCAAGAAATTCTGACAAAAGAGTTGCCAAATCTGTGCAGTGCGTTCTGTACTTGGCGAAGAAAAATGAAATTGAAAGACTTGCTACCAATATTTCAACTTGTGTTCTTCGCAAGAGGAGACGAACTGGGGAAGCAAATATTCTTACAGCAGGTGAAATCCGAGATCCCGAAGTACTTGATGCAATGGTTAGAGATGACAACGCTTTCCGAGTATTTCAAGGGATTCGAAATTCCGCGCATCACTGGCATCAACAGGGAATACATGTCAGAGCAATGGTTCGACAGTTTGGATTACCTCACCTATTTGTCACTGTCAGTGCTGCTGAAATCCAATGGAACGATTTTTTAGTCATACTTACAAAAGTTTTGGATAATATAGTCATTACTGAGCAAGTCGCAGAGCAATTGCCAAAACCTGACAAGCTGACATTAATTCAACGAGACCCTATCACTTGTGCTCGATATTTCGACAATCGCAATTTCACACTTTTTCGTCTGCAAATGGGCCTCTCGGTAGTCGAAAAATTCTTCACAAGTATCATCGGATTGAATTTCAGCAACGAGGAAGTCCACATGTGCACATGATCTTGTCGTTATACAACACACCTGTATTCGATGCCGACAATTCAGACTCCGATCCGGCTGTCTGCATGAAGTCATTACCTGCTCATCCGACTATCCTACTACCGATAATATGATACGTCTTCTTGCTCTTCAGACTCATACTCATTCCTTTACCTGCAGAAAGGGAAGAAGCAAAAATACAGGGTGCAGATTTGGAATCCCTTTCTTCCCAATGAATGCGACAGCAATTCTTCGCCGCTTTGAAAGTAATGAAGAAAATCTTCCAATCTACAAACTTTCTCACAAACGAATTCATACCTTGATAATTTCAAATCTGATAATCCTCCAGCTTCCTCTTTAACATTTGAAGACTTTCTCATTCAAGTCAACTGTACTCCAGCTCACTACATTTGTGCCATTCGCTCTTCACTAAAGAGGGCAAAAGTGCGAAATCTTCATCAACAACTACAACAAAAAATTATTTTCTCTTCAGAAAGCGAATATTGACATACAGTACATCTTTGATGTCTACGCCTGCTGCTGTTACATCATTGATTACATCAACAAGAGTGCCAGAGGAGTGACGCTTCTTCTAAAGAAGATTATTGAGAATGCTAAACGAAATACCACGCTTCGAGAACGACTGCGAGAAGCTGCTCACCATGTGAATAGCGAACTTTCAGCTCAAGAAGCTTCTTATAACTTTCTGCAAATGCCCATGAGTTTTGCATCTGAGCAATGCATTTTCATTCCTTTCTGCTCAATTTCCGAGAGAACATCAATGTTGAAAACTATGGAAGAAAGAAATGGACTCGACGATTCATCCACAGACATTTTCGTCAAAGGTCTTCTTGATCACTATGCACACCGTGCAACCGATATTGAAGATGCATGCCTTGCTCACTTTGCTGCATGGTATGTATATTCTAAACGGAGACGCGCTATTGCAGGGCAAGTTGATGAAAATGTGGATGATGACAACGACAACAACGACATTCAAGATGAGCATTCGACATGTTATGAGACTTAATGGTTCTGGCTTTGTTCGTAGACGCAAGTTACCGAAAGTTATACGCTTCGTACGCTATAACAAGTCTAGAGATCCAACAAATTACTATCGAGAACAAGATTTTCTCTACTTGCCTTGGAGATCGGAAAGTGATGAAGCTGGGCCTGGTGTTGATTGTCAGTCTGTATATCAGAAAAATCTTGAAGTTATTCAACCAAATCGAAAAAAATTCAATTTTTTCGAAGATGAATACGAAGAGGGAGTAGAAGAGGCAGAAATCTGGAATCAACATGATGAATTCGAAGAAGATCCTTGTGAAATGTTTGATTTCGGCGGAGAACGAAGAAAACACTTTTTGGAACGCTTCCGTCTCCCAGATATAGATTCGAACGCACGCCTTCTAGAAGACCTCAGTATATGCTCAATGACGAACAAAGAGATTTCGTTTTTCATATTCTCAATCATGCCAAGACAGCCGGAGCTGCTCCTCTACTAGCGTATCTCAAAGGAGGAGCTGGAACTGGAAAGTCGCTTGTCATTCGCGTTCTCTACCAAATCTTTCGTTGGCTTCACTTACAAGAACTTGACTTTGATCCAAATAAACCATCCGTTCTCCTTCTTGCTCCTACAGGAAAAGCAGCTTTCACTCTGCTTTTCACTTGCCCATCAACAACAAAACAGCAACCTCGTTGTCAGCTGGGATCTCAAACACTATGTCTGCCACTTTTTCACAGCTCAAAGTAATCATTATTGATGAAAAAAGCATGGTTGGAACACATATCTTTGAGATGATAGCCAAGAGACTTCGAGATGTTCTTAATGAAGAGCTTCCTTTTGGAGGTGTCTCTGTCATCACAGTAGGAGACTTTCACCAATTAAGGCCTGTACAAGCTTTTTATTTGATGTACGGAGATCCGACTAACGCTATTGCGGGAACATTTGGAGGACGTCCTCTTTGGTGCACATTTAGAGTACACACCTTAATTCAGATTATGCGTCAGTACTTCTATTCATCTTTTTTATAAAAATGATGAAGTGAATGCCTACAACATCGCTACTCTTTCGTCTTTGCCAGGTGAATCAGCTTTTATCCGTGCCTTCGACAATCCTTGTGGTGCTGGAACATCCGCAGCAAAGCAATCAATTCTTAAATGGGTATCGAAACAAAAACTGTCAAAAACACAAGGACTTCCCACTGAATTCTTGCTGAAACTAGAGGGTCGATACATGATGACAGTAAATCAAGATTGCTTGGACGGGCTAGTAAATGGCGTAATCGGAACATTGTAAAGAATCCAACAAGGTCGTATTAAGCCTGATCTCACTCGATTGTCAACTGAGATATTGTGGATTAAGTTTGATGATCTGAGATGTGGTCGAAAACTACGAGAAAAGCGAATTGGAATGATGAGAGCTCAGGGAATTGAATCTCTTTGGAATTGGACACCTATCAAGAGAATTACAGTCACCATTCAGCCGAGAGACAACAGCACCAACAAAGTTTCTCGCCACCAGTTCCCGCTTACTTCTGCAGAAGCGATTACTATCCACAAAAGTCAAGGTTCCACATATGAGCAAGTAGTTTTTCACACATATAAAGATATCGAACGCTCTCTCATGCATGTTGCAGCCTCACGCGCAACGTTAGCAGCTGGACTTTCCATTGTCGGTCCATTTGTCAAGACAAACAAACCTTCTGCACAAAGCCATCTAATGAAAGAGCTCCTCAGACACGAGACTGTCAAGTTGGAGCCAACATTTCTTCACTTACGAATTCGAACAGATGAGCTTTGTCAACTCATTTTCCACAATATCCAGTCATTAAACGCGCATCACAAGACATACTCTAATGAAAAGGTATTTTAATTTTCGCCAAATCTTCATTGAAATAATTTGAGCTTAGTTGTCCGTATGTCATGTGATTTACGACCGTGACTTCGAGCATTGTTTTGTATAGAATATTAATCTTTCTCATCTCGAAGTTCAGTTTTCCCGAATTAAATTTTTAATAATCTTTCCAGTAATTTCTGCTGCCAGTTTCACATGTTGACATCTTGCTGTCGGACAAGTTTCTTCACCTAGCTCATTCACTTATGACTTTATGAGTTGTGAAAAATGGTATTTAAGACGGTATTCGCGAAAGAAGTAGTGCGTGTAAACTTAATACTCTTTACCTTCTAGTGATGAACGTAGTCCTTCAACGAAATCAACTTAAATTTTGTAAAGTTCTGTCAGCAAAAATTCTTTGAGGATAAAACCATTTCCCCTACTAACATCAAAATTAATTAAATTTAAACCAAATATGTCAACAAAGCAAAACCAAATTACAAGTGAATCCTTGACATTTATATCCTTGACGATAACAAAAAAAAAAAAAATCGTCTTTTATTTTTTTTTTACAAACGAAATAAAGAAAATACCAAAACATCTACGGTTTTCCCATTTTATGTATATTTGAACGAGAACAATAAAAATTAAAATGAAAAGTGCTGCATTACACTTTTCTTTTGTATATGCTCTCGAAACTGTTAAAAAGTTGTTACAACAGTTCGAGTGGTAAAAATACTAAAGTCGAAAAGTTCATTTTCACACCTTTACGTTCTTGAAATTTACTCTTACCACAAAATTTTCTTCGTCTGTCGGTTCTCTTATCTTCTTTATAGGTCGAGAGGTTAAATTTTATTTTTGCGTTTGTTTTTGAATCGGTGAAGAATATTTTTACACCCCTACACGCACATGATACGTCTTTTGCGATACAGAAGCTTAATGTATTGTTAAATTCGTACAATTTAGTTGAAATATTCACTGAATCGATAAATAAATAAGATTTTATTTTTGCGCCTAATTTCGTCGCAACAACAAACAAAGTATTAAAAAAAACTAATTCAAATTAAATTAAAATGAAAGTAGATAATATTTTATTTACAACGTATATGCAAAGTACGAAAAATCGATATATTTACGAGGATGACATAAATAGAAAAGGATCAATTTGATATTCCTTTATTTTTTTTTTTGGTTTAGTATGGGTGTTTTGCCTCCATTCTTCGAATATGTTCTTTTTCTGTTCATGGTATAACATTTAAATTTCTCAACCAATGTTTGACTAGAGTTTTTTTGTAAAGGATTCGAAAATCCATATCAATTGTGGATTTATTTTATGTGGCCTTTCCCGTGTGTGTGTGTCTGTATCTTACCAGTTGGGGAGATGGAATGCATCCGTTTTGAAAACCAAAAATGTTGATAGTTTAGGCCTACACACATACACATACAACAAAATATGTAAATTTTGGGGATTTAGATTTTTTTTTTAGATTGTTCGGAGGCTTAGATTTGAATTTAATTTGATTTTTTTTTTCAGGGGGTTGTGTCGTTAGATTGTAGTGCGGTTCTAACCTCAAAAGCAATATATACACATTAGCATAAATTTAGGGACATTGAGGCATCACAAAAATGTTTGACCTAAATTACCATAAGTAAATATACTATATCGTGATAGATAACTAACCTAAAACCAAAAAACAAGTAATTGATTTTGCTTGTAGCAATGAACATATTTAGAATATTTAGGATTAAACCACAATCGAACAGAAACCCGTTGTTTGTTTAGTTAAATCGAGATTTTGTATCGTTTATATCGTAAATTTTTTGATTTATTTTGTAATAATCCACTGTGCACAAATAAAAACTGTGATGTGTACAAACATTCTAATTACATATACTTAATATTTTCAATTTATACAAATTAATTAACTTGGGTAGAATATTAATTAATAATCTATTTTACTAAAAACTGTATATGAATATTGATTTCGATAAAAATTATAAAATTTATTATTCGATTAAATTTCCAACACGTCTCCACCCCGCACATATCCAGTATAATAAAGTGGGTTAGGTATGGAATAACTGATACACTATTAGTAAATATATACGGTTATGATTTATTATGTCTGATTTCAGGTTTTAATTGATTTCATAAAATATTCGATATTGTTGTACTATGTAAATGAGTGAAATGTGCTTTTATGTAACCAAAACATAAAGAAAATCTGTATCATAATAAATCAATCAGTAATTTTTAATTTTTATTTTATTATTCTACAAAGCTTAAAAGCTTTTAATTACGACGTTGGGAGCTTATTGTTAATATGTTTTTAGGGGCAGTTAATGCTTGTTGTAGAGTAGACTCTTCAGTGTAATAAACACGCTGCCCATCTTCAAGGTGCATGGCCAAATGTATAACGGTAACGTTTCGGCCGCTTATGGGAAAACTCTAAATGCGCCAAACTACTTTATTACTGCTATTGAATCGGCCCATTCGATAACGTGTTATTTCGTCGTTATCATTTAAATTTTGTACAGAAAATACAGCCATATCGCTGCCTTTAGGAACGTCTTCAAATGCATTTGATAGACTTCGCCGAACTCCAGAACTCAAAGTTTATGTGTGCTTTGCTGGGTTTGAACAGTACTGGCGAATACGGAATCACCTAGCAGTTGTCAATGTCAACCGTTCCACCATTTGACATGTGTAATTGATAGGATTGGCAGAATATATACGATTGGCAGAACAACGCTACAATGCAAGTGACACATGTATTGATGCGTACGTCAAATACTACAGAATTTGACATCAACGCCAGCGCCAGAAACATAACTATATTAATGTACACAAACATAACTATATGGATTATTCACAAAAATTCAATTATTCATGAACTTCTCAGAATTGAAGAAATGTCACCCCCACCGTTGTGGTGGGGGTGACATTTTAACGTTATATGTTCTAATACGGGGAAATCTTAAAAAAATAAAAAGAAAAATTTCGTCAAAAAATAAAAATACGAATTCCCAGAACTCGAACTCATCAATGGATTTGGCCGTCTCAAATGAGGTTTCATAATCATTTTTTCATTGCGGATATTGAGTGATTAATTCATTGATCTTGAACCAGCCGTAAACAATTTCTTAATTGTCACCACCGGGAATCGAACCCGGCCACACTTTGCCACCGGGGCGGCCCCCCCCAAGTAACGATGAAAATATTTTTTAGCTTTCATAGCAATATTTTGTCACTTTTTTGGTCACAGTGACTAGTTTCTATGACTTAACAGTTAATAGCAATTTAGCATTATTCATATGTCAGTAAAATGTTTTTTTGGACCAAAAATATAGCTAATTTTTGGATATGACTAAAATGTATTTATACGTGTAATTTACTCACAAACAAATAGCAGTGTAGTCACTACGACAGCCACTTGGCAACTTGGCTTAATAGCAAATAAGTCAGCATAAAAGTTAGTATGCTATATTGTTGTTAATTTGCATTTATACGGGCAAATTAACAAGAAAATAAAATAGCACAATAGTCACCACAGTAAAATGTTAGTCTTAATAGCAAAACAGTCATCTCAAAAGATGTTACGCTATATTATTGCTTTCGTGGCAGCTAAATAGCAAAAATGACTATATAACATTGATAGAAATAACTTGGTTATTTTAGCAAATAAGCGGTTTAGAGAACATAATTGTTCACATCAATTGCAAGTATGTTACATCAATAACTGTAATGTCTACATTATATTGGGATTATTGTTTTCCGTGATCATTTAGATTTTAAAAATTTTCTCTGACTATTTTGCGCAATTACAAATCACAAATCACGTATATTTCAAGTCGAAAAAATGGAAAAAACGATAAAAATGGAAAAACGATAAATATAATTTGTGATGAAAGAGATGTAAATTTCGATAGTATCGAAAAAAGTGATGTTACAACATCCCGCCCCAGATTGATAAATAAATACAGGAAACCCTCCAAGAACACGATTAATTCGTTCCGTGCTATTTAAAACCGTGTTGTTTGAAACTACAAAAATGAAAATAAAAAAAGATTACGTTTTATTTTTTGTTATGATATACAAAAAACAAAATAAAAGAGAATAACGAAAATCGTGTTGTTTGAACCCGTGTAATTTGACGAAATGGGTATCTGTGTTCTTCGAAACCGAGTTCTTCGAATACCGTGTTCTTAGAGGGTGTAATTAATGTAATTAACTGTAATAACCTGTAATTAACGATCTATGTCATTTTATTGAAGTGTACATTAAAATTTTTGGTGTAGTTTCAATTTCATGTAAAATTCATAATTTGTGTCGTTTAACAGAAGAAGTATTACGATTTGAACCGTTATTTACATTTAGCGCTTACGATTTTGAAAGTAAATTATTCTAAATAAAAAATTTATTACGCAGTGGTTCGAGACCATTAGCCCAAGTAGCCCGCCGAATGGCAGAGCTCGATCTATATCTTTATGAAAATGAGGAAAATACTAATAAACTGGCAATTCTACAATGAATAGCAAAGTAGTTAATTAATGACAATATTATGGTGCGTATAGCTATTTTATCACTCGGAAAAGCTAATTGGCAAATTTTATGGCAAAATAGCAACTTTTGTAGCATTTTTGCCATCAGAATAACTGATTAACCATAGAATGACTAGCTAGCATTCTACGAAATTATATTCGCATATTGACATTACTGCATACTATGCCATGCGCATTTTGAAAAATTATTTGTTTAATGACAATCTTGTGGTGTGGATAGCCATTTAGTCGCAGGTAAAAGCTATTTTGCTTCTCCGACCACTAATTTTCTATAAATGTTATTTGTAAATCTTTGGTGACAAAATAGCATTTTTTCATTCCATTTTTGTCCCCAGAATAAATAATTAGCTGTAGAATAAATATTTAGCAATCCACGTGACATTTTGACATTATTGCTTCTGCTAAAGCTATTATGTCATGCTTCCATCTTTTTCTGTTATTATGCCAGGGTTGCCATTTTTTCCCCATTTTGCGTTATTTATTTTCTTAATTTTTGTCGTTTTTCTCTGTCGTTCATAAAAAAGAGATACGTTTTCCTTCCTATCTTGCAATTTATCGATTGTATTTACAAAGAATCCGTAATAACTTCATATTTTGGGATTTGTTCAAAAAATCTATTTTCTATAAACCATAAATAAGACGTATTTCGGCGGGGCGTTATGCTTTTTAGATCTACCTTTAAAAACTACCTGATGAAACTTTCTTCCCAACTAATTTTTGGTCGACATTTGCGTGTATTTATTAAAGATACTATCATTATTACTTCATTACGCATAATGCCTCCGTTATCATAAATATTTACAACAGTGTTAAAAATAATGTAAAGTGTCAAAAACAAAATAACTAGATATTTTATAAAAATAAGCTTTTACAAAAGTTGTTTTGTCATTTTTGAAAACAATTTAATTTTTTTATAGCCATATGGTCATTTTAGATTTTTTGCCATGTAAAATGTTTATGCTTGCTGGTTTGACTAAATGGCTACATGAAACGCTATTATGCCAAATAATTATTTTGCCTTTCAAATGACTTGTTTGCCATAAATGTTATTTTGTTTTGGATATTTCAAATAAGCTATAAAACCTATTTGGCTGTCTAAATGACTATTATACTTTATAGTAATTTAGATGAGCAAACAGCATTATAGCCTAAAAATTTAGCATTTGAGAAAGCTAAAATCATTCCCCACTTTGATCAACATGACATATTTTTGTCAGTCATTTTGACGTTATTTTGACTTTTTAGCATTCATAGCAATGCTAATTAGCCCACAAAATCTGGTCAGCGTGATCAAATTTTGGACACAAATTGTTACTTGGAAGGTAACGGCCATTACCTTCCGGGTCCGATTGTGAATTTAAACCCTCCAAACCTACTCAAATATACATAAAACGTTTCATTAAAATTGAACCAACCATTCAGGAGGAGTTGAATTTTACATAGTCACATAAGGAAGAATATAAAGATTGACGGTGGTGGGGGGGGGGGGGGTTAGGGGATGATGTTTTGGTGTTATTTATATTCTGTTATACGAAAAAACTAAAAAAAAGTAAAAAAAAAATCGTAAAAGAAAATCCTGCAACATGATCGCAGTGCCAACAGCATATTTTATCTAAACACGCAGATGCCTCTCCCGCGGTGATTTTACCGACTAGATCTCAGGGTTTTGGGTCGTGAGGAAGTTGAGGCTTCCGTGCTCTTGGCAGGGCTGGCGCTGTGCCTTTTGGCGCCCCGTGCACTTTTCAAAAATGCCGCCCTAAGGAATTTTAATTTCCTTAGTTCATATGCAAAGAAAAAATATCAATAAAAATCCCCCACTATTCCTTATATAAAAACAACTCGCTCATGAACAGTATTTTTATTCTGTGCATTGTGCAAACGGAAAGTGTAAACACAAAATTGAGAGAAACCGATGTGGAAAAAATGACTTGCTGTTTTTTTCTATTCCCCTTTTTCTATATTGAATACTCTTTATTCGCTCTCCATTATTAGGCATATTATTTTTAAATTATCTATGTATGCGTAAAATTATGTTCATTCAAAATCCACGCAAGTGTATAAATATAAGCCGTTGCATTTGCGCACAGAATAAAAATACTGTTCATGAGCGAGATGCTTTTATGGTGGGGAATTTTTATTGATATTTTTTCTTTACATATGAACTATGAACAACGTTAAAATTCTGTGCTGAAAATGAAAATATTTTTGTGTATATGGTAATGTAATGACTGTAAAGTTATTCTGCAAATTTTAATAGAGTTGTGCAGTATAGTAAAATGTAATTTAAAATTAAATATTTTCTAATAAATAATTTTTTTTCAAATATATTGGCGCCCTGAAATGTTTGGGCCCCGGCAAGCTGTTCATACTGTTCTATGGGAGGGCCGGCCCTGGCTCTTGGCCTACACCATGTACCAGAATAACAATAAAAATAAAAAGTAAATTAAAAACTGATATTAAATTAAATGAAACCAGAATTCGTCGACCGAAATTTGAGGAACTGAAATAAATTTATTAATAACTGGGTGTGCCCACCCAGGAACGACCGGATCTCCCCGAATGACAAGTACAATATCGCCTGCAGAAACCCCTAGAGGCCGATGCTCAGCTACAATGAAGCACCATAATAGGGTAGGTACGGTTCTCCAATTGACGACGCTTCTCTTTACCCGGAGAGACCTCTCTAAGTAATATCCCACAAGTCACAGCCCGGCAGCTTGAGACTGCCGGAGTGCTACGGGGAGACTGCGTAAATTTTAAGGTCATCCTCAGATGGATGACACATATGCTGGACTCACCAGTCCAACCCTGTGGATGACCTGCCAAGGGGATGACGCGGAGTGACAAGTTCAGCATGTAATTGTGGAACCGTCACGAAATGGAAGACCCACGCACATCATACTACCCGTAAAAGATTTAGTAATTCATTTTATCGTAAATAATAACAAAAATAAAGTAATCGCTGATCTTGCAGAAATTGTGTAACAAAAAATATTAAATCGCACAAAATAATAAAATGGTCGACTTTGATCAAAAAATAAAAAAATCGAGCAGAAATAAAAAAAACAATGGCGGATCTCGAACAACTTTATGAAGCGGAGTACAAAATAAATCGAACACAAAAATATATGGTCGATGACCTTGATTAAAGTAGGTAGGCGAAACCAATGTGCCCTCCTTGATCGTGCCAAATGTATTTAAATAAACGTAAAATTCAGAAATGGAAAATTGAAAATTATGAAAATTGAAATTAAAAAAAAAAATGAAATTAAGAAATATGAAATTTAAAAAATAATAATTATTAAAAATAAAAATCGGTACATTCTCACCGTTTGACCGCATTGAGATCGACCTTAAGGGCAGCGTGTATTCTACGCAAAATTGGGCTGGGCGTGTTCCACCCTTGGACCGAAGATAAACAAACTAGAGGCGTCTTCCCACCTTTAACATAAAAAACCGTTAAGCGTCTTCCCGCCCTTGGTAAAATAACATCGTTGAGCGCCCTCCCGCCGTTGCACGTAAAAAATTCACAAATGGCCGGTTAGCCACCTGCTCGTTATGGTGCCTTTCACCGATACCAAAAATTCACAAATGGCCGGATGGCTATCTGTTCGTTGCAATAAAGAGCCTTGGTTGGCCGTCCTTAACCGTAAAAAAGTGAAGTGGCGGCACTTTTAAAAATTCGTTGAGCGTTATCCGCCAAAACCGAATATAATACTGTTTCAGCGTTGGGTAAATAAATTTGGCCTCGATAGGCCGACGAAAACGTTGGGCGTTGGCTCGAAAAACCGAAAAACCTTAAAAATGATGAGCGTTGTTTTGCCAAACCCGTAAAATATTGTGTTGGGCGTCTTTCTGCCAAAACCGCAGATTTGACCTTGGTAATATATAAAAAAAAAAGGCCGTTGAAAAAAAAGATTTGGCACCCGTTGATTTGTGGTAACCGTTAATAATCGGATCCCGTCGGAATTGCGGACGTTTATATGAAACGAAAATATAAAAATTTTCAAAAATACAAAATATTAATAAATTTCGTTTAAATTCGTTTTATTAGTGTGATAATTATTAATAAACATTAAATAATATAGAATATAATAATAATTTATGTAATTAGTGCGTAATATTAGAAAATTGAAGCAGAAGGAAAATTTTCCAACAAGCAAAAATTCAAAGTACCATATAAATGAACATAATCCATTTTTATATTTTCCGTGGCTTTTTGTTGAATATAATTTTATTTTTGTAAAAATGTGTATATTATTATATAAAAATATATAAATATTATATGTCAATATTATAATTATTTTAACGAAAAACAATATCACAATTTTATTGGTATAAAACTTTCTATTTTTACAACAAATAATTAAAAAGATTAAAAAATTTAAAAATATATGAAGACCGGTTTCGGAAGTTCTTCCATCGTCGGTTCATTATACTACTCAAGTAGTATAATGAACCGACGATGGAAGAACTTCCGAAACCGGTCTTCATAATTTTTTAAATTTTTTAATTTTTTTAATTATTTGTTGTAAAAAAGAAAGTTTTATACCAATAAAATTGTGATATTGTTTTTCGTTAAAATAATTATAATATTGACATATAATATTTATATATTTTTATATAATAATATACACATTTTTACAAAAATAAACAAAAAAAAAAAAAAAAAAAAATTCAAACCCGAAAACCAAAACGAAAAAATTGTTTTTTTCGTGTCGCAAAATATAGAAATTTACAAAAATTTTCTTCGTTTATGAAATTGAATATACAAATTTAAAATAATAAGTTACTTTTTATACATATTTACAACATAGTGATAACAAATCAAAATTAAATTTATAAAAAACGCTAAAAATTATAACACCCAATGAAATGCCAGAAAATATGAACGCTGTACCTTAATCGGTACCTGTACAAAACGCAATGTAAAAAATTAAAATCGACGAGGTTGCATCAACCGAATCGAGCAGAGAATGAAAAATAATAAAATAAAATTACTGCGTTCTGAAAATGCTGAGTTACGTGAACGTATTGTGTTCATTGAAAATTTATTAAAATCCAATCCAAATTCTACAAGCGCAAATTTGGCATTACTTGAAAATAACAAATTTAAACTGTTGGTGTGTTTAGATATGGATGAAGATGATCAGTCGACTTCACACGCAATAAGTGATGATGCAATACCAGTCACCGATTTCACCGTAGTGAAACAATCAATATCAAAATCACCGATCAACAAAATACGAATAGGGACAACAGCGAAAATCCTTCAAAAGGAAACACTACGGAGAAGAGAACAGGGAAACCATCACCACTACACATCCATAACCAATCAATAAAGGACACGAGGTCGATTTGATAAAAGGAGCTCAGTTGAAAATTTTTGAAGTGAAACGAGTGACTACAGACAAGCACTCGGTCATGGTCAACTCGATGGATGATTAGCTTAGAGCCCACAAAATTTTGAAAGAATTTAACACTCAGTATTTCACTTACACTCAGAAAGAATTAAAACCTAAAACATTAGTACTCCGAGGGCTAACCGAAGAAAAAGACATTGCTGGAATAAAAACCGAAGTGAAAGAGAATAATGTAAATATAAAAATAATTCAAATGAGGAAGAAGCACCTAAATGAAAATTCCAATAAATTGCCACTATATACTTAGAGCAATTTGAACCAAATACAAATAAGGCGGGCATCCTCAAAATAAAAACCATAAATTACCAACGAGTAACATGGGAACATCTCCAAAAAAAAAGAGCGACTAAATGCAATGCCGAAATTGTCAGAGATTTGGATATGCGGCAAGTAATTGCAATTTATTATATCGGTGTGTTAAATGCCATATGAGTCACATGCCAGGAAACATGCCAGGAGAGTGTACAAAAGAAGTAAGTGTATAAAAGAAATTAAACTGAATCAGCCTAGATCTTTCAAGGCAACGTTGGTAATTGAAGAAAACGGTTCATACGCAAAAATTTTATCACAAAATAATAAAAACGAATTGACTATCGCTAATTTGGCAAAAAAAAATTGAAATAATGTCGCAAACAATTAAACAGCAAAGTGAACAAATTACTCAACTTTTAAGTGTAATTAATTCATTATGAATAAATTAAAAATTTTTGGCACTAAACGTAAATTCGATCGTCAGCATCAACAGACGACTAAATCTTTTAAAATTTTTGGAACAACACCAACCGGATATTTTATTAATGTGCGAAACTAAATTAAATCTTCGTCATAACATTGACTTTAAAAATTATAATTTGATAAGACAAGATTGACAAAATTAAAAAAATGGCGGTGGGACTGCGATCCTAATTAAACGAGGCATACATTTTGAATACTTAAAAATCAGCAAATTGCAAAATTGTAAAGATCTGGAGAATACTATAATCAAAATTAAATTAAAAAACAACAAGCAGCTATATGTTGTTTCAGTGTATTGTTCGAGTCACAATACTACAGAAGCTGTTCAACAATTTGACATGGAATGGACGAGAATGTTTGACACGCTGGAGCTAATAAATACCAATAAATACTATATAATGGCTGGAGATATGAATGCTCGACACTCGAATTGCTGCAATGCGATGCATAACAGAAGAGGCATTGCATTAAATTAATGGCAAAATAATAACGGTTTCCTTTATAAATCAGCAATTTATAAACCAAATGCACCAACTTTTTTTTACCAACAAGAAGTTATTTGGACCCATAGCCATAACAGATAGCAGGTGATAAATTTTCTCAAACGATAATGCGGAAATTCCAACGCATTTCTACGAAAGCGATCACCGGGCAATTGAGGTCAACTGCTTGGAAATAGAACCGACAAACACATACGAAGATGGACTAAAGGAAAATTTAATCTATCAATTCGTTAATACCAATTGGGCGGTGTTGGCAAGGAAATTACGGAAAATATACTTAAAATATAAAAACCACCGTTCCTAATGACAGAAACATTAATGATAAAGACCTGGAAAAGTATATAAATACAATTACAAACATAATACATCAAAACCTAAGAATGACACAACCAAAAATTCGCCATAAATATAATATGGAATGCTACACGAATAGGATCATTGAACAATTATTTAGGCACAAAAGTCATGTTGTTACCAAATTAAAACATTTAAAACGTCAAGGTCGTATAACTAACAATACACAACAAATTACGTTATATAAGGCGGAGATTAAAAGAACCAACCAACTAATTAAGGAAAATATAAAAATTCAAGCAAACGTACACATTGGCAAAATAAAATCGAAGCAATAAAACCTGGAGCAAAAATGTTTTCGGAAAACAGACGTATGTGGAGGCCAAAACAAGAAAAAAACATAAATATATTGGAAATTGAAGAAAATGAAACAAGAAATATGCAACACGTTTCCCTGCCTCAATCCTCAACAAAATTTGGACATTATTGGACATTACATCGAAAAGCATACCATATCGGATTCTGGACTTGAAAAAAACACATTTTCGAGCAACATGTACAAATCACTAAAGAAAAACATCAACAAGAACAAGCGAACTTAATCACCAAGACGACGTTTATTTCTAACAATAACAATCGGGCAAACGAGCAAGGATCAGAAAACTATTTTATCAGCATTAATGAACTGAAAGATATACTCGCATGCTGTAACAGCAAGAAATCATATGATCTGGATAGAATACCAAATATAGTATTGCTATACTTACCAGAAGAAATCGTTACGGATGTATGCACTATATTTAATAATTTGCTTATCAATAGATCGTTCCAATCATGTTGGAAAACCGCACGAATTTTTCCGAGTCCGAAAAAAACAAAGACCCGAAAAATGCAGAAAATTATCGGCCCATAAGTTTATTGTCAAATTTAAGTAACATTTTCGACATAATAATCCACAATAAAATTCAAAATTGTATTACACCAACAATCTCTTACCAGACAATCAATTTGGCTTCAGATTTGGACATTCGACGAATCATGCGATCACAAAATTAACGTCTGATGTGTGCCGTAACTTAAATAATGTCATGTGCACGGGCGCAATTATGGTTGATATGGCGAGAGTCTTCAAATCCGTGTGGCTAGACGGACTAATTTTTAAATTAAAAAAAATAAAATTTGATGACGATATCATATTCATGCTGTTGGATATGCTATACGATAGAAATTTTATCACAACAACGGGAGCTGAAACGTCCAATAATATATTTCGTATACACAATGGTCTACAACAAGGAACCATTAATGCACCGATACTGTTTAATATTTATACGGGAGATTTAATAACTAACGAAAACTTAAACTCATCAAACATGCAAACAATAGCGTACGCGGACGATATTGTAGTTTACAGTGTTGCTAAACGAATAGACACTATGCAAGATAATATTCAGTAAGCTGTTAATTTCATCGCAGCATTTTAAAGACATGGCGAATCAAAATTAATGCAAATAAATGTGAAACGGTTCTATTCTACGAGGGGTACAAAGAAAAATTGGAAAACATTTAAAATTAAAGTCAACGAAGTATATCTAATACAGAAGAAAATAGTGAAATATCTGGGAATAAATTTGGATCGGTTCTGTTACCTCACAGAACACATTAACATACAACTTGGAAAAGCCAACCAAGCTATTTTGATGAACAAAAAGATTTTCTATTCCAAATACTTAGGTTCGAAAGTGAAGAAAACTTGTTACCAAACACTCATTCGACCCATCATAACATACGGATGTCCAATCTGGTATAATTGTTCCGCTAGCTATATGTAACGAATAAGGAAATTCAAAAGATATTTACGGAGATATGTATACGGAGATGTCAAGGTGAATGGCGAAATGCTAGATCTGGTTACAAAAAGTATATTTCAAATCAAATACAATACAATAATTGTGGTATAGAAAGAATCGACTTATACATTATAAAATTAATCAGAAATTATTTGGCACGAACCAAGATTATCGGCAAAAACTCTTTAATTTATGGACCACATCAAACAGCAGTTTGATTCGATAATCCGGAAGCATACATGAGATATAGTACTGCCTTTAAAAAATTTGACGATCAAAATTTCATCAAACAAAAACAAAAATACTGGTGGTTGCTACTTCATTAATATTAAATTAGGTTAAGTTATAGATAGTTGTATATAGTATGGGGAAAATAAACTTATTTGGCAAAGTTTTAAATGCTAATTTTTATGCCTGCCAAAATATTAATTTATGTTAATTTTACTCGATTTGGTAATAGAACCCTGAACAAAATTGAAAACAAATGTCTCAAAGAAAATTTTTCAAACCCGTCTCTATCTGTTATTGAGCTCACATTAATCACAATCACTTTATTTTTGTTTTTTTATTATGCTTTAGGTTATTTTAGTTAATTGTCCAAAAATATGTTCTGATATGCGGAAAACCCGATCGCAGTGCCACCTACTGGGTCCAATTGTGAATCCAAACCATTTAGGAATCCACTCAACACACGCACCAAATTTCATTAAAATCGACCAGTTGTTTAAGAGGACTTCACAACATATACACACGTATACAGAAGAATTATATACATATTATAAAGATTAAAAAATAGAGGGGGTAATTTTTGTGCCCACACCCTACTTTCTTTTGCGATTAATGTACATAGATGTCGAATATACACCACACTTAATTTCTAAAGCGAAAAAATAAACCTACCGGATTTGTGATAAAAACTGTGTTGTAGGCTACAACCTATATAATCGAAAATCATTCGTCCTGCTCACATTTTAGATAACCAGCAACGGCTGCCTTGTTAAAAATTTAATCTTCATTGCAAAGATTGATAAAGGTCCTATGGAAGCAGCCACTAAAGGTACACGGATATCCATCACATTTCACATGGATCTCTCAATTGATGGAAAAGCTTTAGTATGTAGTTTTATTCCGAATATTCAATCTGCCTGCGGCATTTGGGAAAAATATTTTCATAGCATTTTTGTTTGAAATATACATGACCTACTGATAGAATCAGTTTGGTGTAAATATTTTCGAAATAAAGTCGTATAATAAATAGTTTCTCAATAGAAAACTTTTAAGAAAAAAACTTTCCCATTCCACTTTGTTTTGTAAAATATTTGCACTAAACTGATTCCATCAGGAAAAACGAATTTTCCGAATTTTGAAGAAATAAAGTTTTTTTTTTATCAAAACTCGCGAGTGCCGGTAGAATTTAGATTATGATTTGAACTAATTTTGTTTGAAATTAAATTTTCAATCTTTCTGCAAAAATACTTTGCAGAATATTTGACAAAAATGTAAAAGCTCACATTGCAGCTGTGACTTCCGGTGGAAAAACGAAAATTTTTTATGGAAGCTGTTACTTCCGGTAGACCGATTCTGGGAAATAAGATCGTTCAATTTGTGAAAAAAGCTTAAATATGAAGTTTTATCATGATCAATCAATGTGGCTCGGCTGCGTAAAGGGCCAAGTTTGTGTTAAAATCAGTTTTTGTGAAAAATGTCATTGCCGCTTACATTGGGGAAAAATTATTTTGCCCGCGGTGATTGGAACCTTTTTTTGTAATTGAAAAATATTTACAAAAACCGAAAAGGCTCCCATGGCCTTTATCGGTCTCGACCAATAATCACTGGGATTTCCTAATTAATCCGTATGGGCTGTACAAAAATCAAATTATTGTTGGATAACATTTTTTTTTTTTGCCAAAAATCGTCTTTTATGATGCAAATGTAATTTAGAATCTTTTAATTCTTAGTCGATCTTCTACTTGCTGAAAAAGAAAACACTCCAATGAAAGCAGACGCTGCCTCTTCCGGTAGAGCAATTTCGGCGAAAAATGACTGTCTTCGTCTTATTTATGAATAAAGCCGCTAGAGTATGAAGTTTCACTCCTATTAGTTAATCCGTTTATAAATTTATTTTACTACGTCAAAGAAAGAAAACAAAACAATTTTTTGTAAAAAATCAACCATTCCTGAATCGATCTTTCCTTTTATCGAAAATTATCTTTCGTGAATGGCATCGCTGTTTAGTTGTGTTTAAGAACACACACTTTCGCATTCGCATGCAGATGATACTTGCCGTACTGGACTGTGCAACGCTCTCACTCACCTTAGTTGGTTTCGACTTTTATTTTCATTTACTTTGTAATGTAGTATGCAAAGTAGTATGTAAAATGCTAATTCGTTCATTTGGTTTCAGTGGTTGACACTTAGGCCATTTTGGCCCATTGTGGTAACACGCATTCACGCTACATCATTAACCCTTTCACCTATTCACCTACTCACACAACTAAAGTATACCACCTGCACATTGCAAGCTCCATGTCAACCTGTACATTGACATGGACGGTTGGTCGGCGCTGAATTCTGCACTCCATCAGAAGGACTTGTTCTATTTATTAACATCATCAATTGTAATCGATGATGAATATTCGTTTTGCATCTAGCCTCTGATGGGATTCCAACCCGAATGAATTCGTTTATTATTTCATACGAATTTATTTGAAATCTGGGAACGATGCAAGTTTGTTGGCACGCTTGTTTTTCTCGTGAAAATGGTATCAGATCACATCGTCAATAAAATTTTCTCTTTTTTCAGTATCAAACGATGGATCATTCTCAATTCAAACTATCATGTTAGTATGAGAGCTGCCTCAGTTCTAGAACTCAACTCCAGAATGACTGACTACTACTGGATAGAGCTCAAAAAAGTCAATGCTCACTAACTTAGATGCTCACTAACAAAGATCAATTAATTTGTAATTTTGTATAAAACTATTATTATTATTTTTTGAAACACACTGTAAACAAGAAAATTATTATTATTATTATGTCAAAATGACATTAAGATTTACTATTCAGTGGTAATTGGCGTAGATTGTAAAAACTTATAAAATGTAGACATTCTACATTAATTTTAGAGCATAATGCGTATCGGTAATACAGATTAAACCGTTGATCAAATTTTAGATGTTTACTGGCGCAATTTCAATTTTTGATGGCATTTTCCGACTTGCAGAAGAAATATATTTCTTACTCACATTTTTGCTATAATCATCAAATTAAATTTATATCAATAAAGTTAATCATTTTTAAATAAAGCAGTGAAGCAGTGTTTAAAAAATATAGTTCAGCTGGAGAAAATTTAATTGTGCAAAACAAACAACAATCATATGCATACTGTCAAACTAGTACAGCCTTTGAACTTTCACGTTTGGAAGCATTCAACTATTGTGGCTGTATTCCGACTATGAACGGAAACTAATTATGATAATTTTCTACTTGTCTAGAGGCATTTTAACGTTTACGGTTATATCCTCTATCCGAGAAATT
This sequence comes from Nephrotoma flavescens, assembly GCA_932526605.1. Lineage (NCBI taxonomy): Eukaryota > Metazoa > Arthropoda > Insecta > Diptera > Tipulidae > Nephrotoma > Nephrotoma flavescens. The sequence goes on from OW052220.1 coordinate 257,566,946, forward strand.
TACGCGAGATCTCTTTCATTTATTCGAATAGCCCAGAAAATTTTCTATCAATATTATGAAAATAGGACGCGAATGATAATTTTCACCATGGTTGAAAATGTCAACTGGGTAAAATTCCAAATGGCGAAATTATCAAAATTTTGGAAACCATTGCGAAAATCATCATTCGTGTCCCGTTTTCACAATATTGATCGATAATTTCCTGCGGCCTATTGAAATATATGAAAGAGAACCCGTGAACATTTACGGGATAGATGCGGTATAATCCTAAACATAAAAGTATCTATAGATAAATTAAATAACTTAGATCCCGTTAATCACACTAATAGGATTTTGACGGATCTACCTGACCATGCAGGTGAGATCCGTGAACAATTTATTCGTGAAAATTCTAAATCGTGTATGGCACAGTAAATATCAGCACAACCGAACCCAGTTTGAAAATATCGAAAATCGAAACTTTGAACTATAGCCAAGCTATTTGGTATAGATAGCTCTGAGACGATAGATAGCTCTGATGTCTGATACATGCAATAAAGAAATTGTTCCTTGTATTTACCGGCTTTTCTCCTGGTTTTGTAAGTTGATACGGGGGTCATCCTTGCTTCTACTTATGTCTCTAGAGGGTGCAAGTAATCAGCCTTGTTCGTGCTTGTGTCCCGTTTTTTCGGTACATTTTGAGGGCCGGGTATAATGGCTGATCATTTGCCTCTGATCACGTGACAAATAACAATTTTTTGTGACATTGTACTAAAAATTCTGGGTTGTCCAGCAAAATATTAATATTAAAGATAAAACTTCTTTAAATCAATAAAAAACAAAAATAAATTAAAAAATAGGTGTTTAATTTACCATTACTTTAACTCCAATCAATGTATTTTGAATATTTTGGGATTTTTCGGGTTTTTGCCCCTAAATTGCAAGTATTTTTTTAAAATTACGTCATACATGTATTTAAAATGAAACAATAATTGCTTTCAAAAGTTTTGTAATTTTAGCAAAAAAACACTCCAATTTTCAATAAAATATGTTGGCTCATTTTTTTCCGAAGCACTGTAAATTATTTTTAGCGCCATTAATTGCAACGATTATTTAAATATGGTTTAAAAAATAACATTGATTTTGAATCAAATTTGAGAGCATCTAGATTCCTAATAATATTCGATGATCAACTGAATGAAATGCTTTTCTAAGATCAATAGAATTGTTACCACGAAATAGCCACCATCAAGACCTTTTTGAATCGAAGAAATATTAAGTTGGATAACAGCTTCAAGAGTATTAGAAGATTTTGTCGATCCAAATTGGTTCTTATTAATTACTAGGTTGTCCTGATGCGCTTCGCGCCCGTTTATTCCCAGCAAAGTGTAGTGAAATATTTTTTTTAAATAGATCGCATGTAAGATTACAAAATCAAAAAAAACTGTAATTATTTGTACGAACAAGATTTATTAAAAATTAAACTACAGTATTTCTTTAAAAACCACATTTTGAGAAAATTGACGGTCATTGTTGAGAAGCTTTCCATGCTGTCGATTATCTTCGATTCTTATTTTCACTTCACAAGATCGACATACAATTGCCCATGGGAAAACACTGCCGGTTGAAAATGGATTCCCACGTTATTAAAACACTGGCCTTGCGCATTGTATATCATCCTTGCGTATGCCGAAATTATTGGAAATTGTCGTCGTCGCAAAACAAATGGTAGATTGGTCTCAGAAGGTGCCAAATCAATTCGAGCGATTAGAACCGTACTGCCTTTGTAGCACTGAGAAATTATATTGGCCTTAATAAAGTTTCGCGATACCTCTTCAACAATTAAACGCGTTCCATTGCACATACCTTTCTTATGATTTAATTTCGTAGAAGCATTATGACAACACCCTTTTTGGAACGAAATACGTGAGGGGGCATGCCAGATGGATTTTGTTCATTGAGGAATTCAACTGGGAAGTTGAGTGCATGGTTAGGAATCTGCACTTTAGTAAATTTCTGGAAAACCATGAATCAAGTCGATTATTCTTCGATTCATCTCAAGCGTCTGAGCATTCGTTGGGGCAACGATAACTCCTTTTGAGGGCTCGTCTGTGGACATTTGCTCAATATTATTAAACATGACACGGATTAGATCTTGACTTGTGATCATTTCGGTCGGAATTTGAATTGTGCCCTCCTCATCAATGCCAGGTGTTGCAGACTAAGTTCCTTATCCGACTTGCAAAAGCCATTCATTGTGCTCGAGTTGACCTTCGCTGTACATGTTAGTGGTCAATGAAAGTTGTTCAAACTGGTTCCATACAGGGCTTGGTTTAATGCAGCATTCGATGATTTCAGTGCGCGTTTCTCTTTCAACGGCTGGTTGCGTCTGGCGAAAATCACCGCCAAGGATCAAAACTTTATCTCCGAAGGTAATGTCATTTCCCATCACCTCCCGCAAGAGCTTATCAATGCAGCGGAGACCATTCTTAGGAAGCATTGTAATTTCATCGATAACAATAAAAGCAGCCTCACGCAAAACTGCAGCTTCTGGTGATGTCATTTGCATTGGCGAGATTGAATTATCAAGAATTGGCACTGAAAGTTTAAATCCACTATGAATCGTGTGTCCTCCCTTAAGCAAGGTGGCTGCTATTCCGGTTGTTGCAAAAGACAGCACAATTTTTTCTACACTTCGAAAGTTTGCCATTAAGTATAAGAAGGTCTTGTCTGAGCCATCGGGACCATCGACCTTACATTGCGCGTGATTATTTTCATCTGCAATCTTAATTTTGATGTATGCCGCAAGCTGGGCTTCATTCAGCTGTCCAATTTGTTCGACTGTCAATCGTGCTTCTCCTTCTCCAGGGCAGAATGTCAGAAACGCCGGCTGCAATGTGTTCATTTTGCGTAATCAGCGAGACCTGGATACTGTTCAGCCCAAAGTCGTTTCTAATTTTGACGAATGTAGTTTGACGATTATTTTCTTCTTCCTGCAGATGTGTGTCAACCAGCCATTGCTGTGTTAGTTTTCCTGCGTTCATGATTGGATTGAAGTCATCTCGTATTGCTGTCAATGTAGCCTTATATTGGAGCATACTGATATTCTTACGAACTGGATTTCATTTTGTACAGCTATAACTGCCACACTGCCAATTGAGATGCCAGCCTGGCTCTCCATATGAAAAAAGTATTGCATAAGTCATCGGATCCAAGTTTGGACTGACAATATTGATGTTAATGAACTGCAGATTGAGATCTTTAGGATTAATCGGGTAAATATGGATATCACGATTAAATGGCGTATTTTCGCTAATCCGATTGACGATCGCGTCTAAATGCCATGTCCACAATTCGAGGAATTTTTTCTGCTTTAGTAGCGCGTGCAGTCTCTTGAGCTTCAACATCTCGTACCTATTTGCGGCGTGTTCTTGACGCGCATCAGTAGCTTGTGTACTACCAAGTACATAGAGCTGGTCAAATTGAGGTGCTTGGTAATTGATTGTTTGCAAGTGAGACGTTTGATGATAAGTGGTGCTATGAATCTTGAACACATACGGTCCTCTTTCTGGCAAATCGACAATTTTTGCACCCATGGAAGCGAATGAAACGACGCTGTTGTACGATCGGATGTTTTGTCGGAAATGAGTTCGATTTGGATTTGTTGTGTCGGACATAAGGCTTTTGAGAAATTCAGTATACTCAAAAATCTGTCCTTGAATGTCAGTTGGATTTGGCAGCATAACTTTGCCTTTTCGACAACAGGATGTGAACAATCCGTTAGCTGGTTTCTCTGCAGTAAAGTTTCTTGATTGACAAAATTAGCACAGCTTATCAAAATCAAAAAATCCACAATCATGATAATCAACAGGTTGGTTGAACTCGTCAAAATTAATCGCTTCCCTGCGACGAGCCTCGTTATCACGCTCTCGAACTAAATATTGTGATGCTGCATTAGCAGTTCGATGCGCTGGAGTACCGCAGCGTTCTGATCGGGTTCCTTTGGGTAATTCGTGGTCGTTGATATTCATACTATTAAAGTTAGCCGAAAGTTTCCAGCCGAAAGATCAAAAAAACGATAATGCAGATAGTGTCTTCGCTTTCTCAGCCGAAAGTATATAAATACGTCACCGTTGACCAACATTCTTCAGCAGAAAATTATCAGCTGAATAATTATTTCATCAACATATCAACAGAAACTAATTTGAAGGTTTTAGTATGCGAAGGTTGTTGTAAAACCTAATTCTATTTAAACTTGAGAAAAACAAATGTTTACATTACCCTTGCTCCAAATGAACACAAAATAAGATGGGGATGCCACTATGGCCATATCATAATTGTTAGCAACTTTGGCCTAATTATGTAGAAATTCTGAAGGGGATAAGGAGGTGAAATTTAACAAAGTTCCGCTAATTCAATATATCGAAAATGCATAGAATGGTCTGTCGTTCTAGGTTTGCCCTATCAAGGCCTATCAAGTGACCATAGTGGTATCAATGACAAGGCATTCATTGACACCACTATGGTCACTTGATAGGCCATCATGCTGGTCAACTTCGGCCTAACTGTGAAGAAATATTGAATTAACAAAGTCGCCCCCCCCCCGTATGCGAAACGAAATTAACCGGTTAATGAAACCGGTTAACGAAATTCTGATGGGGACAGGGGGATCCAATTTTACAATATTTCCATAGTTTATTTTCTGAAAAATTCATTGAATTGCCTAGCGCTCTTTTTAAACCTAAATCCGCATTGATGCCACTGTTGCCATTTGATAGGCCGTAATGCCTGTTAACAACAGTCAATCTTTGAAGAAATTGTGATGGGAATACGGTGGACAATTTAACAAAATTTCCATAGTTTAATTTTTGAAAAATACAATGGCCATTCGATGAACTTTCAGGCACTAATGTCTGGTAACAACAGTCAAATTTTGAAGAAATTCTGATGGAAATACAGGGATATAATTTGAATTCCATAGTTCAATTTCTGAAAAAATCACTGAATGGCCTGGTGCTCTTGCTTAACCTTAATTCGCATTGATGCCACTATAGCCATTTGATAGGCCTTAATGCCTGTTAACAATAGTTCAATTTTGAAGAAATTCTGATAGGGTACATGTAACGGCTGTATTTTATATTTTTAATTATGCTTGGCGAGATCTTACGGTTACTAGTACAACTGCGCAAGTGAAGACTTAAACCTTTACATGTTCGAAATTCGAAATATAAAAATGTAAGCTGACTTACTCATTACCGAAACAGAACGACTTGTAATTATGGCAAGAATAGGGGCGATAGCATGATGTATTGGAAAGGGACGAGGGAAGATAAGGTATGACTCGTAGGTATATAAAGGTCGTGATTTTTAGTTTTGGCAGAGAAAAAAAAAATTTAGTTTTTTTTTGGTTTGGATAGACAGAAAAGAAAAAAAAATAATATAAAAGTTGAAACAAAATGGTGCGAGTTTGTTAAAACGAATATAAAAAGAAAAAATTGTTGATCAAATATAAAAAAAATAATTGGTTGATTACATAAAAAAAAAAAAAAGAAACAAAAAAACATTTCTTCGCGAGAATAATATCGGATGTTTCTGAATTGAGAACACACAAAAACAAAAAAAAAAAACAAAATAATCCGAAAATAAAATCTGTGTGAGTGCAGTGGCATAGACTCCTATTTCTTTGCAACACAAATTTCAACGTGTCTGTAGTTTTTGTGAAGAAAATTTTATGTTTTATCTGGAACGGTTGTGAAATAAAAAAAATAACAACAGAATGTAATTTTGGGATAAATCCCAGATATAATGAATTATTGTTCAAATAAAAATAATTGTAATAATTATAATAAATTTAATCAAGTAAGAAATAATAATAATAATTAAATTGTTTATTGAATTAAAACCAAACAAAACAGGAAAAAAAGAAAGAGTTTTAAAATTTCTGAGTGGTATTATTCTTGCTGTGGTGGTGAATGCTTGTAAGCCCAAACAAGTACGCTGTTTCGTGCGACGGTTGCTTTTCCAACAGTTCTATGGTGGTCAAATAAACGGTGGAGATTTTGTGTTAAATTTTGCACTGGAGTGTATTGAAAGGCGTCGGTGCGAGAGACGAGTTCCTGCCAGTAAATTTTATGGTTTCTTTTTCGGATCGGAAAACGTATCGGATCACATTTAATAATTCCGGTTGCGAAGGTCGAATAATTTTTTTTTGGTTTATCACGGTCCAGTGGTATATATATATGAGATGATACAAAAAATGGACACCATCATGTATTGCGGTTAAGCGTTAAGTACAAACACATTTTTCAATAAAAATAAATATAACAATAAAGAGTATGTACATTAAGTTCATTATATTATGTTTAAAGTGTATTTTTTTTTTGTATTTAACTTAACGTACATAAATTCATTGGTATAATTTTATACATTCATACTCGTATATAATTTCGATACATTTTTTTTTTCCTCCAAAAATTAATATTTTTTTTTGTAAAATTTTTGTAATTTCTTCACAAAAATTTTTTTTTCTATTTCTTTAAAAAGAAAAAAAAAACATTTATTAACATTTAATTTGGGTTGCAGTATACAGGTTGGGATGGGGCTATGAATATATTGTGCATTACCGGCTTTTGTTCCGATTATTTTGTACTACTTTTTTTTTTTAAATTTTATATCGAAGTATTTTTTTTTGTGTGGTTAATCAATTGTTGACTATGTGGAATTGAAGGTAACTCCGAAGGGAGCACAAATTGTTTTGGCGTAAATTATGGGCATAAGGCGAGTCCCTGAAATTCATATGGTTTGAGTTATTTTTATCTAGTTTTTTTTTGTTGCACATGAATAATTTTTTTTGTGTGTGATCGTCAGTTTAATGTGAACCCCCCTGACTAGAGCATCTCGGAATCCAAACATGTGCACTAATATAACTGACGTGATAAGAGATCCGCTACATACAGGGGTGTAATTTGAAAAAAAAAACTCTATCGTTCAATTTCTGAAAAGATCATTAAATGGCCCGGGGTTCTTGCTTAACCTTAATTCGCATTGATGCCACTATGGCCATTTGATAGGCCCTAATGCCTGCTAAGAACAATACAATTTTGAAGAAATTCTGATGGGGATACAGGGGTGTAATTTGAAAAAAATTCCATCGTTCAATTTCTGAAAAGATCATTAAATGGCCCGGCGCTCTTGCTTAACCTTAATTCGCATTGATGCCACTATGACCATTTGATAGGCCCTAATGCCTGTTAATAAGATTCCGAATTTCTTCAAAATTGGACCTAATGCAGGCTCCTAAGCAGGCGTTAGGGCCTATCAAATGGCTATCATGGCATCAATGCGAATTAAGGTTAAGCAAGAGCGCCGGGCAATTTAATGCATTTTTCAAAAATTGAACTATGGAATTTTTTTTAAATTACACTTTTGTATCGCCATCAGAATTTCTTCAAAATTGGACTGTTGTTAGCAGGCATTAGGGTCTATCAAATAGCCATAGTGGCATGAATGCGAATTAAGGTTAAGCAAGAGCACCAGGCCATTTAATGAATTTTCCAGAAATTTAACTATTTAAATCTTGTCAAATTACACCGCTGTATCCCCATCAGAATTTCTTCAAAATTGGACTGTTGTTAGCAGGCATTAGAACCTACCAAATGGCCATAGTGGCATCAATGCGAATTAAGGTTAAGCAAGGGCACCGGGCCATTTAAATAATTTTTCAGAAATTGAACGACGGATTTTTTTTTTCAAATTAAACCTTTGTATCGCCATCAGAATTTCTTCAAAATGGGACTTTTGTTAGCAGGCATTACGGCCTATCAAATGGCTATAGTAGCATCAATGCGAATTAAAGTTAAACAAGAGCGCCGAATCATTCATTGAATTTTTCAGAAATTGCACTATTGAAATCATCCTCATCAGAATTCCTTCAAAATTGAAAAAAAACTTTTATTTTAATATCAACCTAAAGAAGTTAATTATATGAAGTATTAAATAATATTCCTTAAATACCTAACTTTCGGCTGAAATATAGTGATCAACATTGTTGAATTTTTCTTTTCGGCTATCAAACCAAAGACACAATCTGCATTATCATTTTTGTTATTTTCAGCTGGCAACTTTCGGCTAACTTTAACAAGGTTTGATATTCAGCATTATTTGCACGTAATTTCGCGAGAGACTCCTGACTTTGCCGTGCCATAAATCTTAATTTGGAAGTTTATTTGTTTGTTTTATTAATAAAATTTTTCTGTTTGCCTCATTTTTAGAATTTTAACTTTTGATATCAATTTAAAAACACGTCTTGTCAAATTTAGATATTGTAAGATATTAATGAGAACTTTCTACTTCGAAAATAACACATACTCTTTTGATTTTACGATTGCATTGTTGTTGCATTTTGTGTAATTCGTTGACGAAGTTTTGAAAAACAAAAAAAAATGGAACGGACGATTTTTTTTTTGGTCTCCCTTTGCGTTTTCCAGTGATTTAGTCAGTTTATAATATTATGATATATACAGGGTGTCCCCGATTAGGATGCTAATCCGTTAAGGAGTTATTCCTTGGTTCATTTCATGAGAAAAATCGTATAGTTGGGGGGGGGGGGTCAATTTTTGATATCCTTTGAGATACAGGGTGTTTAAAAAATTTGGTTCGGGAAAAAAGTACAAGCGAATATTAAACTGTAACTTACAAAATATTTATCGGATGACAACTAGCAAAACATCATTTAACAGACAATTGAATAGGCTATATTTAAGATTTAAGTAATTTTAATCCGCTATGATCTCCTTTACAATCCCCCAATCCGTTATTTGAACCCACGTGCTATAGTTTTTTACTTATGAGATGAAGAATGAAAACACTACACACAAATTGTAGTGTAAAAAAAGCAAAAAGAATTTTTCATCAATAAAATAATAGGCGACGAAATTGTTTTACACTACAATTTGTGTGTAGTGTTTTCATTCATCATCTCATAAGTAAAAAACTATAGCACGTGGGTACAAATAACGGGGATTAGGGAATTGTAGAGGAGATCATAGCGGATTAAAATTACGTAAAAAAAAAAAGTTTATTAGGGGATTTTTTGAGAAAAACTCAGTTTTATAAAATAAAAATCATTTTTTTTATTTTTTTTACCTTTAAAACGTCATAGCTCTTTAATGGATACAGATAAAATATAGCCAACTAGATCTTAAATATAGCCTGTTCAATTGTCCGTCAAATGATGCTTTGTTAGTTGCCGCCCGATAAATATTTTGTAAGTTACAGTTTAATATTCGCTTGTACTTTTTTCCCGAACCTAATTTTTTAAACACCCTGTATCTCAAAGGATATCAAAAATTGACCCCCCCCCCCCTACCATACGATTTTTAAGGAATCACTTCTTAACGGATTAGCATTCCAATCGAGGACACCCATACTTTTCCCATTTCATGAAAACATATTAAAAATAAAATAAACACAAAAATAAAATAAACAATGGGCGCTTTCAGGACACCCTACAGTTGGGAACATGTTGAGTAAAATCGCGGCCAACGCTATGAAAATGTTTAGCACTATGAAATTTTTAAATCAATTTGGCTATGATTTTATACTAATAATGACAGTAGATCTGAAAGCACCCAATGACGTAAAATAATAATAACGTGCACAGTACTTGTATTCAATTAAATCATAAAAAGAAATTACCTGTGCGTTCTCGAGTAAGTCAGTGACATAGACGTTTATAATATATATTATTTTCGTTTACTAGAATACTGCGACTATAGAGATAACATATCAAGTGTATTGCGCAACTTTAACTTTATGAGAAACTTTGACATTAATAACTTCAGATTGCTTTTTATCCCAAAGCAAAAATTAACCAATAACATATTTTGAAAAATTCTTTTTAACGACAGCAAATTGCTGGTAAACATTTTTTTGATTTTCTGTTAAGATTATCAATACATTCCCTAATGTGCCTCTTACATTTAACATTTAGGTCATCAATAGTCATCAAAAAGCAGTTTTAGATTGGCTGCAGCCTGCGTTGATTACTTAACGACTGTTGTTTTAGGTTTTCGTAACTATACACACCTAGTTGTGATAATATTTTAATAATGTAGAAATTCAATTAAATAAAACACAAGAAAATTATATTTAATTTCCTTATTGAACATTTTCAATTGACACAATTAATTTTTCTATCACCACAAACATATCGTTTGCACAGCCACAGAATATGGAAAAACATGTCCACCACCCATCTAACCACTTAATTAAAAATTTGTATATTTATTGAAAATATATTACATGAAAAATGTTGTGCTACACCAACAAACAGCAAGCTCTGAACCTCAATCGATTTTATTTTGATATTAGCCCTCCTTATTCCATAATCTTACACACAATGTTCCGAATTCCGATGCTATAGTGAAGCATGCGAGTAAAATTAAATTGTCTGGAAACAAACCATATTTATCCATACTACTATGTCAAAATATTTGTGGGTGCTTTTTACCAAAGCTTTCACCAATTTATATATCCATAGCATAAATATCCAAACATACCATGTATAGGTATTTATGCTAACTCAACAGAAATTGATTGCACTCAAATATTTTATGGTCTATCAATTATTGATTTATGTTCTGGAAAATATTAATGTTTTTTATGTTGTGGATTGTGTATCTACATATTCCATCTAGCAAAATATGTGTACTACATGTATCCTCTATAATAAAATTTTAATACAAAAAATATTAATTTATGTATATAGGTGGAAATTTCAAAATGGGAGTTCCTCGCCTTCGTGAAGCTAATTTGTATTAAGTTGAGCTTTTTTTTATCCAAATTGTGCAAATTTATTAGGGTTCGGGTTAAATTTGTAAAATTTAGTTTCGAAAATTTCAAAATGAGTTTTGTTTGAGCTTTTTTAAACTTAATCGACAACTTTCATTGTTATAGAACGTAAGATACGATATTTTCGGTATTTAAAGCCATAGTAATGAGGTTAGGATGTATATAACAACCATAAACATAACAAAATTACATGAGCATTTTGAGAGCGTAGTTATATTGGTTTCAGCATAGTTTCAGCATACGGTGAATGTTACGGATATTGTTCTATTACTTTACCAAGTATTTTTTCAACTATTATCTCTCTGTAACAATAGATACATAAAACTTTAGTGGAATTTTATTGCTTATATAAAGAAAAATTTGGGTAGAAAACTATTTTTAGGTTCGCAATCGATAATCGTATTTCTCAAACAATAAAATTTTTTTTCGAGAGATTGGCATTCTCACTAATGTAGAAATTAGATTCGTTTTGGTATATGGATATGTCTTCACCAGGAAGCGATAAAGTACATAAATAGGTATTTATGACATCGATATCATTTTCTACGACATAAAATATAATGGACATGTTATTTTTGGTATAAAATTGCTCAGTAAATTTTGAAATATGGAAATTGGCGATGATTAAATAAATGAATTGGTCATCGTTCGCTCGAACGTTTCGATGTAATTTTCCAATCGTTTTCGATATGCGTTCGAAATTTGCAAAACATTTCACATATGTAAAGTGTACGTTCAGTCCGAAGCAACCTGTGAATCAGTCGAAGTCATACAGTTTGAATATCCTTTTTAAATACTTTTCTTGAAATGTTTAGTAATTTTCCTCACAAATTTGCTCATCACGTCCCACAGTTCCCTTGATAACCGCAATATGGCTATTCTGCGGGACCACAATTTAGTTTCTAACAGAAACCCCTACCAAAACCAATACCCATGTCAATACCCATGTCCCCCCAAACTCGTCAAGTTAATTTAGTCAACCGACCAAGATATACTTAAATTCCTCAAACAGAGCTTTTACTGGTCTCGACCTAAACAGGCAAGGGTCGAGCAAGTTACAAAGAGTGATACAAGTAATAAAGGGCCATCTTCTTCCGACTAACTTCAGTATAAGAATATTATAATTGCGAGGATGCTATACTTATGATGAACTGGAAAAACTAGAGGACATACATTTTATATATTAAATCGATCTGTGCTCCCTTATTAAGAACTACCTCTCAAGAGCGGAGAGACTCTAAAATTCGTAGTGGACACAGGTTCTAATAAAAATCTTATTCACCCTAAACATGTGAGAAATCCAATACTAAATACAAAACCATTTTTTGCCAATTCTGTCGGCGGTAGTTTCAAAACAATGCATCATGTTCACATAAATTTATTCAGCTCTGATTTTCCAAAGCTGCAATTCTACATACTATGCTCCCCCATCCTTTAACGGAATAAAAGAGAACGACTTATGGTACTATTCCACGGAGAAAACAGATCTTTTTTGCTGAACATCTGACAAAGATAAGAACTAACATTTACATTAGAGCGACTGAAACACAACATTATTATTTTATGGTAGAAAAATTGGAGAAAATATGACATCAACAAAATGTAGCCTAAAAATTTTTTAAAAAACATGAAAAATTTTCATTTTGAATATTTAACAAAGAATTTTATATCCCAAAATTAACTAAAAAATATAATATTATTTTTGAGACGAACAGAATCATGTGATTTTATTTTTAATTTTTGAAAACATATCAAAAAATGCTCTACCATAAATATGTAAGAGGAACATTCTAGCACCAACAAAATTTAACCTATAAATTATAGTAAAAAAAAGAAAATCTTTATTTTTAATGTTTGACCGTTTTTGTAACAGTGACCTTAACGTTTTTTATGATGATTTGGATAATTTGCTCGCAACAATTAGCAATAACAATATAGTTATTTTAGGTGATCTCAATATCAACTTGTTAAACAACGTAAGCAGTTTTAACTACCAAACATTGCTTGCATCATATGGATTCCTGAGTATTGCTAATAACCCAACTAGGAATTTATCATGTTTAGATCATATGTTCGTTAAATCCAGTAATATATATAACTTTACGGTTGACAATTTACCAATTCATTTTTCGGATCATAATTTAATTTCACTAAATATCTGGGTGGTTTCGAATAGACAAGTAATATACAATAGTGATTATATCTCAAAAGTAAATTACGATAAGCTTAGGGATCGCCTACTAGTTGAAAACTGGGACCTTGTATACAGTGAAAAGGGTTGTAACACAGCATTCAACAATTTCTTAAAAATTTTAAATTCTCATATTGATCTTTGCAAAGACACAATTGCTGTTCAAAACAACAAGAAATTAAAACCCTGGATGAATTCCTATCTTTTAGGTCAAATCAATAAGCTTAAAAAATTTTCTAAAAAATTAAGAAGGTATCCAAATAACGTGCGGTTAGAAAATTATGTCCGAAAACTTTCTAAATACGTGAATAACAATGTCAAACGAGTCAAAAGATTGTACTACAAAGGTAAGTTCGAATCAGTAGGAAACAATTCTAAGCTTATGTGGAAGGAAATTGATATTATTTTGGGACGTAACACATTCACAAACCAATTAACGCAAATTTATAAAAATAAGACTGAGCATGTTCTTACGGATAAGCAACATATTTGTGATGAAATAATAATAATTTTTTTGTAAATGTCTCGTCCGATTTAACTTCTGATCTTAATCAAAATAGTACTCATAACAGAGAAGAGTACAAACGGTTTATTTTTGGTAACCGTGATAACTTCTGTACTTCCTGCTTTTTCGACGATATTAATTCTTTTGAGATTCTTCTTGAAATTAAAAAATTAAAAAACAAACATTCTAAAGGATTCGATGGTATAGACAATGTAATTATTAAAAATTGTATTTGGTATCTGGTTGATGTATTGAAGTTTCTTTATAATTTAAGTTTAATGAGCGGAATTTTTCCTGACATTCTAAAAACAGCTGTTGTTATTCCAGTTTTCAAAAAGGGTGATGCTTTGCAACTGAATAATTACAGACCAATTTCCTTATTGAGTACATTTTCCAAATTATTTGAAAAATTAATAAAACGAAGGTTGGTCTCTTATCTTGATAAAATCAAATTTTTAAATGGCCACCAATTTGGTTTTACAGCTGGAAAATCTACTGAAGAAGTTCTCCTACATTTCCTTAGTAAAATATATTTAGCTGTCAACAACTCTCACAAATGTTCTGCGGTTTTCATGGACATTTCGAAAGCATTTGATACTGTCAACCACGATATACTACTTACAAAATTATCTAGTATCGGAATTAGGGGCCATTTGTTAGATTGGTTTATCAGTTACCTTCGAAACCGTAGTCAAATTATAAGAGTTAATAAGGTGGATAGTCGTCCAGGCCATCTTAAATGTGGTGTTCCCCAAGGTTCAGTTTTGGGACCTTTGTTGTTTTTAATTTATTTTAATTCCGTTTTTGATATTAATCTAACAGGCTCCGCTACAGCTTTCGCGGACGATTTGGCATTAACCTATGCGTCGAATGATCACATTGACATTCAACGCTCTATTGAGAGTGACTTATGCATTCTGTGTAAATGATTTTTCTTTCACCGACTTGTTGCTAAGTCAAGAGTTATGCATTTTGGGCGTCCTGACATAACATTTGATCAAATTTTTATCAAATACCATGTTCACTCATGTGAGAAGAACCTATGTTCTAACCAATGCTTTGACTTACTTTGCGTAAAGGAGTTTAAATATCTAGGCGTTACAATTGATTCACAGCTTAGTTGGACCTCCCACTTAAATAATATCAGGAAAATTGTGATTACTGCCGTGCATAAATTCTATAATCTTCGACCTTTGTGTCCTTCTTATGTTTTGCGAAGGTTATATTATGCTCTTGAAGAATCCATCATAATGTATGGTATAACTAGTTAGGGAGGTATTTACTTTGCTAATATTGTTGATCTTTTTTATAGCGCAGAAAAGAATTGTTAAATTAATTTACGTTCGTCCGAAACTTACACTCACAATTCCGCTTTTTCGTGAGTTGAATTTGTTGCCTCTGAGATATCTATACGTGTTTAAAGTATTGAAAATGTTTTTGTTCGTAGCAATAGTTTTCATAGTCGTATATATCATGCGTATAATACGAGAAATCTAAACAATTTTGTCGGTCTTCGTTGTAGTAATGAGAAGTTTAGAAGATTTTATTTATACATGGCGCCGTATTGGTTTCATCTTTCACCGAATCACGTTAAAATGCTTCCATTTGAGCAGAAACATAAATTTTTCAGGGAAGTTCGGATTTGGCTGCTTAGCATTGATAATATTGAGCAATACTTTCAGTAATGAAATTAATCATTTATACTATATCCTAATGAGCCGGAAAATAAATTTACAATATAACTAAAATAAAAACTGAGCTTGTATATAAATAGTATTTGTTCTTTAAAAATTGTAACTTAATTATATTTTTTTAAATGTTAATTTTAATTTTTATAAATTTGCTCCACTACAGACATAAAGTCTAAAGGAGCTCTACTTTGTCTCAAAATTTATTGAAATAAAGATTTAAAAAATAAATAAATAAATAAATAAAATAAACAATAAATAATATCCTTAAAAATTCTAATAAATTAAATTATATATTCGGGACAAGCAGGATCATGTTATTTCATTTCTCTATATTCAATTCTCGAAAATAAATAAAAAGTGCTATAAAATACATAACCTTCAAATTAACGCGCGATTAAATTATTTTTAATAAAAAAATTTTTTTTCTCATACAGAAGAATTGAGAAAATAATTTCTTAAAATAATTTTTTTGACTTGACTCAATTTTTTCACGTATATACGAGACGTTAATATATGTGAGCGCAATGTTTTATCCCTAAAAATATTGCAGATAAAATTAAAAAGGAGTGGGGAAGGTTTTTTAGTTTTGCTTGCTTTAAAAAATACAAAACTTTATATTTTTTTATGAAAAATTATGGCAATACAACAACAATTTATTCAGCAAACTATAATTGGATTCGCCTTTCTCCCAAATAGTCGATCTATATTTTTGTCTCGTTTTAGTTTTGCTGAGAGATTTGCTGGTAATACTGTTTTCCCGTGGAATAGTACCATTATACTGAGATACCTTCCAGCCGTAATTCACAGTAACGAAGGCCATGTGACTCTATTTTCCAATATAAAAGTAACGTTCAAATGACTTAAGTGACTTAAACAACGTTATTTCACTTAAACGACGAACAAGTTCAGCAGCTCCTCGGTATAGTAAGAAGATGTCCGAAATTATCGCAAACCCGGATAAACGATTAATCTGCAGAACCCGAATCATAGGTGAAATATGTTCTAGTTCCGAAAATCCTGTGTACTCGAAAGAATATCCATTCCCATAGGATCAATAAGACCTTCACGTTGCATCGTTCGCAAAAAGGAGACCGCATCAGCCCACAAGTTGAATGTTATCACGGATAAATACCCTATTCTTGAAATTAATGAAGTTCTCGCGAATCTCGGGAAAAATAAGTATTTCACTACCCTAAATCTTAAAAGTGGATTTCCCCAAATACCACTTAAATATACACGGATATAGAGAAAACAGCGTTCTAAAATTATAATGGCAAGTTCGAGTTCGTTTGACTACCATTTGGCCTCAAAAAGCGCTCTCGATTTTCCAAAAAACATTAGATGTTATGTATATCGGGCCTTTATGGAAGATTTATTCAGGATTGCGCAAAGCTTCTGACATCCTTTTTAAGAGAAGAATATATGGTCGCGAGTCCAAAAATGACATCGTGTAGACAGTCACATTTTACGTTGGGCCAACATTGGTCGACATTTTTCATTTGCGTAGTGGTGGCTTAAGGCTAATATTTCTAAACATTATTCAGCGAGTAGAGACGCCTTAATATAAGATGCATAAAAAAACAAAAATCTGATATATACATTTTTTTATTCACCTATAAGTAACCGTTCAATCAATTTTCATCATACAAATTTTTCTAATTTCAATAATCGAATTAAAAATATAAAAATTATATAAAAACATAAATTAAAAATAAAAAAAATTTCAATCGGTTAATTTTTAAATAAATAAATAAACTCACTTAGTTACATAATAATTTACATTTACATTTTCAATATAAATTTAAATTTTTTGCAATGCAATCTAAATACTCATTTGCATTGCTATATGTCTTCGCTCCATGTTATTTAACATATTTTTTCATTTTATTTCCCGTCTAACATAGGTACTTCATTTTTTTTGTTTTAGGCTCACCGCTGTAGATCTGATTTATTGTACTATTGACAATTATCTGCTCAATTTTTAAATTGCTTATTAAATTATATAGTCCAATGTGAGATTTCCCAATTAAACATCCTAATCGTCTATGCCAAGATTCTAATTTATTTTGTGTTCGAGGTAAATTTAACATTGTGTTGTCGTGAACCGACCAAAATGAGGGTGCAAATGCTGGAGTTTTCAATATACCTTTCGAATTTATTTTTCCAATATTTTTGTCACATCCGGGTCTACGCTGAATAATGTTTGGAAATATTTTGAAATATCCGTAGAAGGAATGAATGCCAACGTCTTAAGGTTTCGCATTGCTAGTGAAAACTTCTCTTCTGTTCCATATTTTTGGTCAAGCTTCTCCTTTTGAATCCTTCTCCATAAGATTTGTCCGAAGTGGAAAAAACAACCCTTAAATTTAGCACTAGGGGAAATATTTTGAATGCCTGTATGGATGCTTTTTCGAAATCCGATAAAGTATATTGTGCGGGTTTAGTTGAATGTTGTTGTCGCACGTATATTTAAATAAACAAAACTGCATTCCCCGTACAATTTCTTCGATTTTCTCGGGGCCCGTGAAATATTCCATAGATTATTCTATAGATTAAATTCGGCTCCCTGAATTAAAAAAAATTGAAATTAAAAAGTTGGACTTAAAAAAAGTGTTTTAAATGTAAAACTGGGACGTTTTTTTAAGTCATACTTTTAACAAATTTTCTGACTTAACCAAGGTGTTTTACAAAAACATATTTAATTTCAAAATGACACAAGAAAGGCATATTTTATTTCACATTATAAACATAAAATGTACATTTGGTTCATTCGCATAGAAATGCATGCATAATTTCACGTTTAACGGTTTTTGGTTTTTCTTGTTACAGTTTTTTGTTGTATTGTAGGGAAAGCTAAAAAACGAAGAAATGCATTTTCATAAATTTCAATTGTGAATTATTATTTGTGTATTAATTATTAATTAAAATATGCATTTTTTAATTCATTTTGAAATTTGCAATTGTTTTTTGCACATTTTCATTAATGAATGCGTTAGTTGAAAATTTTGAATGGCTTTAATTTGCATATTATAGTAAAAGCCTGATTATCTGGCATCGAATTAACCGGAATTTTGATTTTTAGCCTTTTTCTCTTTCTTTCATTACATATGAATTTTTTAATTTGTTTTGAAATTTGCAATTGTTTCTTAGACATTTTCATTAATGAAAGCATTAGTTGAAATTTTGGAATGGCTTTAATTTTAATATTACAGTAAAAGTTCGATTATCTGGCATCCAATCAACCGGAATACTCAGTTAACCGGAATTTTAATTTTCATGATTTCTTTTTGCTTTTTTCTCTTTCTTTTCTCTTTAATATGCATTTTTTAATTCATTTTTGAATATGCAATTGTTTCTTGCACAGTTTCATTAATGTTAGCATAAGTTGAAAATTTGGAATGCAATTAGTTTTCAAATTACAGTTTCATCCAATTAACCGGGACACTCAGTTAACCGCAATTTAATTTTTAGGTATAATCTTTCTTTTTCTTTTCTGTTTCATATGCATTTTTTTAATTCATTTTCAATTTTCAACTGTTTTTTGAATTTTTGAGATTTTTGATATTTTCATTAATAAAAGCACTACCTAGTTGAAAAATTTGAATGGTTTTAATTTTCATATTACAGTAAAAACCCGATTATCTGGCATCCAATTAACCGGAACACTCATTTAACCGGAATTCTAGCTTTAGGATTTTTTGCTGCTTTTTTCTCTTTCTTTTCTCTTTCATATGCATTTTTTAATTCATTTTCAAATTTGCAATTGTGTTTTGCACAGTTTCATTAATGTTAGCATTAGCTGAAAATTTAGAATGGCTTTAATTTTCAAATTACAGTAAAAGACCGATTATCCGGCATCCAATTAACCGGAACACTGAGTTAACCGGAATTTTCATTTTTTGGAATATTTTCTACTTTTTTCTCTTTCTTTGCCGGAGAATTGGGTTTTTACTGTAATATGAAAATTAAAGCCATTCCAAATTTTCAACTAATGCTTTCATTAATAAAAATTTGCAAGAAACAATTGCAAATTTCAAAATGAATAAAAAAATGCATACGAAAGAGAAAAAAAGAAGAAAGGCAAAAAAAGTCATTTAAATTAAAATTCACATTAACTCAGTGTTCCGGTTAATTCGATACCGCGGATACACGGGCGTCTACTGTAATATGAAAATTAAAGCCAAAATTCAAAATTTTCAACTAATGCTTTCATTAATGAAATTGTGCAAAAGACAATTGCAAATTTCTAAATGAATTAAAAAATGCATATGAAAGAGAAAAGAAGAAGAAAAAAGAAAAAAAATCCTAAAAATTAAAATTACGGTTAACTGTGTGTTCCAGTTAATTGGATGCCTGATAATCGGCCTTTTACTGTTATTTTATGGCATTTATAAACATACTTCTTAGATCAATTTCAAAGTGACTTATGATATGCATAAATAAAGTCAACTTATTTCATTTTCATTAGAGATTTTAAGTGAATTTTAAAATGTAATAAAAACGCTGTCCGAAAAACACTATTTTTAAGTCAGCCTTTTTTAATTCAGGGAGCCATTAGATTCGTATACGTATACAAATCTAATTGGAGTTCTGTTAATTCCAATTGGAATTTTAAGCCTTTCTATGTAGTTGTGGGGAGTACACTGGTATAATTTTTAATTTGCGAAATTCTCAATGAAAAGTAAAATATTATGTTTGATTTTACATTATTTGAGTTAGTTTAGAAAGCATAGAACACATTTTTATATAAATTACAAAATTTGTACATAATTTTAATTTAAATCATTGAAATAAAATAAAAGTGAGATAGAGACAAGACAGATATATATTCATTGAATTGATGATATTTAAAAAATAAGCACATCAAGATAAGTTTAACGAAATCGAGTAAATTTTATCAATATATTTATAAGACGTATATCAAATTGTCTTAATTAAAATGGCAGAAAAATATTGTATCTTATAAATAAAGTAAAAATTAAAATTTTTATTGATAAATTACGGAGAAAAAAATATTACTGTAACATAACCATAAATGTTTAACCAAAATATGATACTAGAACAGTCAGGACGCAAACTAAATATACTGAACCGAAATCAATTATGAAGTTCTTTAAGCAAATAGGAATGTTTTTTTATAAGCAAATAGGAATGTTTTTTTATAGCAGTAAAACTTAATAAAAATTGGTACCAATCAACCAGAAGCAGTGCATTATTAAAATAAGATGGGTTTAGGTAGGTGCTTAATCAACTACTTCACGAAATAGCGAGAACTGAATCACAATTTCCAGATATGCTCGTCAATTGCCATCAAAATTTATTAAAAAAATAGGTGACTCTGACCTGAATCACAAATATCAAAAATGGCTAATATTATCCATCTAAATTTGAGTAAAAATAAAATCCGTACACCGAGAGTATCAAAATTCGTAGGAATATATCCAAAGTCGTTCATTGTTAGCACTAGGTGGTTTTGGTAAGGTGACTCAATGTCAAAATTTTTATTAAAAATGACATCTTAACATCTAGAACATCAAAATTCTAGCAATAAACTCGAGGTCGAGCATTATTAACAGTAGGTAGTTTTGGTTAGGTGACTTATTCACCAACTTCGTGTACTAGCCGGACCTGAATCACGATCTCTGGGAGTAGCCGATAACGGCCATCCAAATTTGAGTAAAAATGATATCTTTAAATCTAGAACATCAAAATTCGTAGAAATAACCTGAATTCGTCGATTGTTAAGATTAGCTTATTAGGCTTAGTATTTACCTGTATTTACCTATTTACCTGTATTTACCTATGAATATTATGAATCTGGATATTTGGAAAGAGGGATAATCATTATTTAACTCTATAAAAATGTTAACTAGAGATTTTAATATTATTTTGTAATTGTTCTTATTTGATTTAGAACTAATAATTTTATCACATACTCAAACCCTTATTGACAAACATCGTGTCATTGAGTCACCTAACCAAAACCACCTACTGCTAATAATTGCTCGACCCCGAGTTTATTGCTACGTATTTTGATGTTCTACATGTTAAAATGTCATTTTTACTCAAATTTGGATGGCCAGTATCGGCCATTCCTAGAGATCGTGATTCAATTCTAGCTAGTACACGAGGACTGTCATTGAGTCACATAACCAGAACTACCTACTACTGATAATGCTCGACCTCGGGTTTATTGCTACGAATTTTGATGTTCTAGATGTTAAGATGTCAGTTTAACTCAAATTTGAATGGCCATTATCGGCCACTCCCAGAGATCGTGATTCAGGTCTGGATAGTATACGATGTTTGTCATTGAGTCATCTAACCAAAATCACCTAAGAAGAGAGAATAGAGGAAAACTTCGGAAACCTTTTGATTTCTGTTAGTCCCGAGATACTCCCGAATTTTCTCGGGATTTTTTCCTTTCGGGATTTTGTCCCTAGGGGTTTTGTACTTTCGGGGTTTTGTCCCTCGGGACTATGTTAATTCGGGATTTTGTACCCTCGGGATTTTGTACTATCGGGATTTTGTATCCTCGGGACTATGACTCTCGGGATTATGTTCCGCTGGATTTTTTCTTTCGAGATTATGTCACCAACCCATACCGGTGGTTAGTTGATGCTACGTCAACTTATTTACTACCGGTCCAGCGAGTTTTCTTTTACGGTCATTCATTTGAGACAACGCTCAATAACAATTATTTACGGGTGGCCAACAACGTGGCCGTTCCCAACGGAATTCTAGAGTTAAAGGCGAAAAGGACGCCGATCGTTTTCGGCGGCCTATCAATGTCGAAAAATAAATATTTGTACCTACGGGATTTTGGCGTGACCAGTTTTGCTGGTCGCCAGCTGAGACCCTTCAAACATACAGTGAGGTGAGACAACGCCCTTATTAACGGTTCACAGCAGGAAGACGCCCAACGGTCCGGCCGTAGCGCCTGTGGCATGACGGCTCGAAAGCCGCAACATCCAGGTACAATTTTTTTTGCTTTTCTTTTTAGTTAAATTTCTTATTTATTTATTTCTTTCTTCAACCGAGTTTAAAATATTTAAATTTATTTTTTGCAAAACTTTAAAATTTTTTGTTCTTATTTATCCAGAATGACTGGGGCAAACAATTCCGGATAAAAGATTTGTCCGGATAAAGTTTTTTTTTAAAATAATTTCATAGTAAAACCAGTAAAACAGCATATTTTAATATTTTTTAAACGTCAGTGTCATTTATTAAGATTTTAAATTTATTTTACCTAATTACATAGTAAAAAAAATCATTTCATTTTTTGAAAATAAGGTAAATAAAAGAGAACATGAAAGAATACGAAAACAAAAGTTCTCCGGATAATAGATGTTTTTCCGGATAATAGAAGTCCGGATAAAAGAGGTTTGTATTTATTTAAAATAAAAATTAATAAATTTCAATCCACCAAATGGAGGTTATGCACGCGACTTTGGCGCCATTGTGCCAATGTAGCCCAAAAATTTGTTGAGGTGGTTATTTTCAATTTTTTTTGTCTCTAACGGGATTTTGGTTTCCGCTTCCTCGGCGGTGTGTTTAATAAAAATAATGATTTACTAAAGTTTGTGACTCCAGTGAATGTGTCGTCCATTCGGGGGCAACCATAAAATCAAGCGGCCTTCTCGTGGCACTTCGACGGTTTCAAACTGTCGAAGTATAAGTTGTGGGAGATTCGTTGGCGGTCTCTCCGGACGAAGAAAGGCTTGGTCTGTTGGGGGGACGTCCCTACCCTCTAGTGCTGCTTCGCTGTGGCTGGGCATCGACCTTTCGGGGCTAATGGGTCGAAAGGGGTCTCTTCATCAGATTGAGTGCTTGTCACTCTGGAAGATCCGGTCGTCGTCGGATTGGCACACCCGGTTATAATTATTTTACTGCGTTCCTCAAATTTCGTCTGACAAATTTTGCCGGGTTTTTTTTATTTTATTTTTAATTTATATTTTATATAATCTGTAAACACGGTGTAGGCCAGAGCCATGCAAGCCTTAGCCGGCAAAATCACCGTGCCTGAGGCCGCTGCATGACTAGTTGAAATCTGCAATTCGGCTGAAGTCGTCCGTAACAATACTTTTGTGATTTCTTTTTTTAATGGGTTCAGTTATTTTCAAACATTTCCAAACCTTAGTATTTGAACCATTAAGTTTTTCGTTATGTTTCCTTGAGCAAAGTTGCTGCGCAAGTCAAGAAAAACAACTTTGCCGATCAAAACAAGACTGAAAAACTACTTCCACCGTATATGTGCGGTTAACTTAGGAAAAGGCTAGATTTGGTTACGTTGGAGTGGCTGCTTCTGCAAACGTACACCAATAGTGGCCCGTTATTCTAAGGGGCATGGTACTGGCAGCGACCAATTAAGCGTTTTTAAAATTTATGAAATACCCAGCTTTAGCTCTAAAATACTAAATTAATTTTAATCAGTAACTTTTTGGTGTTGGTGTTGTCCCAACACCCTAATCTATATTGGTACAATTTAGGCAGTAACAAAGTTGATGGGGGATATGTCATAGATTTCAAAAGTAGGTAGCAAAGCATAATTCGAGGAACAACTAAACTCAAAACAAACATTTGAATTTAAATATAAAATTTTAACAGGTTTGTCAGCAGATTGAATTAAATTTCTTCGAACTTAGATAAAGCTGTATTCCTACCGTTTGATATTTACAAAATACCCTAAAGCCTCAATTTTCAATTATTTACTATACGAATCGTTATTAGAGATGAACCGAATCGATATTTGTGCCAAATCATAAAGCTCGAACTTTCACCTTATTACACCAAAAAATATAAGGAATCAACAATAAACTCGTTCAAATATTCTTTCATTTCCAATTTTATTTTTATGAACGATATTGTCATGCCGCAGACACACACACATACACAAACTTATATATACGTTCATAGATAAGAAAAGAAAATGTAAAAATTTATTCCGGAAAACCAAGCAAAACAACAAAAAAAAACCTAATAATAGAAAACCGAGAGAAGAATTGAAATATTTTTTTGTGATTTTTATTGCCATTGTTTTGGTTTTACCATCAAGATGTTGTATTGTCATCGCATTTAAGTTGACGACAATTTTGTTGATGATGATGATGATGAAGATAATACTCGTAATTATAATGATGATAAATATAGTCCTTCAATTTATTTATTTATTTATTTTTATTAGGTTTTAGTGGAAAGCTCGAAACAACATAACACAAGTGCCTACCACTAGAAAATAATAATTGTTGGATGGATTTTTCTAGTAGACACGCCATGCACACATATCCCAACAGCACAAACGACTGAAGGAAACCAATTTTTTTTTTTTTGCAAATTTAATGGATGATAAAGTATTAAGTTACAAAAAATAGAAAACATTCTTTTGTTTGTGTCTCGAAAGCTATACGATTCGTCTAGCAGCAGAGCAAACACATTAATTGAGTTAATCCAAAAGTATTCGATGCACATTAAATAAACTGCTGATCAACTTAATTACTTGTAATTAAGAGCTTGGATACTTACGTATAATAAAAACTTTTGGACAACAATGTGCATAGTAGTTTCACGGGTAACTTAAAACTAATTTAAATGATTAAAAATAACAATTTTTAATTTAATTAAGTTTTCAATGTGCACAAGAAATTTATTGTGCTCCATGTCCAATTGAAATGGATAAATAATTTATTTCGTGCTCTCTGTCTGTGTTGTAGCTGAAATTGAATAATTAACTAGTTTTTGTGTTTCATGTTCTTCGACATGCAAATGTACAAAAACGAGCTTTTACGATTTAATTGCAGCAATTTCAGTGTAATATACTAACTTTTAATTTATTTTGCATTGAAATGGAGAATTACATATTTATTTAACGAGATTTAACCGTTCATTTTGAGATAAAAGTACTGCGGAAAAATCTTTGATTGCAAAGCCGATCCACCAATCAAAACAGAGTTCCAAGATGTCGAACAAGACCTGTGGATAATGTGATGTCGAAATTGGATTATTTTGATTATTTCAGACTTTTTCACATTGAGAAATAAGTGGAGACCCACAAACTCTCCGTTAACTCGCAAAAGTTAACCAGTTTTCGGATGCTTAATAATCGAAATAGTTTCCCTTTCAGTTCTGGATTAAAAGTGTCGAGTACCTTTTCTCTATAAAATTGGGTCATGTTGATAAGCGACTTGTTTTCATGCCTACAATTTGTTGACTAGGGACAAGTGTTGGTAATTCACTATTCTTTATAATATTAACTTTAAATTTGGAAAAATATTATTTATTGTAGGTGACGCTTCGTTTGGACATTTATTAAATTCATATACATTAATTACTTCATTTATAATTTTTTTTAGTATGTTATTTATTTAATTTAGTATTTTACCATCATTTACGTAAAACATGTAAAAATTTATTTGCGCAAAACTGTATACGTTTTATTTTATTATTACTTTCAGATATTTAGAGTTCATCTTCTGCAAGAACACATTCTTTTGGAGCGACGACTAATGTTTACATAGGTGAGTCCTGTAATTGTGATGCTAAAGATATGCTGAATGTCCAATTTCCAACGCCTGAATTTCCATTTCGATGATGCATTTGTTCGGATGTTTGTGAAGTTAGCCCAGGATTTCATCCCAGTAAAATAAAAAAAATGCCATCAGGCAACACTAAAACTGCATTATCATCCCAGCCCAGGATTTTTTTTTAAATTTATGTTAAATATGATTAAATATGAACAGCATCCCAAAAAAAAATATAATGTGAATACTTATCCCAAAAAACAGGAAAAAAAAATACAGTAAATTATACATTAAAAAAAATAAAAAACTAATAATATATGGTTACGTAGCAACTAAATAAAAGTAAAATATAAAATTTTATAATATTCGTACCGCTATAACGCCAATCTCAACATACGGGTCGACTTGTGATTTTTATTGTGAATAGTGGTCATCATTACGAGTCGATACGCCTTGCTTCAGTTTCTGGAGCTCGTGGTTCCTGGGAACCATAAATTAAATTCAGTCATACTTGGGCCATACACACAAGAGCCTATAGCGCCAATCTCAACATGCAAAACAACTCGGGATTTTTAGGGTAAGCAACAGTCATTATGGCAAGTCGATAGGGACTGGTTCAATTTCCGGAACTCGTGGTTCCTGGGAACCATTAATAAAAAACTTATATACTGGACTATACACATATGGGCCTATAGCGCCAATCTCAACTAGTAAATCAACTTGGGATTTTTAGGGTAAGCAACAGTCATTATGGCAAGTCGATACGAAGTGGTTCAATTTCCGGAACTCGTCTACTCGTCCGGAACTCTTAAGCAATGGTCATTATGGCTAGTCGATATGAAGTGGTTCGATTCCCGGAACCCGTGGTTCCTGGGAACGATTAATAAAAAACTGGTTCCAATGACAAATATAAATTCAATGAGATTTTACTGGCATAAACCACGCAGGAACCACGAGTTCCGGAAACTGAAGCAAGACGTATCGACGCTATAGGCCCATATGTGTATGGTCCAGTATATAAGTTTTTTGTTAATGGTTCCCAGGAACCACGAGTTCCGGAAATCGAACCAGTCCGTATCGACTTGCCATAATAACTGTTGCTTACCCTAAAAATCCCAAATTGATTTGCATGTTGAGATTTTCGCTATAGGCTCTTGTGTGTATGGCTCAAGTATGACTGGATTTAATTTATGGTTCCCAGGAACCACGAGTTCCGGAAACTGAAGCAAGGCGTATCGATGAGTCGATCCGTATGTTGAGATTGGCGCTATAGTGGTACGAATATTATAAAATTTTATATTTTTCTTTTATTTAGTTATTACGTAACATATATTATTAAAGTTTTTTATTTTTTTTAATGTATTATTTACTGTAATTTTTTTGTTTTTGGGATAAGTATTCACATGATATTATTTTTTGCGATGCTGTTCATATTTAAGATAAATTATAAAAAAATCCTGGGCTTACTTCACAGACATTTTCTTCGGATGCTGATTTGGTTCGTTATAGTAAAGTTATATCACTCAGAGAAAAATCAGATAAAAACAACTGGAATTGTTATTAAATCAATTATTTTTTACTATTAAAATTAGTCAATGCCATTTCCCATATATTATTGTTATAGTTGGAAAACTATTAAATTATTGATCTTCCCAGATTATTGTTTTCAACAATTTGTACTATTGAAAATTAAAATGGTATCCCATTATGTTCAGATTGTACCAGATCATATTGTTGAATCAATTATTTTTCTTATTAATTTAATGCGTATGATAATTTTAACTCAATTTGATAATTATATTAAATTAATGCTCCATCTAATTATTTTAATGTTTTTATAATATTAAAAGAATAATTTATCCCATTTAAATATAATGCGGTGACTCGCGGATTTGTCTACGTGGCTTTGTTAACGTGGTTTTGTCTATACGGATTTGCCTACGCCATTTTGTCTACGAGGTTTTGTCAACGCGGGTTTGTCTACGTGGTTTTGTCGAAGTGCATTTGGCTATGTGGTTTTATCTACATGGTTTTGTTTATGTAGTTTTGTCTACGCGGATTAGTCTACGTGGTCAATGTGGTTTTTTCTACGTGTTTTTCACTAAGTGGTTTTGTCTACGCGGACTCGTGACGGGGTTTCGTCTAAGCGGTCTTGTCTACATGGTTTTGTCTACGCGGTTGTTTACGTGGTTTTGTCTACGCAAATTTGTCTACGTGGTTTTGTCTACATGGTTTTGCATACATGGTTTTCTATACGTTGTTTTGTCTACGAGGATTTGGCTACGTGGATTTGTCTACTGGTTTTTTCTACATAATTTTGTCTATATGGTTTGTTTACGTGGTTTTGTCTACATGGATTTGTTTACACGGATTTGTCTATGGTTTTGTCTATGTGATTTTGCCTACATGGTTTTGTCTACGTGGTTTTGTCTACGCGGATTGGTCTATATGGTCAATGTGGTTTTGTCTATGTGTTTTGTCCACGCGGATTTGTCCACGTGGTTTTGGCTACGCGGGTTTGTCTACGCGGATTTATCTACGGGGTTGTCTACGCGTACTTATTCACGTGGTTTTGGCTATGCGAATTTGTCTACGTGGGTTTGTCTACGTGGTTTTGTCTACGCGGATTTGTCTACGCGGATCTGTTTACGGGGTTTTGTCTACTTGGTTTTGTCTACGAGGACTAAGCATTTTATCGAATATTACTTTTCGCTTTATATAGTTTTTACATCGGGCATTAAAAAAGAAATTGTCTAATATCGGCTGTATGTACTTCCCAAATTTTTTATATTTAAATAAAAATTTTCACAAACTACAATTAACCGTAAACCATTCAACGGTTGTTTTTTCTTTCCGGGTTATAATTATTATTTGTTTGTTAATCATTCTGAAGTATACTCAAAAATGATCTGATACATGTAATTTAGTATGTTTGTTTTTGTGTTGATTTAAAGGAAATAAAATAAATAAAAAAATAAATAATTCACGTTGATTATACAACTCGCCGGATTGACCGCGGAGGGAATTTTATTCGGATTTGACGTTTGACGTATTATTGAATACGTCGAATGAAAAGTGAACGAATGACGGTAATGCAGTGCGAAAAATTAGTATTACTGAATTCGCGGGTGAAACGCACTCCATACAAAAAATGTCATTGTAAATACGCACCATATTTAATGCGGATTTCTAGCTGTGTGGTGGTACTTTTTTTTCACGGATAAAGCGTAAGTTGTAAATTTAAATTATCAAAAAATTAAGTATTTAGAGGATTTTTTATAGGAAACGCACAACAAATAGACCCCAATTTGAGAAGATGGTGGATATGATGAAGCAGCATCCTGATATAACAAAAAATTTAACAAAATCAGGTGTTGATGTGATCCAAGATTTTTCGCAAAAATTAACTCAAGAATTGAATTCGCTAGGGCTACCAATTAAGGAAACCGCCGAGTGGAAAAAGGTTAAAGGGTCTTTAATAGATTAAGTTTAAATATTTATGTTTATTTTTAAATTGTAATTCCAGGTTGGGAGTGACCATAAATCTTCCTTAAGAAAAAAATTAGCTCATAATAAGCAAGAGCTAGCAAGTACCGGTGGCGGTCCTAACAAGATCGTTTTGTTTACCGCTTTGGAAGAGGATATTATAAGACTTCTTTGTTTACGGGATTGTGTTGAAGGAGTAACAAATGCGAAGAAGTTTGGAGTTCCACATAAGCGAACGTTAAATGAGGCAAATAGCGAAAACATCCAAATTGAAACCTCTATACCAAATATAAATGAAATGTTTCCATCGCCATTCTTCGAATTATCCGATGATAATCATGAAGTGGAAACGCCAGCTGAAATCGAAAGTCAGGCAGAAGTGACACAATCAAAAGGGCCAAAATCGTTAAAGCTTATTGAAAAACAGATAGACATCCAGAAAAATTTTTATGAAAATATTAAAGAGTTCATCAAAACTCAAAATGAGCAATATCAGGAACTAAACACAAACAAAAAAAAATATATAGCGCAATTGACCGGCTTTGTGATCGCCAAAGAAATACCAACGAGATTTTGCAACAGCAGGTAGAAGAAAATAAAAGACACAACGAGCGAATGGAACACTTTGCGCTAGAAAAAAACAAGATGAAAGAGAAAAATCTTGAAATTGAGTTACACAAAGCCGAACTCGAGCTTTAAATTTAAAATGAGTGAATAGCCAAGAAGGCTGAAATTTTGTTATATAACCAACCATGAATTCTATTTTTTTTTATTATTTGTTTATTATATTTATAAGTTTAAACTGGAATTTAACAATTAATTTTAAGCATTTAAGTGATAATAGCCAAGAAAGCTGAAAAACTTTGTGATTTACCCAACTTATGACTGATAATTTTGTTATATTAAATAAATAAATGGAATATTTAAATTTAAAAAAAAAAATTATTTTAAAAATTCATTAATATTTCGTTTCTAAATTCATTAGCCTCCCTCGAATAGTCTTCGTCTTCATGTGAATTTGGTTCATACTCTCCTTCAATTGGTAGTTCTTCGAGTTCTGGGTCTGGCACATTAATAGGTCTATTATGAATCTCACTTACTCGTCACCGGGTGAAAAGTCGTCACTATAATTCTATTTTGGTATTATGATTGTCGCAGTGAGCGAGTGATCGTCACATGCGTGTCGCTTGACGACTCGAAATTACCGCACATAGAATTTTTGGTATTATAATTCTCACAATGAGCGAGTCTAATGTCATATATGCTCACCTAAAATATGATGGTGAGAGTCAAGTGACAAAGTATTTTTGGAATTAGAAATATAATATTTTATTAATATTTTAACATTGCTATAACATGACATTACTATATGGTTTCCATAACGACAAATAACAAACTCTGAAAAATACAAGAATCCACATACGACGCCGCAAACAACGGCTCGCCAAAATAAAAGGGAGACTCATAATACCAATTTTGAACTCGGGTGACTTAGATAGTCACGGCGAGTGGTGCGGTGAGGCGTGAATCATAATAGGGCAGTAAAATAGATCCGAATATTGTGCAATGCTGCTGATACATTAATTATTCTTAGAGCTTTTCCTGGCGTGTAGTGTAAATGACGGGCTACACCAAGAAAGCATCTACACCAGTTCTTCCATACCCCTATTGTGCGTTCGATGATATTACGACCTGAACTATGGCTTTTATTGAACCGGCTTTTTGGTGTGTTGACCCCAGCACTTCTAAACGGAGTAATTAGCCAAGGCAACAGTAGGTATCCAGAGTCGCCTTTTATAAGGTTAATTAAATTTTAGGAAATGAAAATCAATTTATAAGATTCAAATGCATCCTTACCAAGCAATCTATGGTTCCGATCGCCACTGTTGTATGCAGACTTGAAATACTCTGAAGCATCGCTGTTGCCGCAAATAAATGAGTCGTGACTCGCGCCTGGATGAGTAGCGTCCACGCATCTTATTCTTTGTTTATGGTCACAAATCTATAAATAAAAATATATAATATAACAAAAAAATGTAATAAAGATTGATTCTTACAATCATCGTATTCAAACTAAAAAACCCTTTCCCATAAAAAAGTTGTGTGTTGTCTCCTGCTGGTTTTGCAATTTTTATGTGTGTTCCATCTACACACATTATAATTCCCGGAATTTTACATTTCAAGTAAAAATACAGCCTAGCTTCTGCTTTCTCTGCTTCGCTTATTTTAAGTGTTATCCATTTTGGGCATAAAATATTTTCTAAAAACTCGAACACTTCAGATAAAATGACGGAAACCGTTGATTGGGCCATCCCAACAAAACAGTCTTGACCGACACTTTCTGGTACCCCGCCTTCAGCGAGAAACCGTAAAGCAGCGGCCAATTTAAATTCTGTTGTTATGGTCAACGATTTTACCACTTTAGGTAATTGTCTTTTTAAATCTTTTAAAACATACCTAAAGGCAGCTTTATTTAGTCTAAAATTTTTAATAAATCTAGAAAAAACACATTTATTAGCAATCACAATCACAAATCAAAAATATTCTTTAATTAGTGGAAATTTGACAACTGGAATATGTCTTTGTGCATGTTTCGTACGGCTTTCCTCATTTCCTTTCGATTCATCGACGGTTCTTCATTGTATAAATTTAAAAACGGGTATACAGAATTCATATTTTAAACAATTTTTTAATTTTTTTTTTTATTTAATTACTTTATTATTAAAATTTATTTTATGAAACTCAAAACATTAAATTCAATCACAAAATTTTGACAGCTAAGGAAATGCAGTTTTACTGCAAACCGATATTGCAGTTATTCGTCGGATTCAATAATGAGAATAATTTTAAATGCGGAACGAATGCGGATCGAATAAACTCCCGCCGCAGTAAATCCGGCGAGTTGTATAATCGACGTGATTATATTTTAGACACCACGAATGCTTATTCTTCAAAATGTGAATCGTTTGTGAATTGACCGCACACAAAATGGATCCTTACCTCGGGAAAACCTAGGTTTATATCCCATAAATCCTTAAATATAATTCGACCGTTCTTTTGCAGGAATACTAAGTTTTGCAAGAGGAGTTTAATAGTAATCTGCAATCTATTTCATATCCATCGTTACATTTTATCCTTATACCATCGCTGTGGGCAGCACGTCTTGGGATGCGGACGTTGCCGCATTGTATGGGGTTTGGGCCGACGACAATGATGGTATCTGACTTTAGATATCTGGAGCACACGGATAGCCATGGTCTTAAATTGTTCACACTCCAAGTAGTTGTGATCATCGACATTATTGCTGAGGAAGTGACAGTAACATCGAGAGTAGCGGAAATTTTAACTTTATAGCTTATTTTCGTTGGCATAGGGCAAAATGTGATATTTTTGTAAACGGCTTCACTGATTTTCTATTCTCCAAAAACGTGAAAAATTCATCTAACGTGGAAAAATCTCGATCTTCGAAACTGCACTGTGACCATAAGGTTTGAGTTTCTGGTATACCGTTTTTGTCATAGAGCATCAAACTACTGAAATGATTTTTTTGTGCTGAACTCAAACTCTCATTTTCATGAATGGTGGGCGAAAACAGATCGAAAATCTGTGCCATTCTTTGTAGTCGCCCATGAAGTCAGGAACCAGGAGAGAAACATTAATTATATCGTGATATGAGTGTGCGGTATTGCTTTTCGGAAAGGATTTTGTTTCTTATCCTCGAATCACGCTTAGGTAGAACGGTAAAATAATTGTGTTCCATAGGTCTAAACCGCTCGTTTTGATTCGCTCAGATAATCAGCTCATCGATGATTATAAAATTATCAACAATATGTTGTGCTCGCTTACCTCTTTTGCTCACTTGCCGAATATTATTAATTCTCACACTTTTCAACTTACTAACAAAATTTAAAAGCCTCTCGTCATGCTAGCATTTGCATTAGACCCCAATTTTTGAAACTTTCTAGCTCAGCCGTCGCATGCACGATATCTGCTAGCTTGAAACCTCACCTCACCTTAGAGTGGGCTTTATTCGGCACCTTGCTCTTAATTATGCTCATAACTATACACAAAATAATTATCGAAAGTAATGAAGATATATACGCATTTATGGCCAACATCCGACTTTCTTTTACGACGAATGTACATAAAGCCCGAATACCCCAAACTTTAATTATAATGCGAAAAAAATACAACTAACCAGTCTTGTGGTAAAACTATCTTGTAAATCAAAAAATATTATCAAAGTTTAAATTATAGATTTGGTCGATGAATGTGAAAAGCAAAACAAATTGGGGGGACAATTGGGAGTGGGTGAACTACCATGAAGAGGGCCTAGCCGAATAACGAGAAGTAAAATAATCATACACAAATTTCCGATATAAATTGAGTGTTCCTGCATCAAATTTTCATGAAAAAGACCGCTTATTAGTGAATTCTCCATA
Organism: Nephrotoma flavescens; assembly: GCA_932526605.1. Lineage (NCBI taxonomy): Eukaryota > Metazoa > Arthropoda > Insecta > Diptera > Tipulidae > Nephrotoma > Nephrotoma flavescens. The sequence goes on from OW052220.1 coordinate 257,600,608, forward strand.
CAAAACGTATCAAGGCGCCAACTACAATGTTACATAAGATGGGTGTCTAACGCAACAAAAATTAAATATATACAAAAGATAAGAGATACTTAATTTTACCTGCAGTCTGTTATATTCAAAAGGTCTCTCAAAATCATTTGTACATCAAAAGAATTTACATCCAGTATGTATCCAGCAAATATTTGTACAAAAATTAGATGCGCACATTTAAAAGCTCATCATAAGTCAAGTAACCCGGAGGTATTAGTTCCTCACACAAAGTATTTATGTAATTAACGGATGTGCAAATTTAACCAGCCTGGTAACGGTAAGTTCGACCGTTCCTATACCTTAACAGATTAAATATATCAAATAAAAATTTATTTACTTGTACGCTTTTAATAAATTTATTTTGTGTAAATATAGGGAGAGTAATTAAAACTTTTCTAGAAAATCCTATCAATCAAAAACAAACACGGTCTCATTATTTTAATAGTTAATTTCCATTTGGTTGTCGTGTTCAAGAGATAAGGTATATCTCATAAAACATGTAGTTTTTCCAAACAAAACTTTTTTTGCTTCATCGAAAAGCTTAACTAAAAAATATTTTTTTTTAATAAATAAAAACAAATCTATTTTCTGGTTTTAGTTGTTTGGTTTAGAAAAACAAACAAATTTCATAGTTTTATATCTGCATACAGTATCAACTCCTCCATCATTCATTCTACATATTATGTGTTTGTGTTATCTGGGAAAGTTTTTTTTTAATTCATCATTTTTAGATTTGAACATGTATTTATTTTTTTTTTTTTTTTGCAATGAGCTTTTATATTTAGGTATATACAGCGCATAGATCGACTTCATATATCCATAAATCGTATGATTAATATTCATAAACTAATCTATGCTAAAACATATATAGATATACATTCACAATATGTTTAGAATTTGTTATAAACAAATAAATCTTCCATGTTGAAATAAGGTACATACTCCGTAGATCGACTAGCTGTAGCACAAGAGAAACTAAATACTTCAATTCGGAATATTTAATGAATGTTTGTTTAGTGATGGTTTATAAATAATAAACAAGCTATTTGCAATAACAAAAAAAAAAAAAACAATATCGTCGTCTTCATGACAAATATCGTCATCATCCATCGTTTCAACATGTTCGGCCATCGATTTCGCACTCTATTTATAAAACATAACATATCGTATATAGTTTTCCAACACCATTTATTTAACTAAATTGAATTTTATTCCAATTGTGTCATTTATCATGTTTTTCCTTATTTTTTTGTTTTTAATTTAATATTATTTATTTTAGAAAATGGTTTGAAAAGAGATAAATTATCACTCACTCAATGTTTATATCTAAACTACACAAACACACAAAACTAGCAAATAAACTGGCAGCATGTGCCAACATTTTCACGTACAAAACGAGAAAATGAGAACCGAATGCGGTTTTTACATGAAGCTTTTAGTTTTTCCTTCCCTAATCTGTTACATTTCAACGCTTTTATGTATGTAGTGCAATGCAAATAAATCTTTAAACATGTTTTACATTCAACTTTTAACACAAACGGATGCAGTACAACCGTACAATAAACGAAAGATATTTAGTTCTAATATTACAAGAGATTAACGATGAACCTATTGCTGCACCAGCACTTGTAGCACAATGCAATGAAAATAGTACTGGAATTTTTTACAAATTAATTACAACATATCGGTATAGTTCATCCCGCAAAAAACTACCCCTAATTAGTGGAATTTGCATTTCTGTCAATTTTTGTTGTATAGTGCCGGGGGGTAGTACTGGATTTTTTTTACAAACTTACTACAGTAAAATGGCATAATTAAACCACCTAGAAAACTATCCCAAATGAGAGCAACCGTTTAAAATCATTGCACCGTACTGGTTGATACAAGAAGTTTTTACTAAATAAATTACAATATTTTGGAAAAGTTCAATTGTCAAAAACTGCACTTAAAAAGTGCAGATTTTAAAACCATATTTATCTGTAAAGGTAATACCCCTCAAATAGGCACCCATAAATTTATTACAACAGCCCACACCCACAAAAATCGATCATCATGCATCGAACTTCCTTCCTATGCAAGAAATAGGTACCAATGAATTAATTACAACAGCCCACGCCCAAAAAAATCGATCAAAACGTATCGAACTTCATTTATATGCAAGAAATTGGTACCCATGAATTTATTACAACAGCTCACACCCACAAAAATCGAACGGAAGTAAGGTACTTTTTGTTCGATTTTTTGGGTGTGGGCTGTTGTAATTAATTTATGGGTACCTCTTTCCATAGGAAGGAAGTTTGATGTATGATAACCGATTTTTGTGGGTGTGGGCTGTTGTAATAAAATCAGGGATGCCTATTTGAGGGGTATTACCTTTACAGAAAAATATGGTTTTAAAATCTGCACTATTTAGTTGCAGTTTTTGACAATTGAACTTTTCCAAAATATTGTAATTTATTTAGTAAAAACTTCTTGTATCAACCAGTACGGTGCAATGATTTTAAACGGTTGCTCTCATTTGGGGTAGTTTTGTAGAGGGTTTATTTATGCCATTTTATTGTGGTAACTTTGTAAAAAAAAATCCAGTACCACTCCCCAGCACTATACAACAAAAATTCACTAGCGCATACTCTTCATACTCTTTCGATTTTACGATTGTTGATGCTTTTTGTGTATTTCGTATACGAATTTTTCAAAAAAAATCAAACGGACGAATTTTTTTGGTCACTCTGTGCGTTCTCGAGTGAGTCAGTGAGTGAGTGACATAGATGTTATATAAAGAAAAAAAAATGTTTTGGTGGCCCTGTGCGAAACATGTTGGCCACAGCAGGCCATATTTAAAGCGGTAGGCGGATTTAATTACAATAACTAATGAGACATGAGTCATAAGGACTTATCATAGTTGTGTTTTATTATGATGAAATCATAAATGATAATTACATGGTAAAACGCACCAATGTTAAGTCCTTATGACTCATACGATTTGTTATGACATCATAAAAAATTCCTAATTTCTATTTATTTATATTTTTTTGTAATTTTGAATATAAATTCCAGGATTTAAAAAAAACAACTTTTATTAATTGGGGTTTTATTAGCTTCGAAAATTGGCAATAATCTCACTATTTGTTAACCGATATTTGATATGTTTAATGTTTTGGAAAGGTAATTATCTCTTCTATTCACCACAATTTTTATTTAGTCTAAGAAAAAATTTTAAATAAAATTTCTGTTCGTTTGAAAGAGAAAAATTGAAAAAATACAGTTTTTATCGAATTTCGCGCTCAAGTCGCGACCTCGAAACCACCTTGGATCGACCCAATATTTTTTCTGTTTAAATGTCTAGCAAAACCTTACATTTCTAGAAGGTGATATCTCAACTTTTTTTCACCATACTAACATGGATCACCCTAATGTGGACCCACCTTAAGAAAATCAATATTTTCAAATTCAAATTAAACTTTTCAAAAATTAAAATAAACAATATTTTTTTTTCTTAAATGAAGCATCCGTTAATTCGATCAAACTGATTGATTTTAGCGCGATACACGGATTTATTTCATTAGCATCGTCCACAAATTGCAAAACTTCTTCTGTCACTTTCTTACTTTGGTGCATTTTTATACTTTTTGTGATGGAGATATTGAGAGTAAATGACACCTTTATTTTCTACGACTATAAAAATCGTAAACATTGTATAAAAGTCATTAAAAATAATATTTTGTCTGAAAAAATCTTAAACAAATTAATGTCACGGACGATTTAAAAAAAAACTTCTTTAGAAATCATAATCTTCGCCATCTTGTTTCTTTGAATTTGTACAAAATTAATTTAGCGGTATTCGTTCTATTTTATAAACTTTTTTTTTCTGCTGTTGAGAAATAATAGAATATTTTTAGCTTCTAAAAACGGGTTCTTCTTCAGTTGTTGAGCTATTTGCATCACTAATTATTATATATGTTACGATTAAAGTACATATCGAAAATTGCCCGTAATTAAATTTTTTTTGAATTCGTTTACACGATTTAAAAGTGATTGTCCAAAGGTCGGAAGGTTACGAAATGTTTGCTGACCTTATCCCTACTGCCTCGTAGTTTCATTTATTCTGCATAAGAGGGCTATTGCTAAAGTTGGTAAAGCCGTTAGTGCCTACTATTCCAAATTCAAATTTACACTGATACCATAAATAATACTCTGTTGGATCATTTTGAGAATATAGGAAAATCATTTCATAGTTTTCGAAATAATAAAGTAGTTTTTCCAGTTTTATTCCATTTACCGATTTCGGGCTTTTACTGTAACATATATATAACGCCAAATTTAGTTTCTAACTCAATTTAAAATTCAAGTTGAACTAGATAAGTGGTAACAATTTACAAACGTAATAGAAACAATACTAAAATTATAGGCAATTTGCAGTCATTGAACGATTTTACATAGTGCTGAAGCAGCTTCATCTTCGTCTTTTTCCCCGTTTAGATTTTAGTTTAAATTTTATTTTCGAGAGAGCAGAATAAAACAATTTTTGTGGCTAAATATAAAACAAGGTTTTAAATTAGCAATAAAAAATCTATTACGATTTATTTTGAAACGTGAAGTAGTGCTTCAAAGAAGCACAGTGTGGAACGGGCCATTATTAATTTTAAATATTATAGCCTAGTACGCAGCTGAAGTGAATTGAAATTTTTCATACAAAACACAAGCGAAAACGAAAATGAAAATTCTGCTGCTAAATTATATTTTGTCGTACGCAGTTTAGCTAGTGAAATTTGTTAGTTTAGTATTAAAATATAGATGTCTCTATTTAACTCTACACATTTTTCAATACGTTTTATGGTACGATAAAAGTAAGCTAAATTTTTGACGTTTCATAATTAGTTATATTTGTTGTTGCGCTGTATATCAAATGTTTTTAAATATTATGGTGAATAAAAATTTTAGTAATTTCGAATATTTAGAATATGCGTTAAAGTTTTACGAAATTTGTTGATGACATATATATCTAATTTTTGATGAAATATTTATCTGCTTAATTTTGGAGAACAGTCCCTAGTGGAAAAATTGAAATTTTTTATACTAAAAATAAACTTACGATTTCATAGAAATTTAATGATAATTTTTGTACAATTTTGGTAGGTTATGGCAATATAATTTTAGTATAATTTTTGAAATGAAACAGAAATTATACTTTCGCAAATTATCTAGTTAAAAGTATAATTTTTGTATATTGTGTTATAAAATTAATACCAATATCAGTGGATTTTATGTATTAATTAAGATAACACAAGAACCAGAATAAGGATCTTTTAAGTATAATTTTAGTAGGTTATGGCAATATAATTTTAGTATAATTTTTAAAATTAAACACAAATTATACTTTCGAACATTATCTTACTAAAAGTATAATTTTTATATATTTTGTGTTTTAAAAATTATACCAAAATAGGTGCATTTAAGGTATTAATTATGATAAAAAAACAACCAAATTAAGAATTATTTAAGTATAATTTTAGTGGGTTATGGCAATATAATTTTAGTATAATTTTTAAATTTAAACAAAAATTAAACTTGAGATAGAATATAATGAAAATATTCCATTTATTGTCAATTTTAAATCATTTCCATGTAGTTGTTTGTATTCGCGAACATGCCACGTCATCATTCCCCTGCATTAATTATTTCACGCCGTTGTTATTATAATTATAGAATTTTCCCAATTAGAATAATAATCGCTTATAATTTTGGATTTCGACTGGACTCGAACCGGCGACTTTCCGGATGATAACACTTAGCGGTGTACACCTTAACCACTGCACCACCAAAGCAATAACTATGCAAAGTTTAATTCCTAACAATATAAATCAATATATTTAAATACACAATTAAACTTAAAATATACTTAATTTGGTTTATTTCATTTGCTGCAAATTACACCAGCACAGCAACATACAAAATACCGCGAAATACGACTACAACTAAATATATTTTTTCAGCACGATAGTATTGATCAGTGTTGCCAGGTAGTGTGAAATTTTTCCTTTTGCGGAAATTTCATCGATCGTGCGGGATGAAAAGTGATGATTAAAAAAAGTATTTTTCTAAAATGTGCAATACAATTTTCGATTCCAATAATTCGCTTGAAATAATTTTTTAAATTTATTTAAATTCTGACTAAATTTAAATATTTATATATACAAAATTAAAATTTCAATGTTTATAAAATATTTAACCATAATTAAACTTTAAAACCGCTGTATTAAGTTTTATCCCAAACATACTTAATTTAGTTTAAAATTTGAATTTAAGAGTTAATTTTAGGTTAAAATATTTTATGTATATTTATGTTTAATTATAACTAAATTTAAATACTTCTATATACAAAATTAATATTTAAATTTGCATAAAATATTTAACCACAATTAAACTATAAAACTGCCGTATTAAGTATTTATCCCAAATATACTTAATTTAGGTTAAAATTTGAATTTAAGAGCTAATTTTAGGTTAAAATATTTTATGTATATTTATGTTTAATTTTGACTAAATTTAATTTTTTTTATATACAAAATTCATATTTAAATTGGTATAATTTTTGAGATGTATAATTTAAGCAGAATTTTGGTCTATAAATATATTAAATTTTAACCAATTTAAAGTATATTTTCTATTTAAACTAATCATTTATACAAAAATAAATTGATTTTGGTATTCTTCAGTATATTTTTTTGGTATAAATATTCGATTTTTTCCACTAGGGGTGGTAATTTCATTTCACGTCAACTTTATAGTATAGCCTTTATTGATAAAACATCATACTTAAGGTTTTTCTTGTCCAGCGAAAGTTGCAGCTTTAATAGGATTTTTTTTATTTTATACAAATGTTTTGAAAGCCCATATTGCACTAATGAACGATAAAAAACATTATAATTTAAATTACAAACAAAATTAGTTTCGATTATATTTTAAATTTTGATAGAAAACTTTATATCTCATAAATTCGGAATTTCTACAGATCATGCGGATTGACTATACTGAGTAAAACTTCATAAAAAACTATTTCTATGAGTTGGGAGATTCCTGCAAAATGTGGTAAACATCTGTGTACCAGCTAGAAGTGGCAGCTTCCGTAGTAGCTATTTCAATTTTTACAATGAAGAGTATATATTTCAACAAAGAATGACTTTGTTGGTTTTCTAAAATTTAAGTAAAAATAATGAGTTTTGTACAACTTAATCACTCGCTTTAGAAATTAGGTGCAATTTTTGTACATTTGTCGTAATTGAACGATGAGTATTAGCCACAGCAATAATCCACCGTCATTTTCTAAGTTCATCGTAAAGTTTTGCATACGGTTTCTTGCAAAACATTACGATGAGCTTAAAAAATGACGGAGGATTATTGCTGTGGCTAATACTCGGCGTTCAATACAAATGTACATAAATTGCACTTAATTTGTAAAGCGAGTGATTTAGTGGTACAAAACTCATTGTTCCTAACTCGCATGGAAGTTGCCATTTTTCAGTGGACCGTTCACGCTCAAACTCACTTGCGTCACCTAATTTATTTTTACGTTAATTACATTTATTACGATTACTACATTTATTACATTTACTACATTCATAACATACAGCGACTCTCATAATTGATCACGATTTTATAACATGCTAATATTTTATTATACCAAAAAAAGTATTTTTCAAGTTCCCTTTTCTAATTCAACTGTTTATTTAATAATTTATTTAAAAAATAAAAAAAACAATACATTTTGACATGTCATGTGTAAATAATTAATTAAAAATATATTTGGGAGTGATCAATTTTGTGACTAGTCTATAATCTTAATTTAATATTTGGTATAGCCTCCTTTGGTTCTCAAAACTTCAGTAAATCTATTGGGCATGCTTTCTACCAGCTTTCTGGTTTCGGCTGAAATATCTACAGTAGGCGGTGTGTCTGACAAATCTGTAAGAAATCTCTTAAGCTCGCCCCAGAGATGCTTTATATGATTTAGGTTGGGGGATTGAGGTGGCCACTCAAACATTGCTAACCTTTTATCATCCTGCCATTTTTTCTTAATTTTAGCGGTATGCTTGGGGTCGTTATCTTGTTAAAAAAACAAAGTCCCCTATGTTATACTACCGTTTTACAGGCTCTCAAGAAGATTTTCTTCCAAAATTTGTATATGTATATGAAGCGGACTCATTCTACTCTCGATTTTTTTTATCTGGCCAATACCATGAGCCATCATGCATCCCCATACCATTATGGAACTACCTCCAAATTTCATTGTTTCATTTACATTATGTGGTAATAAAATAGCTCCAGGTTTTTGCCAAGTCCACTTTCGACCGTCGAAGACAAATCGGTTAATTTTGGACTCTTCTAACCATATTACTTTAGCCTGTTGAGAAACCGTAAAGTTTATTTATTTTTTTGTTAAAATTGAGACGGAGTTGCCGATGCCGTTTTGTTATAAGTGTTTTTTTCGTTTTTATGTAGCTCTTCATTCCAACTTCCTTCAATGTTCGTCGAAGAGTTTCTACTGAAACATTGGCTAGCTTATTGGATAACAAAATTGTCCTCATTTTTACTGCATTTTCTACTGTTGCGAATATTTTTTATAATGAACTGTTTTGCACGCGTTGTTAATTTTGGCTCCTGCCCGATCTTTGGGGACATTTAAGTTCAGTTTCTTTCGCAGTTTCGATATTACTCCTAATGAGACGTTTAATATTTAGAAAATATCTCTATGTGCTTTACCTTCTCGCAAATATTGTTCAATTTGGTGGACCTTATTTGTAGGAAGTCGGTTGTTGACTTGAGGAAGCATCTATCAAAGAAAAGGCATATTATACGACATTTTTATTTCGAAGCAATTCTTTTCATACCTTTCGTTTTTTCCAGTTTAAGAAAAAAAAAATATTTACAAGAATTATAAAATGCGGTGTAAATCCTCAAAAACAAGCTAAACTACAAAATTGGTCACAGTCGATTTCCCATTCCATACAGGGTTTTTTGTATTTTGCTATTTTTTTTCAAGGCAAACTAGTTTTATTTTATTTTGTTCTGCTCTCTCCTAAATAAAATTTAAACTAAAATGAGTCAAAAATGTCCTTGAAATATTTTTTATTTAATTTATGTTTGAGTTGTGTGATTGCACAGAAAAATTGGTAAATAGGTAAACGGGGAAAGAAACGAGGAAAAACCGGTATATTTTATTTACGTGTGCCATCAGCCGATGTGTATCGAAAAATGGAAAAACAGAAATAACGGTATTTCATGTTGTTCTTGTAACAGTGTTTTTTTTTTGTTTTGTTGTTTTATAAAATAATTCGCAAAAAAAAATCCAGATGATTATGTTGTAGTTGTAGTGCATTAACCGAAATGCTTTAAATTTATGAAATCAATTACGACATTGGTTACATTTATTACATCTATTACAATTTATACATTTACATTAACATTTATTACAGTAATAATATATAATACATTTATTACTTTTATCACACATTTATTACATTTAATACATTTATTACATTTAATACATTTATTCCGTTTATTATATTAATTACATTTATTAAATTTATTAAATGTATTAAATTTATTACTTTTATTACGTATATTACATTTATTGCATTTATAATAATGTATTACATTTATTACGTTCATTACATTTATCACATTTGTTATATTTAGTTCATTTATTATATTAAATTAGATTTAATACATTTATTGCTTTTATTACATTTGGTACATTTATTAAGTTTATTACATTTATTACGTTTGTTATATTTGTTACATTTATTATATTAATTATATTTATTACATTTATTACATTTTATTGCATTTATTACAAGGTTTATGATTATTACGTTTATCACTTTTATTGCATTTATTTCATTTATTACATTGATCACATTTATTGCATTTATTGCACTATTACATTTATTACATTTATTAAATTTATTACAATTTTTACATTTACTTCTATAACATTTATTATGTTTATTACATTTATTTTAAACAATTTTTTAAACATTAGCCGAGTGAAGTGTTTTATATAAAAATTATAGGCAATTTGCAGTTATTGAGGGGTTTTACAAAGTACTTCAACGAAGCAGCTTCAACTTCGTCTCTTTCCTCGTTTAGATTTTAGTTTAAATTTTATTTTCGAGAGAGCAAAATAAAACAATACAAACAATTTTTGTGGCTAAATATAAAATAAGGTTTTAAATTAGCAATAAAAAATATATTACCACTTATCTTGAAACGTGAAGCAGTGCTTCAAAGAAGCACAGTGTGGAACGGATCATTATTAATTTTAAATATTATAGCTTTGTACGCAGCTGATGTGAAATTAAAATTTTCATACAAAACACAAGCGAAAACTCTACACATTTTTCATTGCATTTGTACCTGCAGGTACGATATAAGTAAGATAAATTTTTGACGTTTCATAATTGTTTGTATTTGTTGTTGCTCTGTGTATCATGTGCTTTTAAATATTATGGTGAATGAAAATTTTATTATATTCGAATATTTAGAATTTGCGTTAAAATTTTACAAAATTCTACAAACTAATTTTTGGTGGAATATTTATCTGCTTAATTATGGAAACAAGTGGAAATTTCATTTCACGTCAACTTTATACTGTAGCCTTTAGGGATAAAACATCATACTTAAGGTTTTTCTTGTCCAGCGAAAGTTGCAGCTTTAATAGGAACTTTTTAATTTATTGCAAATATTTTGAAAGTCCATATTGCAGTAATAAACGATAATAAAAATATTGAATAATTATTCGCTTATATTTTAAATTTTACCGGAAATGACTTATCTTGATAGAAAAACTTTATCTCTCACAAATTCGGCATTGACCCGGCGGATTGACTATTCTGAGTAAAACTTCATAAAAAAGCCTCTTCCGTGAGCTGGGAGATTCCTGTAAAATATGGTAGACATCTATTTACCAGCTAGAAGTGGCAGCTTCCGTAGTAGTTTTTTTTCAATTTTTGCAAGGAAGATTATATATTTCAACAAAGAATGACCTTTTTGGTTTTCTAAAATTTAAGTAGGAATAATGAGTTTCGTAAAACGAAATTTTAACACTCGATTTAGAAATTAGGTACAATTTATGTACATTTGACGTAATTGAACGCCGAGTATTAGCCACAACAATAATCCTCCACCATTCTTCAAGTTCATTAACGTGTTCGTGTAAATGATTTACATATCAAAAGTTTTGCAAGGAACCGTAAAGATCGCTTAATATTTATTACATTTATTATATTTATTGCATTTATCATATTTATTACATTCATTACGTTTATGATATTTATTACATTTATTTAATTTATTACATTATTACATTTATTACAATTATTAGATTCATTATATTTATTACTTCTGTTACATTTATTACTTTTATAACATTTAAAACATTTATTACGTTCGTTATATTTATTACATTTATTACATTCATTACATTTATTACATTTATTTCATTTATTACATTATTACATTTATTTCATTTATCAAATTTATTACATGTATTACGGTTTTTCATGTATTATATTTATAACATTAATAGATATAATTAAATTTATTACATTTATTATATTAATTACATTTATTACATTATTTACATTTATTATATATATTACATCTATAACATCTATAAAATTTATAACAATTGCTACATTTATTACATTTTTTAATATTATTACATTATTAATTACAGTTACATTTGCTACGTTTATTACATTTACTAAATTAATTACATTTATTACGAGTATTACTATTATTACTTATAACATTTATTACACTTATTACACTTATTACATTTATAACATTTCCTACATTAAATACATTTATTACATTCATTAGTTTTATTAAATTTGTTACATTTATTACGTTTATTACATTTAATACGTTTAATACATTAATTACGTTTATTACATTATATGCATTTGTTACATTTATTATTTTTATTACATTTATTATATTTATTACATTAATTATATTTATTACATTTGTTACTTTTATTACGTTTAGTACATTTTATACCTGTATAACATTTATTACATTTTGTTACATTTATTATTTTTATTACATTTATTATATTTATTACATTTATTGCGTTTATAACATTATTTCGTTTATTACATTGCTTACATTTGTTACATTTATTTCAATTATAAAATTTATAATATTTATTACATTTTAAACCGTGTTTTTAAACAGAAGCTGAGTGAATTGTTTTATATAAAAATTTAATACAGAAATTAAAACAAACACAATTTACATTTATTACATTTTAAACACATTTTTTATGCAGAAGCTAATTGAAGTGTTTTATATAAAAATTCAAGACAGAACTTAAATTAAAAATCTGCGATTCATTACATTTATTACTATTTTTACTATTACTACATTTATTACATTTGCTACAATTATCACATATGTTACATTTATTATATTTATTATATTTATTACATTTATGACTTTTTATACATGTATTAAATTTATTACATTTATAAATTAATTGCATTTATTATATTTATTGAATATATGTTACATTTATTACGTTTATTACATTTGTTACATTTTTTACATTTATTACATTAATTACATTTTATGCATTTATTATATTTTGTCACATTAATTACATATATTATATTTATTACATTTATTACGTTTTATTACATTTAATTAATTTATTACATTTGTTACGATTAGCATTTATTGCATTATTACATTTATTACATTTATTAATTTTTTTTCATTTATTACGTTTATTAAATTTATTACTTTTATTCCATTTTAAACAGTTTTTTTAAACAGAAGCTGATTGAAGTGTTTTATATAAAAATTCAAGACAGAACTTAAAACAAAAGTCAGTAATTCATAACATTTATTACTATTTTTACTATTACTACATTTATGACATTTCTACATTTATTACACTTATGACATTTATTACATTTAATATGTTTATTACATTTATTCCATTTATTACTTTTATTACATTTGTTACATTTATTACTTTAATTACATTTTATACATTGAATACATATATTACATTTGTTACATTTATCACATTTATTATATTTATTACATATATTTCATTTTATACATGTAATACATTTATAACATTTATAACATTTATTACATTTATAATATTTATTAAGTATATATTAATATTACATAATATGTTTATTACATTTATTCCATTTATTACTTTTATTACATTTATTACTTTAATTTCATTTTATACATTGAATACATTTATTACATTTGTTACATTTATTACATTTATTATATTTATTACATTCATTTTATACATGTAATACATTACATGTATAAAATGAAATATATACATACAGCATTTATACAACAGCATTTATTACAATACATACAGCATTTATAACATTTATTACATTTATAATATTTATTAATATATATATATATATATATATATATATATATATATATATATATATATATATATATATATATATATATATATATATATATATATATATATATATATATATATATATATTAATATTACATTTATTACATTTAATACGTTTATTACATTTGTTACATTTATTACTGTTATTATATTAATTACATTAATTACATTTTATGCATTAACTACATTTATTACATTTATTCACATTTATTACATTTATTACGTTTATTACATTTAATTAATTTATTACATTTATTGCATTATTACATTTATTAAATTTATAATTTTGTTTACATTTATTACGTTTTTTACGTTTATTACATTTATTAATTTTATTACATTTTAAACAGGTTTTTAAACAGAAGCTGAGTGAAGTGTTTTATATATAAATTCAATACAGAAATTTAACCCTTTCGCTACGGATCTATAATTTCCACTCAATCTTAATTTTTTGCTGCTATATGTTGATCTACTATCCAACTGAACATAATCACTTCAACACTTTTGGGGGGAACCTCATGGTATAGGTAGGGGTATGGTACGTATTTCTACCAACCGTATTTTTATGTGGTACACTATTGTACCAGCAGTGCTGTAAATATAGAAAACTCATAAAAACTACCAATAAAAATACGATTGGTACAAATATGTACCATACCCTCCGACCTATACCATGAGATTCCCCCAAATGGGTTTAAGTGATTATGTTCAGATAGACAGTAAATCAACATATAGCAGCAAACAATTGAGAATGAGTGGAAATAAGAAATCCGTAACGAAAGGATTTTTATTTATAAAAATGTTGGTTGTCACCATCGAGTTTGGTACTAAACTGAATTGCACGAAGAGAAAAAAATGTGACAATTCTCATAAAATATCGTTACATTTTCCGTATAGAACGGACTGATTGCTAATGTCATTTAGAGCAAGCAGTGCAGTTTTAAACCTCTAGTGGTACAAATGTGTACCAGCTGTATGCTAAGGATATGGTACAAATGTGTACCATTTTGTATTGAAAGGGTTAAATAAAAATCAGCAATTCATTACATTTATTACACTTATTACAATTATAACATTTCTTACATTTCTTATGTTTACTAAATTTATTCCATTTATTACATTTTAAACAGTTTTTTAAAAAGAAGCTGAGTGAAGTGTTTTATATAAAAATTCAATACAGAAACTTAATTAAAATCCAGTAATTTATTATATTTTTTAAATTTATTACATTTATTATATTTATTAAATTTATTACATTTATAACACTTATTTCATTTATTTATTTACATTCATCACATTTATTACATTTTTTACATGTATTACCTTTATTACATTTATTACCTTTATTCTATTTATTATATTTATTACATCTATTAAATTTATTAAATTTTTTACATTCATTACATTTATTATATTCATTACGTTTATTCATTTATTATATTTATTACATTTATTAAGTTTGTTAAATTTTTTATATTTATTGCAGTTCTAATCGGACAAAATTTTTATGAAATAGTTCACCCATTGGCCGTAGCAAGATTTTAGAAAATCTTGCAAGCTCGCGTGGAATTAATTCACGCTTCCAACCCCTTTCTTTCTCTAATGATCAAATGAATCCACGGTACATCCCCGTCAAAAAAAGGGAAGTCAAAAAATATTTCGTGAAAACGAGACTTTCATTACCGATTTTTAATAGTTTAAAGGAATTTAAAAAATAAAAATTTCGCACATTTTCCGATTTTGAACTTTAACTGCAACATATAACTTATACTAAATAGTAAAGTACACTAAATAGAACAGTTCAGTCATATAAACACCACGTTTAGGAATATAATTGAATTAAATATTTTGAAGCTTAAATATTAGATATTTAATAAGCAATATCATTCAATTACATTAATCCTGTTAAATCCTTGTATTATACTAATCTCTCCCATCGAAATTCAATTTTCCCCTCGCAAGAAGAAACATATTTATTCAAAGCCAAAATCAATTTCAAATTCTATTCACGTCGTTACAGTATATCTTCTGCCAAATTAAACACTTTTGTCCCGCACCCTTTCTCTTCCTCTACGTGGATATAATATTCTATTCGAATTTATTTCAATATAGGATAATAACCTACACGGAGAGGGCAAATGAGAAAATGACAAAAAAACACCTTTTAAATAACCCTAATCATCCTTTAATTTAGGAGATTTTTTGTTGTTGTAATGCTCCCGATTTTCTTTTTTAATTTTTTGCTCCCATTATTCCTTATACATATAGTATTGAATTTTAATAAGAGATTCGAATTTCTTCGTTGTCGACGACATTCTATTCAAAGCAGTGCTTAATATGGAATTCTATTCTACTTTCCTGAATTACCTCAATCAATTTTTATTTATTTATTTTTATCTGCTCGTATTGTGTATTTCTTTCAAATGGAAATAGCAAAGAAAAAAGCTAATTGACATTATTAAGATAATTTAAAGGTATTCCCACGTACAAGTACAAGTATACAAAATATTTAATGAGATATAAACTGTCATCACATTAATCTTGAAGTTTATGGTGAAATTTGTGAATCGATTTTGTTAATGTGGTGACATTAATTTTTTCAATAGACAATAATCTAATATACTAAATCAATAATTTTATTCCAAGTTCAGAAAATCGTTTCCAATCACTTGTCTGTAATTACTAAAGTGGATTACACGAACTATTGAATTAGTGCAGAATTTCTACATATAATTGCGGACGATGAACTAGATTCAATGACAATTATCTAAACCTCACAATTCAATGAAAAATTTAAATCTCTGGAATAAATGAAATTACTCTAAAATTCACAATCAACACTGCTGTATAAAATAAAAAAAGCTTTTACCATAATTCAATTTTATACCATTTAAAATATAAAAGCTCGGTTCTATCCCTTCTTTTGATGAAATTGATTTATAATTTTTATTTTTTGTAATCTTAATTCAATTTCAATTTTTTTTGCGTTCTCTGCAATTTTGTTTTCATCGCACAGACACAAATCCCTATTTTATAATATAGGGAGAGTAAAATCAGAATTAAATGTTTCACTTAATAAAAGTAACAGCAACAAATGAAAATAAAAAAAAAGCTTTTATGCAATTTATGGCAATTTTGTTTTTGTTGTGTGCTTTACTGTATTCGAAAATTAAATAAAATTATGATGAATTTATTTTTTATCTGTCGTTTCATTTATTATACTCTGTTCATGTGGTATGCAGCTTCACAATTCAGGAACGCAATATCAAAATCGAATAACGATTTTCACTTTTTATATGGTTAATAATGTCTTTCCAAATTGAAACATACTTATTTTGTGAATTTAACGATTTCTTAATTTTTCATTATTTTTAACTCCTGAAAATGGATTGAACTTTTGATTTCATTGAATGCGAAACCGGTGTTCTAAGTGTTGTTAATTGATCAATAGGGAATGTTAACCGAAAAAATGCGAACTAAAGAGAGAAAAACGGATATGAACTAAACACAGCCTTTTACTCCTATGGTAGTTTCAGAATACGGAATTACTTTAGTTTGTTGTACATTGTGAGGTGGACCTCGAAACTAAGTAATTCTTTAGGTAGATCTATGGCTTAACATCACAAGTTTATTTCAACTAGATCATGTAGCTAATCAACCAAACAACCATTATCGCTCATCATGTGGATTGATTTCTGGTAGATCTAGAATCTCATGTTATTTTCTTTTTGTTTTGAGAATACAAATTCCAATAGGAAGCAGAGGAAACTATATAGTTCCACCAAAGCACACATTTTACGTTCACTGGTTTTCGTTTTCGGTTTAGTAAGACTTTAGCATTCTAGATATCCATAATTATTTTTAGGCTTTAGAAGCAATTAATTGAATGAAAGATGATCTCTGTACAAACTTTGATGGTAACTCGCTAACACCAAATTTTATCGAAAGCAATATCAAAATTTACCGCTAAGCAATAGTTTACCAGAATGTTGGCCATGGCGCGACAATGTTTATGTCCAAATCCAGTTGCAATCATTTCACCTGAAATTAAATAACAAAATTAGTTTTAAGCAAATCAATTAAATGTATAATACCTATCGTATCTCAATTCATGCTGTAAATTCCATTATTATTGTAAATCCCATTATGTTGTTATTGTACATCTAAACAAAATGTATTTGGCATTATTTTCAATTAACTATAATCAAACACAAATGTAAAGGACAAATCAAATGATTCTTCAAAACCTTCAATAATTAATTTTCTGTACCGGGGCATTCTAACCAAATTATTAAAGTTCGCGAGCGGTATAAGCCAGAATTCCGATGAAACCATCGAAAAAATGCGCTTCAAGGCTAATCGTGCCAAGGAAGTCTTGGACAAAATAGATACCGTTGAAGCATCCATATTTGCGATTAATAGCGACGAGGAATCCAAAATGGGTGATGCAGAAGAATGCTATTACGCTGTTGTAACCAAACTAAACGATTGGATAAAGAAACGCGGTCTAATGGAGTCGACCACCGCACATATCCCCATATAGTTTTAATATGACTACTTCGGGTTCAGCACCAGAAGTGCGTTTAGCAAAACTGCAAATCCCTACCTTTTCTGGTGATTATACAGAATGGCAAAGTTTCTATGATTTGTTTCATTCAAGTATACACAGTAGAGAAAGCATAACACCAGTTCAGAAATTCCAGTACCTAAAAGGCTTGCTCAAAGGAGATGCGTTCTCGTTAGTGAAGCATTTTAAGGTTACTGAATCAAATTATATAGAAGCACTAAGAAAGCTTACACAAAGATACGATCGCAAGCGGCATACAATGAACGCATTTATTCGCAGCTATGTTGAGCAATCCACAATACACACAGCAAGCGCTTCAAACATCAGAAAATTACTCGATACTTCCGATGAAGTAATACGCGGTTTGAAGGCTCTAGGTGATCAAGCCGAATCCAGGGGTCCGTGGCTCATATACCTACTACAGCAGAAGTTAGATGATGAAACACGCGTTTATGGGCACAAGAGAATACAAATAACGAATTTCCAACCATACAGGAATTCTTCGCGTTTTTGATAAAAAGAACTGACGCACTAGAATCTATAAGGGCGCATTCCACAAAAGTGGTTAAGGCATCCACGTCAATTAAAGCTAAAAATAGTTTCGCAATAACTACTGATTCGAACTGCATAGCATGCAATAAGGAGCAGCATCGATTGATTGATTGCGATCGATTTAAAGGGTTATCTATCGAAGATCGAAGATCATTAATTGGCAGCAAGAGACGGTGTTTCAATTGCCTTAATCCAGGCCATTCGGTATATGATTGTAAAGTACGCGGTAGATGTCGTCACTGCTCTCGCAAACATCATACTCTCGTTCACATAGACGCCACATCAAATGCATCAGCATCCACAGACAATTCAAGTCGTAATAACGAAGAAAAAACAGTCGCAGCAATTCACACCTGTCTCAATGATGTACGTCGTATCCCTCACGATGTTTATTTGAAAAGCACAATACAAACCATATTACCTACAGCACAAATACACGTATATGACAACTTTGGCGTACCGCGATTATGCCGAGCTCTACTAGATACTGCTTCACAGGCCACGTTCATCACCGAAGCTTTCGCTCAGAAGTTACGACTGCCACGACAAAAAAGGCAGAAATTTAATTGCAGGAATCGGTCAAACCAATAGCGGAAGGTCTCATGGCAGCATAAGAATTTAAGAGATATCAGGTTGGTCATTCTACTTGGGGCAGACATCGTATTCGAACTACTCGAAGGTGCCGTTAGCAGATCAGGTCCATCAAATTGAATCGCACACAAAAGCAAGTTGGGCTGGATCATAGGAGGCACGCACGAAGCAGAATCAACAAGAATTGCACAGTCGTTCACAACCGTTGTCGATATTGATGCTACGCTACAAAAATTTTGGGAAATCGAGGAGACTCCACAGATCAGTAAGTTCACGCAGGAAGAACAAGATTGTGAGAATTGGTTCAAGTCAACCACACAACGAGCGCCAGACGGGAGATTCGTTACCAAACTACCATTTAAAGAATCTTCCAAGATTGTTGGCTCGACTTACCGGCAAGCATTATTGAGATTGCTAGCGATGGAGAGACGCTTCAAAGGAGACAAACAATTCCGTCAGCTGTATGAAGAATTCTTAAAGGAGTATCAGGATTTACAACACATGAAGTTATTCGAAGCAACCCCCGCGGAACTTCAGCAGTCATACATCCTGCCACACCATGGAGTATTAAAAAGCAGCAGTAGCACAACAAAATTGCGCGTGGTTTTTGATGCATCCACAAAACCAAACAAGGGCACGTCGCTGGACCAAAATTTAATGGTAGGGCCTAACATACAATCCAGTTTATTCGAAATACTTACGCGATTTCGACAGCATCATTTCGTATTAGTAGGCGATATTGAAAAGATGTATCGCCAAGTGCAGGTAGACGAGGAAGACACCAAGCATCAATT
Source organism: Nephrotoma flavescens (assembly GCA_932526605.1). Lineage (NCBI taxonomy): Eukaryota > Metazoa > Arthropoda > Insecta > Diptera > Tipulidae > Nephrotoma > Nephrotoma flavescens. Next base: position 257,620,616 of record OW052220.1, read on the forward strand.
GATATTGTGGCGAGATAAAACTCATATAATCCGCCCATACTCATTAAAAACCGTCGCATATGACATGGCGTCAGCATCTTTCATGGCGACAAGGCGCTTAAAGGAACTGGCCCAGTCAAACGAAAAGGAATTTCCCGAAGTAAGCCGAGCAATCGAAAAAGACATTTATGTAGATGACCTGATGACTGGTGCGCGCACACTACCTGATTTAACGAAGTTGAAGGATGATGTATTGCGAATATTAAGTAGCGGTGGGTTCAACCTAAGAAAGTTATCTTCAAATAACCAGCAAATTCGAGATCTACTAAATCAATCTGGTTCCAATTCCAATACTATTAAAACTATCTCGGAGAATCCAGAACCGGTAAAGCTATTAGGCATAGCTTGGGATGCTAGCACAGATAATTTTTTATTTCAAGTATACCTGCAACCTACAGAGATCTACCCCAAACGAAGGTTCCTGTCAGAGGCCAGTAAAATTTTCGATCCATTGTGACTCCTATCACCAATCACGATTAAAATCAAAATACTATTTCAAAGCTTATGGGTGCAGAAGATTGGTTGGGATGAACAATTACCGGTAGAAAGTAAATCATCATGGATTGAACTTCGAAATAATCTATGCGAAACACCTAGATTAAAGATTCCCCGTTGTATTACTACGTCAACCGACCTTACCATACACGGATTTTGTGATGCGAGCAAGTGGGCATATGCAGCGGCAGTATACGCGAGATCATTCAATAATCAAGGGTTCGTGACCCATCTTATATGTGCTAAAACGAAGGTATCGCCACTGAAACAAGTCAGTATACCAAGGCTTGAGTTAATGGGTGCAGTGCCCTTGACGCGGCTTGTCAAGAAGGTTACCGAGACTTTATCCATTAACATATCCTCAGTCACGTTATGGACTGACTCAAAAATTGTTTTAGATTGGTTATCCAGTCAACCAAGACGCTGGGCGACATTCGTGGCAAATCGTACGTCCGAAATCATAGGAACATACAAAAAGGATTTATGGCGGCACGTTCCAACAAAACATAATCCAGCCGATTGTGCAATCCGAGGAAAACTTGGTAGGGAATTATCAACGAACGAACTTTGGTGGAATGGACCAGCATTGCTAGCACGCAACGATCAATATTGGCCAGACCAACCTCCAATACCAGAAACGACAGACGAAAGCCAACAAACAGCACGATGTCATGATGATTCTAGGCAGAAAATATTCAAGTTATTTTAAATTAAAAAGGGTTTTGTCGTACGTGTTTAGATTCGTCAAAAATTCAACTTCAAAGAGAGATAAAAGGGAGCGCGAGATTGGAGCACTGACACCGACAGAATTAGAGGCAGCCTACCGTAAAATTGTTGCATACTGGTAGCTAATTGACTTTGCTGAAGAATACCGGTGTCTGCAAACTCGCAAAGCAATACCGGTAAAGAGTAAATTAAATCAACTAAATCCATTCCTGGACACGGCAAGAATCATGCGTGTTGGAGGGCGATTAGAGAAATCGATATTGCCGTACGATACAATCCATCCCATTATTTTATCGTCAAAGTCACCAAATGCAACCTCAATTACATATGATGCACAGATCCATTATCAACATTCAGGTCCAAACTTCTTGCTTAGTCTAGTTAGGCAAGAATTTTGGGTGATTAGGGGCAAAGATGTCGCAAAGAACGTGTTCCGGAAATGCATCAAGTGCTTAAGACAACGCCCGAAGATGATGAGCCAAATAATGGGACAACTTCCATAAGATAAGGTTCAGTATTCAGCGACATTTGGTGCAGTAGGAGTCGACTTTTGCGGGCCTTTTAAAATTCATCCTGTTCGCAGAAAAGGTTCCATTCCAGTTAAAGCTTACCTATGCATATTCGTCTGCTTTAGTACCCATGCAATACATATCGAAATCTGCATGAATCTAAGTACTGGATCATTCCTCGGTGCATTACGAAGATTCATTAGTAGGAGAGGGTTGTGTCATACAATCTACTGCGATAATGCCACAAACTTTATTGGGGCAAAGAACTATCTTCAAGAAATGTATACCTTTTTAAGCAATAATAATAATAATGAAATAATTTCTAATCTTTTGAAGGATAAAGTTAATTGGTGATTCATTCCACCAGCGGCGCCTCATCAAGGTGGGTTGTGGGAAAGCGCAGTTAAGTCAACCAAAACACAAATCACGCGTACTGTCGGGGATGCTATACTTACATTAGAAGAATTCTCAACATTGACAGTACAAATCGAGGGCATTCTCAATTCCAGACCAATATGTTCCAGCCAAACCGATGATCCAGATTTTCTTACACCTGCTCATTTTCTAATTGGACGTTCGATTCATCAAATACCAGAAGCAGTTATCGATCATAGGATGAACTCACATTCAAGATGGGACATCGTGAAAAATATTTATAAACAATTCTGGAAACGCTGGCAGCTTTAGTACTTGACAAGTCTTAAGAGCAGATCTAAATGGCAAGCACAACGAAAAAATTTACAAATAAATGAGGTCGTTCTCATTCACGATAATAATCTTCCGCCCGCTCAATGGTTAATGGGACGAATCACCAAGTTATATCCAAGCGATGATGGCAATGTCCTAGTGGCTGAAATCAACACCAAAAGCGGCACATATACGCGAGCAATACAAAAATTATGTCTTCTTCCATTATTTGAATCGGATGACGATTCAACCCGAGGAGTAAAACAGATTTTGGACTACTTATAATACTCTTTCATTTGAAAATATGATTTTAGATTGAGTTTTTGGCAATGTACTGGAATTGGGAAATGGTATGGTGGTTCGGTTAAATGAAATCAAGTAATTAAATAAATTTTCCTAATTTCAGAAATACTGATGGTCTGACAAATGCGGTTAAAAAATGAATTTATAAAGTGAATTTTAGTAAATTTTCTGTATTTTAATTTTAATATATTGGATGGAAAGACACCACACCCGACAATCTTTTACTACAAATGTACAAATTTCCCAAACACACCACACTTATTTCTGATACGAAAAACTATAATAAAAAATCAATTTTCACGGTAAATTTTCAGAAAACCTGAAAGGTGTTATTTTCTTATTTTTTAAGACCATTGCAAGAATTGAAAAGATCCAACGAAAGCTGCAACTTCCGCAGGACACAGATTTCCACATCATTTTGTAAAGATCTCGTACTACTTATTAATTGTACGAACCTTCCTAAACTATAAGCAGTAGAGATGTTAATTTTGCCGAAATAAATTTTTTCTATGAAAATTGCCGTTTCCGATAATTCCGATTTCTGAACTGATTTTAACAATTTATTGCATACTCTTTTCGTGAACATCGACGGTGTCGATGGTTCGACGCTGAATTCTGCGCTCCAACAGATGGAGATTAATAAACACCACCAATCGCAATCGATGGCGAAAATTCCTTCATGTGGGATTCGAACTCAGTACCTCCAGATCCAAGTGCCGAAGCTTTAACCACTGCATGTTCGGTCTTCATCAATCAGTAGGTAAGAAAAGTGTTACCATTGATCGATAAAAAGACAACCAAAACGCAAAATATTAAAATTCTACGAGGGAAGCCGTAACTAATGATGCTGTAAATCTGAAAATCTGATAATGGACGAACATATATAAATAACATATGGCACGTTAAAAAAAATTAGCAAGTAACGCGACCAACCGAATCAGCGCTTAAAACCACACAGTGATTCGTTTCAAATTCACCAACGGATCTGATAACATACACAACCGAGCCCACAGGAGCAACCACACATAAGGAGCGCTTGAGAAAGCAAATTGATGATCGCTCCGAGTTAATCGAAAACAAGTCGAGAAATCAAAAGCATAGCCATACAAAACCAAAAACCATCAGAAGTGGTAGTCGCTTAGATACTCCGAAAGTTTATCAAATAAAATCTAATAGGACATCAAGGTCGGGCAAAACCCAATCTAAATAAAGACAAATAATTGAAGCGACATTCAACTGCTACAAAGTTTTGAAAATCTCATAAAATCGCAACGGGCTTCCCTTGAGGCAAAGAAAACTAACCTGCTGGGAAATAAAAGTCAAGCAAGTTATATTATTTTTTATTTTCATAACAGCATAACCGGAAATGCGATCTATCGATCTATTTTAATTTAGATATCAAATAAATGCATTTTGTATTTTAATTAAAACTAGAAAACATATAATTATGACTGTAACAATGAAAGTATTCACTACCTGCATGTAATAATTGTAATCTAATTTTATTTGTGGACATGTTATGATTATTGCTTAAGTGAAATTGTAGTTCATATATTCTGTTGACATCTGATTATTTAAATAAATTTTACTAAATGAATGAATAAATTTTACTAAATACATCTGTTTTTCTAATTAGCAAATAATTATAATAACAATGGAATATACACTTCCTTCATGTAATAAGTTAATCTAATTCCATTTGTGTAAAAATTACTATTATTGCTTGAGTGAAATTTAATTATATGTATGTATTTTATTTACTTGTGGTTATTTTAATAAATTTAACTAAATAAATATTCACTTCGCGCATGTAATTGTTTGTTTTTCTAATTTGTTAATAATTATTTATGTTATAAGCAATGTGCAGTATAATCTGTGAACGTTAAATAAAACATCAAATAAATGCATTTTGTATTGTAATTTAAACTAAAAAACAAACATGGCTGTAGCAATGGAAGGAAACACTTCCTGCATGTAATAATTATAATCTAATTTTATTTGTGTAAATATTATTATTATTGCTTGAGGGAAGTTTAAGTATATAATTAAGTATATATATATATAGATGTGGCCAAATTATTATCACATTTAGATTTTTGGAAAATTATTGCTTTAAAAAGTAAATTTTTCAAATAAAAATTAAAACTTTTATGATAACTGTATTTGTTAATACTTGGTGAACATTCCTTTAGAATTTCTAAGGTCTGCGTCATTTTTTCAGACTTCCTTCACCGCTTCGATCAATTCTGATTTCGTGCGCGGGCACGTTTCTGCTACTTTTTCTGCTACTTTTTAAAAAAATATCTTTAAAAAAATTCGTTCCATTCAATTATATTAAAGCATTTAATAAAAAAAATATTATTTTTAGTTCATTGATACTAATAAACCACAATGAGCTTTCATCTGATAAAATAAAAAAAATCTTTTGTATTTCTTCTTCATCAAACAAAAGCATATTTATTTAGTCTCGCATTTTAATCTTATTAAAATAGATTTATCTAAACATCAATAATATACAAATTATACATCAGAAATTCTTTTATTATTTAATTAAAATAAGAAAATAAATAAATAGTTTTCATCATTCGTAATATGAACCATTTTCTTATACATTTTCATATAAAAAACAAATAAAATGTAATTTTAATAGTTCAACAAAACCATACAGCATACATATATAATATTACAGTTGTCTGTGTGTGAACTTTACTTATTATACACATTTTCATTACTCAAATAAAACTTTGAAATAAAATAATTTAAAAATTTTCTTTAAAATTTTCCAAGAAATATCTTTATGTTTATATTAGATCTGACTATGAATAAAGTGATAAAGTGTACGTCTACTCTCGTACGTAGGTACAAGTATGTCTATAAAGTTATTAAACAGAGCTTTTTTCATACGCCGCAGTACGAGTATATATATTTATATATCCATGTAGCAAATGTTATACAGACTTTGGATTACTGTAAATAATTTTATTTATTTTTTTATGATTTTTCTATTTTATTTTATATTTTTATTCATGTGAAAAATAAAATAAATTTTCTATTTTATTCGCGTTGTTGTTGTTGTTATTGCTGGTGCTGTTTCATTTTGAATAAACATAAAATTGATTTTTTTTAGATTCACCCGCGCTTCCGTAACTCGATGTATTTTTATGCTCTCAAGCTTTTAATGTAATTGCTTTCGGTTGTTATATTGCTGCTTGGTTTCGTTAAGTTTCCTCGTATATTTAAAGTTTATTGCTAAAGTGTTGTGTATTTTATGTAGATCTATATATAGAATAAGGTAAATATTTATTATTATAGCAAAAGATAGAGAAGTCCTGGTTTTTACACCTTAAATTCAAGTATTCCATTTTAATTATACTTTGTGTAAAATTCTACTGTTCTAATTGAAGGTGAACAGTCCTTATACACTTTTAACAATCGTTCATCAATTTATGTTGGTGATATTAGAAATTGGCTGAATTGGCGGATTTGAATTGATACCGATGGTCGACGTGAGCACACGTATACAGTATTTACTCTTAAAAATAAAATTTAATATAAACACGTGGTTAAATAATTTATCTATTTTGTGATTTAATTTTAATAAATTTGTTATTTAGTTTTCAATTAAATTAACTATTGTTCTAATAACTGTGAGACGGCTAAAAATCATAAAATCTATCAATATCTGTGATCAAGGAAAATATAACTGTGATTTTATTAAATATTTTATTTTATTTTTTTTTTAATTAAATAATAATGTCTGTGTGCTGTGAATGTAGTGCCAAAGTGGCTGAAAATTTTTTTACTTGTGCTGGCGAATGTATAATAAACTTATTCATTTTGGATGTGCGGGGATTAAAAAACCTGTGTTTGATGCCATTTCGATAATTCCTAACTTTTCATGGCGATGTGGTTTATGTATCGATGTCTATAAAAATCTTAAGGAAACGAGTGATCACATGCGTAATTCGATCAATGCTATATCAGCGTCCTTGTCATTGCTAAATAAAACATCAGCCGCTATTAATAATAACGTAGTAAGTCTGTTAAAACCAACACCATCTCAACAGTCGTCGTCTGTAAAGTTAAAAAAAAACAACAACACAAACTGATATGGAATCTGCTACACCAATACTTACAAGATCAAAGAGTAGTGTGAATAATGGCATAACAACGGCTTCAACTACTAAATCGTTAGACAATAATATGGGCTCGCCTAAAAATATTTTTATTGGTAATGGTGACTTGAACTCTACTTTGCGTACCGTTGAACCGCTATACGGTGGATTTTTATTTCTCGATTATGCAAGGACGTTACTGATGATGATCTCATGATGTATATCAAAAACAAATTTGAAGTGGAGAAACCTGTATTATTTTGCTTTCGAGATTTTGTATCTTTCAAAATTGGTTTTCCTGTAATTCATCGGTATGGCCTTCTGGAGTATTGATTAAAGAATTTTTAAATTCACGTCGGAAATCAATGAATAATATTTTTTTAGTCCCACGCTCAGCTCTAACGACGTTTTAACAATATCTACTGCAGCCTTAACCGATTTTAAACCTTTATCAAATCCGATGCCGCTGTCTGCACCTATCGCTCAACTGACACTGCCACTCTCTGACGAAACCAACACAATATCTATTTATTATCACAACGTTTTGGAAAATGAATATGATGTCATTTGCATTACGGAAACATGGCTGACAAGCTCGCACAATTCTGCAAAGTACTTCCCTCCAGACTACTATGTCTTCAGACGCGATCGTTATACGGATCTTGAATCGATCGTGGCGGAGTTCTGCTAGCTGTTTCGAAAGATATACGTGCGGATATTATTGACCTTGGGAGTAACGAGTTGGAGATTTTGGCTGTTAAACTTGCTTTCAGTGGAAAGCTGGTGTTGATAGTTGCTGTTTACATACCACACGGATCCTCCGTTAATATATATGGAGAGCTGTCTTTATTTTTCTCAAACCGCAGGTAACAGTTGCTGCTCCTGATTTTGATTCTGTGATGATTTTGGGTGATCTTAACTTACCGAAAATAAAATGGCTTACTGTTGATGATGAACTTCTGCCATTCAGTGGCGATCTAACTTCAGATCTGGTGATGGACTCAATCTGTTCACTCGGGCTAAGACAGATTAATAACATCGAGAACCAGTGCAGCAATATCCTCGATCTGGTGTTCATTCCAATAGAAGTACGCGGCACAATCATTGCTTGTAATGATCTCGGCGGTTCTTCAAGTATTTTTCACATACCATTACATATCCAATTAATATTTGAAAATTGTGTTAATGTTAACGTAAATTTTAATTCTAGTGAATCTTTCAACTTTAAAAAGGGAAATTATAATGCTTTAAATGAGTTTCTGGACAATATTAATTTGAATCAATATATAATATTGGCAATTGAACAATTTATTCCCCGTTCACCTATAGTTTCGTCGATGTGCGACCCATGGTTTAATAGTCGCCTATCAGGATTAAAAAATCGGAAATCTAAAGCTCATAAAAAATATAAATTAAGCCCATCCGTCGTAAATTATCAAATATTTAGCGCTCTTAGATCTCAATTTAAAATTTTAAATCGTTCCTTGTATAATTTATATATTGTCGAAATCGAATCAAATATTAGAAACATCCCTAAATGTTTCTGGAGTTATGTTGATTCGAAACGGAATTGTAGAGGAATACCCTCGCAAATGTCTTTCAATTCTTTGACTGCTAGTGATCCACAAAGTATCACTGACATGTTTGCAGCATTTTTTGAAAATGTGTATGTCCCGTCTTCGAGAGGGAATGACGAACTTGTTTTTATTAATAATCCAAACATACCGATGACGTTCTGCACGCTTTGCTGAATGTAAATGTGAATATGAGTTGTGGCCCGGACAAAATTCACCCGCTTGTGTTGAAAAAGTGTGCTTCAGTCTTGGCTCAGCCGCTGACGAACATCTTTAATTTGAGGTTGAAGAGTGGACTTTTTCCTTCAATTTGGAAATCCAGTTTCATTAAACCAATTTTCAAGAGTGGACGGAGAACGGATATCGAAAATTACCGCGGTATTTCTATCTTATCGGCTATCCCTAAATTATTTGAATCGCTGGTCAAGAACCGCATCTTTTTCTTAACTAAAAATTCCATCTCAGTAAACCAGCATGGGTTTTACCCCGGACGGTCAACTGTGACAAATCTTGCTTTGTTCACAAATTTTTTGACGTTAGCATTAGAAGGCAGTGATGGTGTTGAGGTAGTGTTTACTGATTTTAGCAAAGCTTTCGATAAAATTGATCATGTTTTATTGGTAAAGAAGCTGGGACAGCTCAACATGTGTGATGCCCTTCCTTTAAAATGGATCTTTTCATATTTGACGAACAAAACTCAAAAACTTTTTTTAAATAATATTTTTTCTTGAGACATAAGTGTTTTGTCTGGCGTCCCATAAGGTAGCCACATTGAACCTCTATTATTTATTGCATTCATAGATGATGTGAAGCGGTGCTTCAAACATTGTAAGTTTCTGATTTACGCTGATGACGTAAAAATCTTTTGTAAGATTACAAATGATCGCGATCTGCTAAATCTACAACAGGAACCAAACGTTTTCTGCGACTGGTGTAGCTTGAATAAGCTTTGCCTGAACGTTTCAAAATGTAAAGTTATGAGCTTTTCTAGAAGACTTTATGGACGTTATGGACCTGATAATAGTTTATTCTTAAATGGCGTTATGATAGAGCGAGTTCATTCTTTTCTAGATTTAGGGGTTTTGTTTTCACGAGATTTATCGTTTAAGGACCATATTGACAGATGTATTAATAAGGCTAATTCAATGTTAGGGGTTTTAATCCGTTTCTCCAAAGATTTTCATGATCCATATACTCTAAAATTCCTTTTTGCTTCATTTGTTCGATCGCACTTGGAGTATGCGTCAATTGTCTGGAATCCGTAGTATAACAATTCCTCTAACCGTATAGAATCAATCCAGAAGCGATTTATGTTGTTTTCCTTAAGGCGACTTCCTCGAGAGGTAAGCGTCCCTAAGTATGTGCTTCCATCGTATCTAAGCCGTTGTTTGCTACTGAATATTGAACTATTGTTCGTCCGAAGACAAATTTCTTGCGCAATGTTTGGGGCCGAATTGATTGTTTACATCTACTGTTCTTGTTTTCAATACGTGCCCCAGTGAGATCACTCAGACTCCGAGGCTAAGTGATAGATCTGCACTTCCATGGGTCTAATTTTGGTATGTCGGACCCGGTTTGTAATTCTAGCCGTGTATTTAATAATGTAACTACCGTGTTCGATTTTAATTTGTCCAGAGATGAATTTAAAAGGGTTCTAAAAAATTTTTTTATTCAAATTTAATTTATATTAATAAATCTAATTGTAAATACCAGATGTGAAATTAATACTGTTGGTGAAATAAATAAATAAATAAATAAAAAAAAAGAACAGTAATGATAAAATTCTACTATATGGAATTTGATGTATGGCCATTAAGACATCACGCTGATGAAGAAATATTGAGCAAATTATGTACTGGAAACGCTATAATTTTACTGGAAATAAATCATCTTTCAAATTCAAATGTAGATTGAAGTGAATCGACGCAATGCCGTAGCCCAGTTTGAACTTAGGTCGTATCGGAATCTCCAATTATTTCGAAAAAGGTCAAAAGATCCCACCAGGACCAATTTAGTGGAATTATCATTAAAATTATTGAACCGCAAAAACCTTATGCAATTATTTCGAGAAATTTTGTTTGTAAATAAGTTTGTAACTGTAATTGAAGTTATCACCTCCGACTATAACGTGCGGAGTTCGTCCTTATCCGCCAGAACTATTTCCCTAAACAATAAAATTCTCACTTAATTGTCCCCATAAATCCATATATCTCCTACAGATGAACCTTTACGAGTTTATTCAAGCTTTCCTGCTTAAAGTATTTCAGTATATGAGTAGATCAGGTAGGCTAAATGATTCCTATTCCGAAAATGGTCCAGAAAAATGCAGATTTACAAAATTAAGGTACTAATTTTCTAAATTTGCTCCTTGATTCCAATTTTTTAAAATCATTCCTAGATCCAATATTTCAAATATTACTTTTTCCAGAAAAATTTATTATTGAACAAAACCTACCTTATGATGATGATATGAAAGTAATTTATTCACTCATTTTTATTCCTGAAATTTTAGTTAATTAAAAAAGTAACTTATAATTAAAAAAATTATAGCGTAAACTAAACTTTCAAAAAATATTTATAAAATAAATTACGCTCTATTGAAAACTGTAAAATGTATTTGAAGGCGGGATAGTTATTTATTGAAAAACTAATTAATTATGTTTAAATACGAGATAAAATAATTATAAACAGAAAACGTAAAATAAATATTCGATTTTTTCCAAAAATGTATATAATCACAAAGCATTCATACGGTTTCGCGGTTCCGGCAACAAGAGGATTATTTTTATAATAATCCACATATACCTCTAGTAACTTGTTAATTATACTAACCATCGAATTTTGGTATTTAATTGTTGATTATTAGTTTTAAAAATATATTTTCAAAAAACTTTAAAAAAAAACTCGCTTATATTTAAAGGCTCTAGAAAGTAGATAATATAATAAAAGACTTCGAAAAGTAGAAAATAAAATTTTTCTTCCGTTTTTCTTCCGTTATATCCGTAAACCTCTGTGAACAGAGATACATCACATGGTCAAACATGGCCGTTTTCATACATCGCACAGTCAAAATCTTTGGACAGCAAATGGCTTGTGTATGACCCTTATTCTCATCGTATGGTAATGGCGTTGTGAATGTGTTTTATTGTGTGTCTTATTAAACATATGCCACATTTTTGATATGTATAGCCCTATGTTAACTGAGATACATTTGTCGAAATATGAAGGATGTTTTTAGTTTGGAATTTATTGTAGCAATTATAGAATTTTTATTAATCCACATACTACATACTTAGTTTAAAAATTAGAAGATCAAACTTTTGAGACCCGGAGCAAAACTTTATATATATTTTTCAGGACGGATTCTAATTTTCTGTTATTTTGTATTATTTTTTGGGCTTTCGAAAGACTTTTTTAATTAAGCGAAAACGCAAAATTTTGTATTAAAAGGTTTTCTTCGGGATGGTTTATATTAAATCAGCTGGGAAGGCCCTATTCCCCGCTGTAACGTAATGAGCATTTGTGTGCTTCATGCTGATGGTCATTGTATTAATTGGGAATATGCCGTTATATCTGCCAACCTCTATGAACCGAAACTTTAAGGTCGTTGAAAAATTTTTAATCTATTTTATTTGAGGGAATTGGTTTTTAAATTTCTTAATTTAAAGTGTGTTAAATCTCTTCTTGTAATAGATTTTCAACTTAAATTTTGTTTTGTGTACGTGAGATTGTTTTTATTTTTTCGGGATGGAATTTGATTTTCTCCATATATTTTTTAATTTGTAAGCCAGCTTCACATACGTGCTGTAATTTGGCCAGCTTCACATACGTGCTCAATTGGACTATCGCAAGTGGTTGAAAAATTGATTACAAAATTTGACGATACAAAATCTAATATTCTTATTGATGAACTAAAGATTATGTCTATAGTGTTCCGAAAATCTCAAAAATTGAAGAGGATATCGCGACCATTATTCAAAATTAAATAACCTTTCACAATCGGTACAATATTCCATGATTTGAAACAAAAAATTTTTTTTGTGCATTTGTCCTGGTAAAAAACAGCCATGGCGGTATGTTGTATCATCACTTCGAATCAAAATTCGAAAAAGTTGAATTGCAAAAGTTGATTTGGTTCATTTTCGAAAAGCAAAAAAGATACAACTTTCACTTTTGACTTTTTTCGAATTCGACTTTTTTCGATTCGAAGTGATGGTACAACATACCGCCCCCGATTTCAATCGAGGATTAGACGAAAACGATTGTTTTGGCCCGTTAAATTGGGCTATTATTGAAAATTAAATAACCTTTCATAACTCATAATTGGTACAATATTCCATGATTTGGAGCGTAACAATTCTCTCAGTTTTTTTATCTTTGAATGATGTTTAGATTATTTCAAAAGCTAGCTCGTTTTGTGGACAGTACGTTGGACATGATCCCGCAGGGCAGTTAAGCATCTAAATTCATACCTAAAAATATTTTTCTGAGTTAACATGTGGTAAAAAAGATATAATTTAGTACTATATTGATTTGGTTACAGAAGATTATGTTGGTATGGCCAACACATGAAAAAATGCATCGTTTTGGTCCTTGGATACTTCCTTGGGACACCACAGCTTTGATCTTTATAAAGAAATTTAGTAGATTGGGTATTTTATCGACATATGTAGGCCAGAAGGCTAGTTAACCAGTAGAGTGACAATTTTAGCTACATTTTGTCCCTGCTCCCAAAAAGCTCATTACATCAAGTGGAAACTTGTTTTAGTCCCCAATGAGTATGTTTTGCATTGAAATCTCATACAATCTTATACTTGATGTTCTGTAAATTGTATGATTGTTTTGTAAAGTTTGTATCGGATATGAGACAAATTACAGTATTTTGGATGTCCAAGAGCAATTGCAATTCCTGCATCTGAGAAGGCTGGAATTTGCAGAATAGATCCTGGTTTTCGCAAAGTACCAATCTGCTCTAACTGAATCTCTAGACAGGCAAAGTAACAACTAAGAAAATATTCGAAAAAATTAATTTTCCTACCGGGCAAAGTCGTAAAAATATATATGGTACATACATAATCTGAAAATTTCTTAAATTTGAACGACTAAAGTGACAAAGCTGAAAAGTAGTTCAAATGAAAGTTCTTGGTGATGGCTACTTTCCCAAAAATTTGTAGGTTACATTTCATGTGGAGAGTATGGGAAAACTCGTTTAAAAATTTTCTGTATTCAAAACTTTTAAATTTCTAAATATTCAACATATAAAGTGTTCTGGCTAGAAAGTAATTCAAATGAAAGGTCTTAGTAGTACTTAACTCCGGGAAAAGTTTCAGGTAACTTTTCATGTGGAAAAATTTTAAGAGAAATCTCGAAATAATGTAGTTCAAATTGGTCACTTTTCAAGTAGAAAATCTGTAAAACTTAAAAATTATTAAAGTTAAACGGTTAAAATGTCATGGCTAGAAATAAGTTCTAATGTAAGGTTTTAGTGATACCACTGGCCAAAATTTTAGATCACTTTTCTTATGGAAAGCGTGGGAAATCTCCGGTTTGTATATATACATACGAAATTTGGGGATTTCTAAAAAAAATATACGAAAGCCTGCGGGACATATGGTTCCTGTATCGGAAGCTGAGATTGCAAAAGTGAACTATTTCATTCCACACCATTGTGTCTTTAAAAACGACAACTCCACAACAAAGATTCGTGTTGAGTTTGACGCTTCTGCCAAGTCGGACTCTGATCAATCCTTAAACGACATCAGGATGGTCGGTCCAGTCATTCAGAACGATCTATTTTCTATTTTGATTCGTTTTCGCACATATCGATACGTGATTACGATGTTACTAAAATCTATCGCCAAATTCGCATGAAGGAATCTGACACTCATTTGCAATACATTGTATGGCGTAACGCTACCACGGAAACTTTAAGTGTATTTTGACTCACAACGGTAACATGGCATCATCTTAATATTTGAAAGTATCTCAATGTATTGGCTGAAGCTATACGCTCCAAATTCATCGAAGCAGCTGAAGCAATTGATCAAGATATATACGTAGATGAGCAATTGATCAAGATATATACGTAGTTCATCAACTATCGAAGTAAGAAGAATTAAGGACAATATCGTTCCTCCGGGATATACAGGACTCGTAATAACAATAGCATAGCTATTTATACAAGATCTATGGAAAATGGAAATCGATTGGGATGCTGCGTTGCCGCAAAGTATGAATACCAAATGGTAGAACTTCAGATCACAAATAATTGAACTTAGCAACATAATGATACAGCGATTTCTCCAATATAACAAACATTCTGAAGTTCAAATCCACTGATTCTCGATATATGTCCGCTGCAAGAGTAATGATGGAAAACTATCAAGCCATCTATTATGTTTAAAATCTCGGATCGCCCCCACCAAGAACATATCACTTCCCAGGCTTGAACTATGTGTCGTTGATTTACTGGTCAGTTTAATGAAACGCATCATTCCAGTTATTAAAATTCAGAACCCAACAATATTTTATTGACCAGAATCCACGATAGTGCTCCATTGGATTGCTTCTGAATCATCTCATCTGAAAACATTTGTGGCAAACCGTGTTTCCAATATACAACGATCCAGTAAAAAAGCCGGTTGGTACTATATTGCATCAAACGAAAACCCTGCTCACTTAATATCGGGAAGTTTACAAGCATCAGCATTATCAACTTCTTCGTTCTGGTTCAATGGCCCAGAATTCTTAGTTTGTAACGAGGGGTCATGGTCAAGACTGGCACCACATTTCCACGGAGAAAGGGAACTTTTCGAACTAATGGTTACAAAATCTTGTCTGGTTACACAAGCTATTGCTTCGGAGTTTGACGATATGTATAGTGCAATTAAATACAGGCATGGCACCATTATCGATCGTTGTGTAACGTGATCGGCTTTATGCTACGCTTTGCTGACAATGCTACCCTCGCATAGGAGAAGAGACACCTCAAGCCTGAATTATCCAATGAAGAAAGGGATCGTGGTGTTTTAGCCATCGTAAAAATGATTCAACGAGAATCATTCATGGAAAAATACCAGCGGCTCAGCCGAAACAAATCATTCAACAAAAAATTTCGACTGAAACCCATGTTCCTCTTTCTCGACCAAAACGGTATTATTCGGGTCGGAGGCCGTTCATCCCGCACTACTCTCTCCTACTTAATTAAGCATTATATCCTTCTCCCATCCTCTCATTCATTTACTTTACTATATTAATCAAACATTTACATGTTAAAATTCTACACGCAGGCCCACAAGCTCTTCTAGCAGCTACACGCCAACAGTTCTGCCCACTACGTGGACGATGTACAACGTACTGCTCAACTTATGGGTCAGCTACCAGCTAGCCGAATATCAATACCACCGCCATTCCCCAATATCGGTTTGTAACTAAAGCATTACACTTCAAATTGGTGACCGATCTTACGAGCCTCTATTGGAGCCCTGGAGCGGTTTTGGGTAACAAGAGGCATTTGCCTCTTGTTACACACTCTAAAAAATTTTTGTTGGATTTTACTTCAATAATTGAGTGTAACTAATTACACTCAATTATTGTAGTAATTTTAAACTCGAAAGAAATATTCAACTGCCTGTTTAAACGTCAACTTTTGAAGGAGAGAATTTAAACAAAAAAGCTATTAATAATATTTTGAATATTGTTGAATTATTAACAAAATGTGTTTACCTTTAAACAATATAAAATTATATTTAAACACTTTTTAAACATATTTACGATTAAAATGAAACAAATTAAATTTTATTTTCAACAATAGTTGATGAAATTGGCATGTAAAATTGTTGAATTTTTAAAAGATATATGCTGAATTTTTCATATAATTTGTTTAATTTCAATCACTCGTTGTTCGAATTTAAACTCAAAATTGTTGATATTTTAGTCCAAATTTACTTTTATTTTTAAATTTATTATATTTAAATTATATGTTATATATATAATATTTCATTCAAACAACAACAAAATTACTTAGATACATTTTCCAATTATACATAGTAAATTTATAAAATGGGTTAACAGAAAATTTCGGAGGTATATTTCGGAGCATTGATTTTCTTCGTGACGTTGTGGTGTGGTAATTGAACTATTATTCGGTTCACTTGTTCTTTTTTCGTGGTGTTGACATCCATGCCTCGTCAAATTTTAGCAACATAAATTTCACATTATATAGAGCAGCGTAATATTCGAGAATATCGTCCTCTGTTATTTCAGAACCGCTTGCTTCAAAGACCAAACTAGTTCCTTGCAATTCAAGGGAATTTGCTGAAAATATGAAAAATAAGCTAAGTGGTATGGTACGAAATGACATATTACGAAACGACATATAATAAGCGAAAAATTCATTAAAATGATTGGAAATTTAAGGCCATCAATGAAAATTAAGTTCAAATGCCAGGGCAATATTTTTCTTTACTAGTTATATTTGAACTAGCTACTTTTCGTAAATTCTGTAGATTAATTATAAATTCATGGAACAATAAATAAAGAAAACTATATAATATTTTCTTGATATTAATCATTGGGCTCAGTTATTAGAATTTGTTTCCAATCTTTTTCGTTTTGGGCATACACCGTTTCGTAACATCTCGTTTCGTTAAATACCCCGAAACCCTTCTATACAAATACATAACTAGAATAAATGAATATTTACCGTTGCTAATGACAGCAGCTATGTTGCAAATGATCAAAAGATTTTCCGGATGCGACGATCCCCACTGCAGACTTCAAATGGAAATGTAGACATTGTTAACGAAACTAAAAAATATTAAAAGAGTATGAAATATTAAATTTATGATAACATACAATTTAAACATAACATATAAAACACAATTGTTTGAAAACAATTTTTACCGTAACTTTATAGACGCTATCACACAAACTACTTAAATTCCACTTTCTTGATTATTAACTTTTGATGTTCGTTCTGCAGTCCTGCGGCTTCAGTTTTAATGCATTTATACAATATGGCATCTAACTCTTAATGAATTTTGTTTTATTTTGTTGAATATTCAACAATTTTTTGTTTAATATTTACCACAAAATGATTTTATTCAATATTTCTACTGAAAATTTGTCAATTGATTAAAGTTCAACAAACGTATTATTTAGTTTCCCACAATAAGTAAATTTGCAACATGTTTGTGATGAAATTTAAACAACTAATTGAAAAAAGTCAATATTTTATTGAATAAACAATAAAAAATTTCATTACTATATTTATTGCATGGAAATTGCTAAAATAATTTAAAAAAAATTAATTGATCTTTAGTTTAGATTTGATCAAATTTTTTAGAGTGCAACGCAACTAACAACAACGCAACTAACTTTGTAGGTACCTGCTATTTTGCAGCCAAGGCCATCAAGAAGAAGTATCGAAGCTGTGCATACACTCTAAAAAATTATAGTAATTTTACTACAATCATTGTAGATTCGTGTTTGTTTATAAATAAGTAAACTGTTTAATTTTATTACAATTCTGTAGTAACCAGAAAAATTTGATATTAAAATTCAACAAACAATAAATATTTATCAAATTGATGGTGAAAAATTACCAAATTTGGGTTAGAATTGTTGAAATTGAGAATTTAGACATATTTTGTTTATAAATCAATAGTTTGTTGTTGACTAATCAGCAGCTAAATATTTATAATTTCCAATGAGATGTTATGATGATCTTCTATTATGAGAGTATGTGCAATGTAAAATGCGTTACTCTTTGTTTTCTATGACAAACTAACAGTAGGACTATATTGCACTCTTTTTCTCTTAGTGACATAAAATATAATTCCATTCCATTTGCAAACGTTTGGGATTTGTATTCTTTCACTTATATTGTACAGTAGATGCAACCAAAAACTATTTTTTTTTTGTTGTTCATTTTGTGTGTTTGGTACATTTCATCTAAGTGCGATATATTATGGTGGCAACTATATATAGTAACGCGAGCATCTTCTAAAGTCTCCCGATAAACCAAATAATAAATTTTACATTTCAAGTAACCTGTTTAGTTCGTGTTCAAAAATTGTGTAATCGGGCCGACAAGATCTTGTTCAAAATTTACAATAAATTGCGTTTAAATTAAATAATATACAAGTGCGTTAAATTGTTTTGTTTTAAATGTTTATTTAAATTTAAAAGTGATTTATTGTTAAAAATGTTTTTTAACAATAAATCACTTTTTTGTTAAATAAGCGTCTATTTTGATAAAATCATTATAGGTATGTGGACAAATGGCGACGGTGTAAGTGAATTTATAATTCTTTTAACTATTTGTGTGTATTACAATAAGTAAAGTAATAGGATAACTATTATCTTTGTGGTTTAACAATATTCTTACGATAATTTTATTAGTGATAAGTTTACGGTGTCATTATTTTCGTGTAATTTGAAATAATGAAGTGTGTTTCTGATGTTTTTTTATAAAGTTTTCATAAATTTCTTATAGCAAAACCAAGTACTAATCAGGTTTATTAATTTAGTTATATTTTTGAAACGTAATTTGGAACGTATAATTGGATCAAAAAGGAAAATTATGCTTATAACACTAATTTAGTAAATACGTACTTCATTATAAAAAACCACGCCATTAAATTATCAAAATTAAGTAACAATTATAAAAAATCATCAGAACTTTAATGAAATTTAAATTAAATTTATAAAAATTAAACAAAATTTTTTTTAATTATTTCACAATAATCAGTACATGTATTTTAAAGAAGAATTATAGATAGATGTAATGTATAGCAATTAGAAAAAACTTTTTGTCAATCCAAACAATAAACGATGTCATTAAAAAGGTAAAATTCAAATCAAAACTTCATAAATGTTATAATTAGCATACACTGCAAATTTCACCCTTCTACTTTGTTCCAGGAGTAAATGGTGTTGAGTATACTGTGAAAATTTCCTTGCTTTACGTCATTGACAACATACGCATATGTTTCAAAAAATCCTTTTGAAGTCATTTTAAATATATTAACATGCATTTACTACTTCTCTCTACAACAATTTATAGGATGTATGGAATGTGCATTCAGAACATTCGCATTTGACGAATTTGATCGGGATTCTTGTACGTAATGACATTCATCTACCTTTATACTCAAGTGGAGCTTCTAAGCAATGTAAGTATAATAAAAACGGCGGTACTTTCTAGAGTATGGTATATTAGACTGTTCTGAAAATATTAACAATAAATTTAATTTATATGTATTTTAATATATTCCGGCAGTTCAAGTTCTGAAGTTGTAGAGGACGAACTTTTAGAATACTATTCTGATGATGATGATGATTGGACCCCGCCAAAATCGTTAACTACAGGTTCTACGGTGAAACACTCTGGTTTACCAGCGAGTAGTCATAACGTTAGTATGATTCCAAATTCTAATCAACCACGCACCCTGTAACGCCCAAGGCTTCTTCGTCTCAATCGTCCATCTCTAACGGAAAAATTAGTAATGTTTCGTCTGCTTTGTCACCCAAAGTTCTCGGGTCATCAATGTTTTTCAACTTTACTATTCCTTGGGACAATTTTCCAAACGACATATTGTTTAAACTTCGAAATAAACAAAAATAAAGTTCCAGCGCGTTTGTGAATTGTATAGTTGATAAACGAAGAAACGTTAGTCGAAACCGTTAGATATATTACCGTTAGTAATATAATATCTGAAGTTTTGTTTCCTTACAGATTATACGTTGGAGTTTACAATATTTTATGTATTCATTGGGAAAATCATAGCAGCACATCTTAACATAACAGACTTAAGAATAATGCAATGTATATCATACTACAATATCCGAGGGAAATATGGCATACTTTGTACTTTATAGTGCGTTTTTTCTAAATAATTATCCCGAAAAGCCGAGAGGACAAAAAAACATTTATAAAATTTACAAAATTTATTAAAACTGTCAATATGACTTAATTTAATTAGGTACATATATATATGCATGAGTAAAATGTAAAATTTATTACAATTTTAATTATTAAATGAAATTTTTATTACTAATATGTACTTATTTTTAAAAGTTTATAATTTATTGAGGAATAACAGAAGCCTTCCAACTCTCTGACAAAAACCTATTTTATTTTTTACAAACATTTTTCTATTGAAATTAAATTAGTTTTATTAAATCAATACAATTTGACTATTGCAAGTTATAATTCTATATTAGTTAGATTTTTGATATGTGTTCAAAACAAAATACTTAAATTACACTTAAATTTTTAAACGGAAGTTTAAAATTTTTAAATTAAATTTTTAATTCTTCAACTTTTAATTTTGAAATTTTTTCGTCGCAATTTCTGAATATAATTTATACTCGTATAATAGACACATCATGCGTTAAGTTGGTACTTGGGAGGCTTTTATTATAGAAATCATTTATATTTGATAACTGACCACAATTATTGAACACATTTAAGGTTTTGCGATGTAAAATGTTTTACTAATTTATAAGTTTTTTGATATATTGTATAATGCCTTGAACTAAAAATACAGTTTATAAAGTTTTGTTAGTTTACAAAAACATAAAAATAATAAATGACTGGAAATAATAAGTAAATAAATAGTGCTGTATATTATTTCTTGTATGAGACATTTAAATTTCAGAAATGTTTTCATTTTATAATCTTAAGCAATAATTTAATCGACAAAGTATTTTTTAAAAATGTACAACTTAGTTGAATTTAGTAAAAAATTAAAAAATAATGTTTTGATTTAGGTTTCTATCCTAGCAGACAATGGAAAGACGAACATAACCCATTTAGGACCAGATTAGCGCAAACCCCAATGAGATCTGTTCCTCAAATATTTGTGCTGGCAAAATTTAAAAATTAAATCAAGTAAGGAAATTTTTAACACAATGAGTTTAAATTTGCATATCAACAAAACCAAAAACAATAAATTTATAACTTTAAATGGGTAAACTTTAATAGTAAACATAAATAATTATAACTTGCCTTGTGAATCGGCAAGATAGTAACTTTCTTATGAACGTCTTCTGATCATTCGGAATTTCTAGTATTTTTTTAAAAATTTGATTGAAATTGTTTAATTTACCCAGAAGGGGGGTCCCTATAATTATCAACAATCAACGTTGAACTTTAAATACAAAATATTTGAATTTCAACCGAAACGTGTTGGTTTTTGTAACGAAAATACTAAAAAACCACTTATAAATATTGAATTTTATAAAACTAATGTATTAATTTTAATCCAATATTATTTAATTTCCACAAAAATGTTGACTTTTCATTACATTATTTATAAAATTAAACATTAATTGAAGAATATTGATAAACCAAAATTAAATTTTATATTTGGTTTATTAATATTAACCATCTAAAAATCAAATTTCATACTTAATGTATGGAAATTTATACATTTTTCGATGATTCATAGTATCCGTATATTGAAAACTCAACAAGTCCCAGTTGAAAGTCAAACACTTTCCAAGCAAAGTTCAACAATCTGTAATTAAATTTAAGCAATTTTTAGTTGCATTTTTAATATTTTTTATTGAATATTGGTAATTTTGTGTTAAAATTAGAATATCGTGGTACTCTACTTTCAACATAATTGATTAAATTTAAGGCATTTTACATCGATAATTAAACATTAAAATAATAAATATCTAGTAGTCTCAGATTAAAATTCAGCATCTATAGATGAATTTTAAACATATTCTATAATAATTTGAACTGCTTTAGTTAATAATCCAACAGTTTCTGCTCACAATTGCACAATTTTATGTTGAATTTTAAAAATTGTTTATTAAAATTCCATAAAATATGATATTTTTAATTATTATTTGTTGAAATTTAATATTTGTGCGAACAAAAATCAATATTAATTTTCCTTGCATTCAACAAAATTTGTTAAAACGCTGAAGAATGGAAATAGTAAAATTCAACCCGAGTTTAATTTTAATACAATTACTGTAGGTAACCTGTTGCATGCATTTAATGTAGTAAAATTCAATAAATATTTTTTAGAGTGTAGAAAACAAAATTACGTGCCACTTTGCTCCACCCTATTCTCACCATTTTGGGGGACTATACGAAGCTGCCGTGAAATCCGCCAAACATCATCTACGGCGAGTAATGGGGCATGCGTCTTTGACATTTGAGAAATTAAGCACGCTAATCAAACAAACTGAGGCCGTACTGAATTCCCGGCCCCACTTTACCCGATGCCAAACGATCCTAGTGAAAAACTGCCACTGACGCAGGGTCATTTTTTAATTGGACCCCTTACAGCGATTCCGGAACCTAATGTTCAAGATCAAAACTTATGCCTTACTAAGCGATGGAATCTAGTACAACAGTTACATCAGCATTTTTGGGCTCGGTGGTTATCGGAGTACCTGCTATATTTACAATAGCGCAGATCGTGGGTTAACTCTTCAACCATTGTATCATGTGGTGACTTAGTGCGTGTTTCAATTGGTTTAAATGCCGCTTAAAAGTTAAAAAGTTTAAAAAAAAATCGTGGTATTTTTTTTTTAACTTTTTAACTTTTTATCGGTTTTCAATTGGTTAAAATTTTGACATTTACATGGTTGCTTATTTTATGTGTAATTATGAACGTGTATAGCAAATTTAAATATGAAAATATGTAAAAAAATACTATTTAAATGTATATTAGTTAACTATGGTCAGTTTACAACTAAATCATTACGATTTTTCTACATGACAAATTTCTGTTTGAAACAAATATTTTTGAAAATCAAATGTTTTCCACATAAAAATTTTATCAGCTCTTGAAACAAATAAAAAGTTTGACATTTTTATTCACCACAAAATACGATGCAAATTTTTTTTGGGTGTAAGTTATCCCAACACTTATATTGGAATTAGGATCAAATTTAAATCGAGAGGATATCGAAGAGGGAGATGATGTATATTTGGAATGTGAAGTTCATGTAAATACCCGAGCATACAAGGTAATTTGGAAACATAATACGGTGGTGTAATTTAACGGGTGGCCCGTTGAGGCCACGTTATCAACGGTTTTTCGGCGAGCCAACGCCCAATTTATTTGCGGGTGTTCAGTTGCGGCTATTTGTGTTTTGGTATCGGGGAAAGGCCCCGCAACAATACCAACTGGCTATTGGTTTTTTTTAGGTATTGGGGAAAGGCCCCGCATCGAGACGGGTGACCAACCGGCACCCCTTTTCCTCTTGTACTGGTATCGGGGATAGGCCCCGCAACACTAACGGCACTAAGGCCGCAACCCTTTTTGGTATCGGGGAGGCCCCGCAACAGTAAAAAAATTTTTTTTCAAAAAAAAAATAATATTAGTTAAGGTACGATTTTTTTATTTTATTTCATTTTTTGGTATTTTTTTTAATTTTTTTTATTCTAAAATTTTTTTTTCAATTAAAATTTTTACATTTTATAACATTTTTGTAATCGAGCGCCGCGTAGCGGTCGCGTGCTTGGTGCGCATTGCTCTCTCTCTCTCTCTCTCTCTCTCTCTTGCTCTTTCTCTTTCTTCTTTTTCTTCTGGTGGGAAGTTGTGTTTAATTTTTTGTGTCTAAATTAAAGAAAGAAAAAATGAATTATTAAATTTTCGGGTTGGGTGTGATGAGGGGGGAATTCCCATCCTGTGTCGGTGTAGGGTTGGCGGTCCCTTGGTGCCCGCATCTGGATTCGTAACCGGTGTTTACCACCGTTTGAATTCGAACGGGTGCACGCACCAAGGCACCTCTCCTCCGTTATAATTTTTATTTTTGGTTCGTTCCTCAGGTTCCGGCCGACAAATTTCGGCGGAACTCGTTTATTATTATTATTTGTGTTTTTCCTTTAAATATCTGTAATCACGGTGTTAGCTAGGAGCCACGCACGCCTCAATCCCCACGACCCTTCGCACTTCTCCCTGAGAATGTAGCCGGCAAAAATCACCATGGAGGCCTCTGCGTGCGCTTAGAGATATCTGCAGGTTGCCAGTAGCCAGCCGGTAATAAATGGACCAGTCGATCGCGATTGACCTTAAGGACACCTCTGCTAATTTAAAAGTCTTAATAATTTGAAAGTAATTCAATTGAAAAGTATTAGTGATAGTTACTTCTGAAAGAAAATTCAGGTCACTTTTATGTGGAAAGCTCGGTTAAACTTGTTGTATATTAAAAATGTAATTTATTTAAATGTTTACAGGTAATAATAAACAGCATTAAGGCCTTTCATTTGAACTACTTTCTAGCCATGACACTTTAAACGTTAAATTTTTAAAAATTGTCAATTTTTCAATATAGCGTTTTCAATATAGCGGAGAGCAAAGTATCACTAAGACATTTCATTTGGACTATTTCTCAACAAGACACATTAAGGCTCATTTTTAAAAAAATTCAAATTTTGGAAGTGTGGTTTATTTAAAACGGGGTTTCCCAGAATTTCCAAACGAGCAGAGTTCAAATGAAATCACTTAGGCCTATCGTTTAATTTGGATTCCAACCTTAACACTTTAAACGTTGATGTTTTAGACATTTTCAAATTTGGTATGTGTGATATATTCAAACGAGTTTTGACAGACTTTACACATGGAAACTGACCTGAAGCTTCTTTCAGGGCATAGTATCACTGATACCTTTTATTTAAATTACGTTTCAGCCATGCCACTTTTTAGTTACAATTTTTTTTTTTTAAATTTTCAAATTTTGAATGTTATGTCATACTATATCAATATTCAAACGAGTTTAAATCTATATAAAAATGGAGTAAAAAATGTATGTGCGCGCACCAGTTGAGAACGGCTTAACCAATTTGGCTCAATATTTTTTTGTTATGTTCGCAATTTCCAGGAGGTGGTTCTTTCGAAAGAAACTTTTGAAAAACGAAAACACCGGAAGAGTCGGACTCGAAAAATCGAATAAAAAGCCATTTTTATATGGATTTTGCATGTACATTTTCTATGAGACATGTGGTGCAGTGGTTAAAGATTCGGCGCTTGGTTTTGGGGTACTGGATTTGAATCGCATTGGAGGCTGCATGCAAATTAGTATTTTATTTCTTATCTAATCTACATTTATTTTACCATTTTTATTTTTGTCTCTTTATTTTATGTATCTATCTATATATCCATATAAAGATATACAGCCTAGGCTAAAAGTATTGAGCACCCTATAAATTTGGGGGCGTACACGATAACATAAAACAACCCCTTTTGTTTGTTTGCTATTTATTCGACATCTAAAAAGGACTAAAAACAGTGACTCACACCGCAGGTGTGGCAATAAACCATGTGGTGCATTAAAATTTGTTATTTTCCATTTTGTATTTATTTGTCTAGCGAACTGCTAGATCTAGTCCGATTTTAGTGTTTTGAGTTGTTAAATTTAGTGATATTATTACAATGTGCCGAAACAAAAAGATTTAAGTTTAGAACAACGTGTGCAGATACAGCTCCTGCATGAGCAAGGGAAATCACAAGTACAGATTTGTAAAACTGTGAAGTGTTCACGCCGATCTGAGCAATATACTATTGAGCGATTCACCGCTAGTGGATCACAGAGCAATATGTACAGAACCGTACGCAAACACATCACCACATACCGTGACGACCGAAAGTTAGTGAGAGAAGCTTTAAAAAATAGGAAAAAAAAACTTTTTCAGACCTTGCTGCTGAGTTGTCAATAGGCCTGGCTTTACAGGAAGAACACTTGGCTCTCCGAAAAAACAAGAAGGATCGGTATAATTAGGCCTTAAAATACCAAAGTTTGACCGAAGAAGATTCGCCAAATATCATGTGATCAGACGAATCAAACTTTGAAGTTTGACAGTTCTATGTCTAATCTAAGTCTCTACAATTTCTTTATTTCACATTTTTGGTACACCTGGTGTGCCTTTTGTGCGTCGCCGGGTATGCAAACCATTTAGTTCAGAATGTATGTGGTACCAACCATAAACCACAGCGGGGGCAGCACAATGGTCTGAGGCTGCATGACTAATTCTGAACTTGGCGAAATGTTCGTGTGTGAGCAGGCCACATGAACTCTTCAAAATACATAAACGTCCTAGAATCTGCGTTGCTGCCCTCATGAAAAATGGCATTGAGGTTCTGGAGTGGCCTGTCCAGTCCCTGGACCTGAACCCCATAGAACACTTATGGAGTTGTTTTAAAACACAGAGTCAGGCGCTACACAATAAATAACAAAGAAAACATAAAACGCTGTCTGCACCAAGAATGGAGCGCCATACGTCCTACAGAATTTAAAGAATTTGTAAGGTCTCTACCCAAAAGATTTTCTGTCGTAATTAAGGCAAAGGCTTTTATATAAATAAATAATAATGTGAACCTAAAAAAATTGTTTCAATTTATTTCAAATTGATACTCCCCAAAAAATTGTAAGATATCATATATGGGTGCTCAATACTTTTGGCCAAGACTGTACATATAAAAAAGGTGTAAAAAATGTATAAACAGATATGCATCAGATGAGAACGGCTGAACCGATTTGACTTAATCTTTTTTTGTTGTGTTTGCAAATGCCAGGAAATTGTTCTTACCAATGAAAATTTTGGGAAAATCCACCGGAAAAGTCGGAAAATTTGAAAAATCGGAAATTATATTTTTCAGTTGAGAATGGCTAAATCGATTTAACTCAATCTTTTTTTGTTGTCTTCACTATTGCTAAGAGATAGTTCTTACTAATGAAATTTTGGGAAATCCACCGGAAAAGTCGGAAAATTTGGAAAGACAAAAAAATGATGTTTTTCAGTTGAGAACGGATAAACCGATTTGACTTAATATTTTTTTGTTGTGTTCGCAATTACCAGAAGATGGTTCTTACCAATGAAAATTTTGGGAAAATCCACCGGAAAAGTCGGAAAATTTGAAAAATCGAAAATTATATTTTTCAGTTGAGAATGGCTAAATCGATTTAACTCAATCTTTTTTTGTTGTCTTCACTATTGCTAAGAGATAGTTCTTACTAATGAAAATTTTGGTAAAATCCAATGGAAAAATCGGAAAATTTGGAAAATCGAAAAATGATGTTTTTCGGTTGAAAACGGCTAAACCGATTTAACTCTATCTTTTTCTGTTGTGTTCGCAATTATCAGGAAATGGTTCAAGAAAGAAACTTTTGGGACAATCCACCGGAAAAGTTGGAAAATTCGGAAAATTGGAAAATGATGTTTTTCAGTTGAGAACGGCTAAACCGTTTTGGTCGATCTTTCTTTGTTGTGTTTGCAATTGCCAGTTGATGGTTCTTAAGAAAGAAAATTTTGGGAAAATCCACGGTAAAAGTTGGAAAATTTGGAAAATCGAAAAATAATCGCTGGATCGTCCATATTGCAAACTTCTATCGAAAACAATCGCAACACACTGTAATGTTGTGTACTGTAAATACATTAAATATGTCTGCAGATAGGTGAATGAAGGTAGCGACCTGGCAGTGTTCGGAATTGCTGCTCTGGATGCAAATGGCGAAGTGTCAAGATTCCTATTGGGCGTTATGTCAGTTGCAATGGGGCGATTTGGCATATTTTCTCATTTGCTATACACGAACATCATCCCATTGTTCAACATTTGTCGGGGCACTTGGAGAATGGACAACGTATCTATTTCGCACGACATTTTGTACCGAGTTCGCACTGCAGCATCGAATTATGAACTTGAAATGAACGACGAGTGAATTGCAACGAGAGGAAGTGTACGATCGAGATTCAATGAGTCTAGTAGAACAAACGAATGTCCCGCTTATGAACGTGCAGCAAAATTACGTGTACGGCGCATTGATGAAGGCTGTTTACGAAGAAAACGGTGGAATATTCTCCTTCGATGCTCCCGGTGGAACAGATAAAACCTTTCTGATTCCATTGCTATTGGCCACGAATCACTCGAGATTTCAAATAGCGTTAGCAAGGTGACGATTTTGCATTCTTGCAAAATCATCATCTGGGACGAGTGTACGAGAGCACATAAACGATCATTGGAAGTGTTCAATCGAACGATGAAGGATTTACGAAGTGAACCAAGCTGTTTTGGTGGAGCGATGATTCCGCTGGCCGGCGAATTTTTGTCAAACGCTACCTGCCATTCCGAAATAAACGAATGTTATATTTACGAATGTTATGAACTCAACGCATGTCGGAAATCATCGAAATTATGGGGCTATGTGAAGAAGTTTCAGTTGACCCCGAACATTCAGTTGACCCCGAGTCGCATTAAAGAACGACTCATCAACTGCTGATTTTTCCAAACCAATTTTAGCGCTTTTCAATGGTCAAACTCCTGTTAATGTTTTTAAAGGTATGATTTCGTTTCCCTCGAATTTTTACATGTTTACGACGTTGATGGAAGAGCTTGTCACGAAAGTTTTTCCAGACATCTGCATCCAAATTATATGAACTTGCTTAGCAAACGAGCGATTTTGGCAGCGAAGACCAAAGATGTTGACAGTATGAACTACTTGATCCAAATCCAAATCACTGGGGAAATGCATTGTTTCAAATGCGTTGATTGCGTGGCCAATCAAGATGAGGTAACTAACTATCCGACCGGATTTTTGAATGTGCTTGATTTATAGGGAATACCACTACATCACTAGATGTTCAAGGTTGGATCTGTGATAATCATGATGCGCAATCTGGACCATCCTAGATTGACGAACTGCCAAAATGCGAGTGGCTGTGCAGAAACTGATCAACAACGTTATTCAAGCGACGATGATCAACGACAACTTCAAATGAGATGATGTT
This sequence comes from Nephrotoma flavescens, assembly GCA_932526605.1. NCBI lineage: Eukaryota > Metazoa > Arthropoda > Insecta > Diptera > Tipulidae > Nephrotoma > Nephrotoma flavescens. The sequence continues at coordinate 257,649,822 of OW052220.1, forward strand.
CCAATTCCGAGAATTCCTTTAGCTCCAACTGACATTCCGACCGATTTCAAGCGCATTCAGTTCCCCGTTCGTTTTTCGTTTGCTATGACGATTAACAAATCGCAAGATCAATCGTTGGAAGTGTGCGGAATAAATCTGGATTTCCGTGTTTTTCTCATGGTCAGTTGTACGTCGCGTGCTCGAGAGTTGGCAAACCATCATCGTTGTTCATTTACGCACCAGAGAACAAAACAAAAAATAAATTATTGTTTACCACAATGCATTGTATTGATTTGCGTCTGCATTCGATTTAATTCCACACGAATGAATTACATTGAATTCAACTGAATCCAATTCATTTCCACACTGAAAGAAAAAATGTAAAAAAAAACAACTCAATTTTCGATAGATGCCTGAGTTTGATTCGAAATTTCATTCGCTTTTCAACACATTAGCATTGAATTCGGTGAAAAAGGGAATGGGATGCCCACTCAACTCAATCGTCTGTTGAGAATCGAGTTGAGTTGTTTGATTTTTTCTCTCATCAAAATCAATTTTCGTAAAGGACGAAAGTATTTGCTCCGAACAAAGTAATTTGGCGTGGAACGAGATTCGCCGGGTCACCTAGTATCGAACAAATATTTTTGGTTTCAAAAAAATTTGTGTTACAAAATGGCAGGTTTGCTGAAAAATATCGGCTGGTAACTTTTGTCTAAAACATATAAATAAATGACAGACATTTCATTTTATATTTTCCGCTGAGTTAGCAGACCCACTATCTGCATTATCGATTTTATTTTTTACTTTTAGCTCGAAACTCTCGGCTAACTTTAATAGTATTGCTATTGATCAATATCACCATGGACGCTACGTCAGTAGCGCAATGATGCATTATGACATATTTTGTCATTTCAACTACTCGTAATCAACGTGCATGGGCCGACATCCTTCGCTTAATTGAGAATAATAGGCGATCAAGAAATCGATGTGAATTGGGACATTTCACTCGCTAATGCATCGAAAACAGCTCAACCACATTAAATACGAAAAAAAACAAATGCTATACGTGAGTGAAAACATCCTACATTGTTTCACATCCAAGTCACACCAAACCTGTATGTTTGGCAAACACTAACAACGCACTGGTGCAATTAGGGATGGCTGCGCCGAATCAAGTAATGCAATCTCTTGGTATGCAAATCATTGAGACACAATTTTTTTTTGTATATTCGGAATGGGAAAATGATGATCAACAAATGGCAAATATCATCAGTGGGTCACCGTTCGATCGAACCTACATTTTTTAATGCAATTCTTAGGACGGTAACTTTTTCTGATTTGATAGCCGATATGGCGAAATGGTAGTTCTGGAGATTTTTTTTTTTTAAATTCGATATTACGATCATGAATATTGCGTCGTAATTCCTAGTCGATTTTATGCTCGCAATTCGTTGAATTTCGTATAAGAGAAGTTTGCTGAAATATGCTGCCTTCCAGGTATTTCGATACTGTTGTCTCAAAATACGACCAAATGACGAATTAATTATATATTTCACTATTCAATAATTTATCCTTACCTTTGCTTGGGTTCAAACCACTCACTTTACATTTTCATCTCTAGACGATGCGATTTTATGTAACAGGCAAGAAAATCTAAATTGCTCATTTTATTTTATAAAAATTAATAATAAATTTTATTTATTTATAATTATGAATATTTCTTGGAAGGGGGTAGAAACGGTTCTTGAAATTATAATAAATAACGTTGTGTTTAATTTTTTTTTTATTGTTTTATATAAAGATACAAATAATAAAATTTAGCCTAACATAAATTAGATGCTATGCTACACCGTACTCTTTTTTCTCGGCCAACGTTGGCTCCTCACAGTCAAACGATGCCAACATTAAATCTAATTATGAATAAAAAGAAAATTTGATTAATAATATTTTTTTTAATAAACATTCTACAAAATGTATACCTGATTGGCTAATTAACGAACAACTCTGCATATATTGGCATAATGATTCGTATTCACCGACATCGGGCAGAGTTTGATTCACTTCGCTCATATGTCGTGTGAAAGCACCTACAATTGCTGCCAAACGATCAAATGCAGCTATATTTATGTGTCCATTTGGTAGGCTGCCAAAAAACAAATGATTGTTAAAAGCTCATAAAGCTCAATAATTTAAATAAACAAATCTCTATACAATGTTGATCTATCAAAATTCATTTTCTCAGCAGCACAAATCGATACCCATAAATTTTATCATTACAAATCTTTTAAATTGAATCTCTTCGATACTTATTTATTTGGGTGTGTGTGTGTGTATTCACAGATATTTGGAAATCGTAAATCATTAATTTTACCCATTCCACCACATCCCTCTTCGTGTGTATTCTAGCAGCAAGACGAATAAATATAATAGACAGACAGACAAATTCTTTCAAATTACAAAATGAACATTTATTAATTCAACACGATTTATTTTACTTCGGCGGTGGGAAATTTATATATTTTCGGGTGGGCTGGTGCGGGTTGATTCGTATAAAAAACAATTCATTTTATAACGGGTGATTTTTTTGTGGTTAGGATTTTCATGCATTAGTATTTGACAGATCACGCGGGATTTCAGACAAGGTGTCAAAGAGAAAGATGCTCAGTATGCTTTGACATTTCATAATGAATAGACTTACTAACGAGCAACGCTTGCAAATAATTGAATTATATTACAAAAATCAGTGTTCGGTTCGAAAAGTGTTTCGCGATTTACGTCCGATTTATGGTCTACATAATCGACCAAGTGAGCAAACAATTAATGCGATTGTGACCAAGTTTCGCACTCAGTTTACTTTATTGGACATTAAACCAACCACACGAATGCGTACAGTGCGTACAGAAGAGAATATTGCGTCTGTTTCTGAGAGTGTTGCTGAAGACCGTGAAATGTCGATTCGTCGCCGTTCGCAGCAATTGGGTTTGTGTTATTCGACGACATGGAAGATTTTACGCAAAGATCTTGGTGTAAAACCGTATAAAATACAGCTCCTGCAAGAACTGAAGCCGAACGATCTGCCACAACGTCGAATTTTCAGTGAATGGGCCCTAGAAAAGTTGGCAGAAAATCCGCTTTTTTATCGACAAATTTTGTTCAGCGATGAGGCTCATTTCTGGTTGAATGGCTACGTAAATAAGCAAAATTGCCGCATTTGGAGTGAAGAGCAACCAGAAGCCGTTCAAGAACTGCCCATGCATCCCGAAAAATGCACTGTTTGGTGTGGTTTGTACGCTGGTGGAATCATTGGACCGTATTTTTTCAAAGATGCTGTTGGACGCAACGTTACGGTGAATGGCGATCGCTATCGTTCGATGCTAACAAACTTTTTGTTGCCAAAAATGGAAGAACTGAACTTAGTTGACATGTGGTTTCAACAAGATGGCGCTACATGCCACACAGCTCGCGATTCTATGGCCATTTTGAGGGAAAACTTCGGAGAACAATTCATCTCAAGAAATGGCCCGGTAAGTTGGCCACCAAGATCATGCGATTTGACGCCTTTAGACTATTTTTTGTGGGGCTACGTCAAGTCTAAAGTCTACAGAAATAAGCCAGCAACTATTCCAGTTTTGGAAGACAACATTTCCGAAGAAATTCGGGCTATTCCGGCCGAAATGCTCGAAAAAGTTGCCCAAAATTGGACTTTCCGAATGGACCACCTAAGACGCAGCCGCGGTCAACATTTAAATGAAATTATCTTCAAAAAGTAAATGTCATGGACCAATCTAACGTTTCAAATAAAGAACCGATGAGATTTTGCAAATTTTATGCGTTTTTTTTTAAAAAAAAGTTCTCAAGCTCTTAAAAAATCACCCTTTATAAGCACCAAAGTGGTGGAAAATTAACTTTTTTCGGTTTGATATACGAAAATCGCAATTTAGCTAAATAAACTGCGAGCACCGCGTTCAATAAATCAAGGATTAATCCAAAAATAATTCCCAAATCATCTTAATACATTTTTGATATTGATTTTTTTTAGAATCGTGTAACATGTCGAGAAAACATTGGTTTACTAATTCGGATACAAAAAAAAAAAAAAACCAAAAACAAAAAGATAAGAATCCGATTTTATCGAGGGATAAACATATTTTTTTTTCTTATCCGGCACATAACACACCCAAATATATACGAAGTAAATACAATTTAAGTAATTTTGTTCAATTTGTCAAGGAATCAAAAAATAATGTTGGAAACTTTCCTTGCTACTACATATATATAAAATTTAGGTCATCGATATAATAAAAGCAGCACAACACACACACACACACACATACAAATTTAGACGTAATGGTAATCAAAACATTGTATAAATGTGTATTTATGGTACACGAAAAGAAAAATTCAATCAATCATTCTTACATCGTTGAACAATCCTCACGGACATTTAATGCTAAACGTACAATGTCGGAAAATATTGGTATCACCACCCATTCGTTGGATGACTTTGTCGATGATGATGATGACGATGATTTTAACATTGATTTTGTTCGTTTCACCGTTGATGCTGTAGTTGTTGACGATGAGGTGGTCGATGATTGTGATGATGATGATGGTAAGGTTGTCGTGGCTGGTGATGTCGTTATAACAACTTGTTTTATTTTTGGCTTTTCTAATAATACTCCATTACTATTACTAATATTGCTACATGTTGTTGTTATTGTTTGTTTATTCCATAAATCACCACAACCTTCGGCATGTCGTTGCATACAATCTAATTGTTGACATGTTGTTGATAATTTGCTCCACTGGAATGGAAAAAAATATACAAACATAAAATAAAAATAAACGACCGAATGAATTTTTGTTATGTTTGAGATTAATTAAGTTGTTTTCATTCTTGGCAAATTTAACAACGTTTTATGTAATAACAAGGTATACATGGGAAAGACTCATAATTGCGTTAAAAATATTTTCGCGGTTGGTAGGATTTACAACCAAAATAAATAAAAAACAAACTGTTTAGTAACAGATATTTATTTTTGTGGTTTCATTGACAGTAATGCATCTCCCTTATCCACTCTAAGAAATTATTTAGCCCTGAATTTTTTTAGCCACAAGACAAGAAACTATCGGTTCGAGTAGTTTAACAGTAACCTTAATAACTTTGTTTCGTTTAAAAGCGGTACGACGCTTACAATTTTTCCAAAAATTTTCTGGCTGCATAACATTTAAATTAACAAAAAAAATTCAATTGATTTAAAGTTGAAAGAAAAAGAAACCGCAGAACTTATCAGAGTTGTAGAGAAACTCCATTAGATGTTTTGGAGCCAAAATTGTATCGGAAGTCGGGTTTAAGTTTACATTTCAAGTTCTGGATCAAGTTTATCAAATAAAATACTCTGTGCTCTGTTCTGATTTCTCTCACTTTAGCTTTACGTCCCATGAATGGATTTTACCGCCCGCACTATGGTCTTCCATCCGTCTCGGTCCTTTGCTCCCGTCCTCCAGTTTTGACATCCTAGTATATGTAAATATGGTTCGACGTCATTACACCAGGTTAGTCGGGGTCTTCCTCTACGACACACTCGGACTGGTTGTTGGTGAAACACTTTGTTGATCATCCGTTATTGTGGGGACCTTGTATCGTGTCCGAGTCATTTTACTCGATTGGATTTTATGAAACCGATGGTATCGCTGCCTCCAAGGAGTTGCTTTATTTCGTGGCTCATACGAATCCGACATTCGTTTTTCGCAACTTTAATTGGACCAAAGATTGAGCGAATGACCTTCCTTTCGAAGGTTGTTACAACTCATTGGTCATAAAATTTAATTCCTTTCCCAATTTCATTTCTTCTTAATTTTTTAATTAATTACTAATTATTGTGGCATTGCCTTCTGTACATGAGTAGCAATACTACGGATTGGTTCGATAGGAGTTTAACAAGCTATTTTTTGTGTTATGTCAGCTTAACCATTGCTGTGTTTCTTGCTTTTTATTTTTGGCGCGTCACATGCGTCCTATTTTTGCACCGCGCATCAACTGCATGTGCGAGAATGGAAAACGTAATATAAAAAAAATATTTTTCTGCATTGATACTATTAAAGTTAGCCGAAAGTTTCCAGCCGAAAGATAAGAAAAATCGATAATGCAGATAGTGTCTTTGCTTTCTCAGCCGAAAGTGTAAATACGTTACCGTTGATCAACATTCTTCAGCCGAAAGTCATCAGCCGAAAAATTTATTTCAACAACACATCAACTGAAACCAACTTGAATGTAAATATTGTTATGCGAAGTTTGTTGTAAAACCTAATTGTATTTAAACTTATGAAATACATATGTTTAATTCAATTATTCATAATTTAAAAAGCAATATTGTTAAAATTGCTTCAAATGAATATAAATTATGGTGGGGATTCTACTATTTACATTTGATATATCATAATGTTGGTTAATTCGGCCTAATTGTGGAGAAATTCCGAAGGGGATACAGGGGTGTATTTTAGCAAAATATCGCTAATCCAATATATCAAAAATGCATTGAATGGCATGTCGTTCTAGGTTAACATGCCGTGTCATTGATGCCACTATAGTCATTTGATAGGCCACTATGTTGGTTGGTAGGTTGGGAATTAGCAAAATTTAGTTAAAATACACCCCTAAAATAATTACACCCCTGTATCCCCTTCAGAATTTCTCCACAATTAGGCCGAAGTTGACCAACATAGTGGCCTATCAAATGACCATAGTGGCATCAATGAAACGGCATGTTAACCTAGAATGACATGCCATCCAATGCATTTTCGATATATTGGATTAGCGATATTTTGCTATAATACACCCCTGTATCCCCTTCAGAGTTTCTCCACAATTAGGCCGAAGTTGACCAACATAGTGGCCTACCAAATGACCATAAGGGTATCAATGACACGGCATGTTAACCTAGAACGACATGCCATTCAATGCATTTTCGATATATTGAATTAGCGAAATTTTGCTAAAATAATTCCACCCCTGTATCCCTTACAGAATTTCTCCACAATTAGACCGAAGTTGACCAACATAGTGGCCTATCAAATGGCCATAGTGGCATCAATGACACGGCATGTTAACCTAGAATGACATGCCATCCAATGCATTTCGATATATTGGACTAGCGATATTTTGCTATAATACACCCCTGTATCCCCTTCAGAGTTTCTCCACAATTAGGCCGAAGTTGACCAACATAGTGGCCTACCAAATGACCATATGGGTATCATTGACACGGCATGTTAACCTAGAACGACATGCCATTCAATGCATTTTTGATATATTGAATTAGCGAAATTTTGCTAAAATAATTCCACCCCTGTATCCCCTACAGAATTTCTCCACAATTAGACCGAAGTTGACCAACATAGTGGCCTATCAAATGGCCATAGTGGCATCAATGACACGGCATGTTAACCTAGAATGACATGCCATCCAATGCATTTTCGATATTTTGGATTAGCGATATTTTGCTATAATACACCCCTGTATCCCCTTCAGAGTTTCTCCACAATTAGGCCGAAGTTGACCAACATAGTGGCCTACCAAATGACCATAAGGGTATCAATGACACGGCATGTTAACCTAGAACGACATGCCATTCAATGCATTTTCGATATATTGAATTAGCGAAATTTTGCTAAAATAATTCCACCCCTGTAACCCCTACAGAATTTCTCCACAATTAGACCGAAGTTGACCAACATAGTGGCCTATCAAATGACCATAGTGGCATCAATGACACGGCATGTTAACCTAGAATGACAGGTCATTCAATGCATTTTCGATATATTGAATTAGCGATATTTTGCTAAAATACACCCCTGATCCCCTTCAGAATGTCTGCACAATTAAGCCGAAGTTGACCAACATTATGATATATCAAATGGAAGTAGTGACACTACCACCATATTTTATATTCATTTGAAGCAATTTTACCAATATTGCTTTTTAAATTATTAATGATTGATTCAAACATTTGTATTTCACAAGTTTAATTAGGATTAGGTTTTAAACAAACTTCGCTTAATAATACATTCAAAGTATTTTTTGTTGATGTATTGTTGAAATAAATTTTTCGGCTGATAACTTTCGGCTGAAGAGTGTTGATTAACGATTACGTAGTATTTATACACTTTCGGCTGAGAAAGCGAAGACACTATCTGCATCATCGATTTTTTATCTTTCGGCTGGAAACTTTCGGCTAACTTTAATAAGGTTCTGCATTGTTGGTTTTTTGGTGCAAAAATTTTTTTTTAGTTTTTAGTCCTGCGTTGTTTTATATAATAAAACAGTCGAGTTTTGGAATTTTTGACTTTTGAGTTTATTTTGCTCGTGGCAGTTTAAAAAAAAGTGTAAAAAAAGGAATGTATAAAAACATATACATACTTGGATGGTTAAGTAATATATAGGACGTTAATTTAATAGTTGGTGGTTGGTCATGATACAATAATTTTCTCTTCTTATAGATAAACCCACCATGAAACGTTCAAAAAATGAACTAAAACGGTGACCTAAAATAATTATCTTCTTATATAATATTCATAGGCTGATGACATACTAGGGTAACTTTAATCTGGTATTTTTTTCGTTTGCTTCCCCTTTACCAATAAAATCAAAAAATTCCGGTCCAGATAAAACCGATTTTATTGGTAAAGGGGAAAGAAATGAAAAAAATACCAGATTAAAGTTGCCTTAGTGTGGATATGCACAAAACAAATGAAAATGAAAAAATATAAGAGGCACATTCGATTGAACTGATTTAACTGAATAATCTGAGTTAGCTGAATATATCACATCAGTTTACCTTAGTTAACTCAGATTATTTAGTTAAATCAGTTCAATCGAATGTGCCTAAGGTCACCACAATTCGTTTACTAGCGACAATATATTTCTAGTGAGTTTATCTGATAAAGAGAAAATTATTGTATCATGGTGGTTGATTTCGATTTTTTTGTTGTGCTGGTTGCACAGTTATTTGCATAAGATATCGGTGAGTGAACGCCACAACTAGTTTTTATAGGCGGTATTGCTCATGACTTGCCTAAATTTTTATGGTTAAATGTTTATAGGCGTAAAGGTGTCGCATTACCATATTACATCGGTCGCCTAACGAAGCATATTTTAATAATCGGCGTGAAGACGCCACACCCAAAGTTATCAAGTTGAAATTGGCGAGAAAACTTACACAGGATAACACCCACAGTTGTGGCCATTCATATTTTCCGGCTTTATGAGATTCATCGCCCAACATTTTCGGCAGCTTATCGAGGCTAAACTAATATACGGTAATGGCGAAACACGCCCAAAGGTGAATTATTTGCTGTGTCTTATTTGCGGTGAATTGTTTTGGCGGAAAGACGCCCAATGTTTGGGGTACGCGAACCAACACCCAACATTTACTGTTTGTGAATTTTGGCAGGACCCAACTTATTTTGGTGGCCAGTCCAGGCCCAATACATTTACCGGCGGGTGGGCCGCAACTTTTGTACGGGTTATCGGCGACCGTCCGGGTGTGGAGTCTGTGGAATGATTGCTCCAAGGCCGCAACTTCCAGGTAAATCTTATTATTATTGTGTCATTTTTTTTTGTTTCATTTAGATTCTTATTTTCAAACTTTTACATTTTTTTTTAACTTTTTAAATTTTTATATTTTATTAAATTTATTTGGGTGTAATCGAGCACCATCTTACGGTGGTCGTGCACGCGACCGAGGTCGCACATTGGTCTCGCTGTCTACATTGTCCACTTTCGGCAATAATAAAGGGTTATCCAATTCGAGGTTGATAAAGTAAACTTAAAAAAAACACACAAAATATTCGGAATGTATTGTAATTTTTATTTCATTTTACAGATTAATCCTTGCCATTTTTAGTTAAACAAGATATCATTCAAATGTCCTCCACGGGACTTCTTACAGGCCTTGATTCTTTTGAGGTAATTTTCAATGACTTTTCGGTACATTTCGGGCGGTATCTCGGCCATTACCTTACGAATATTAGTTTTCAATTCGTCAAGAGTTTGAGGATTGTTTGCGTAAACACGATCTTTCGCGTAGCCCCACAAAAAGAAATCCAAAGGCGTTAAATCACAGGATCTTGGAGGCCAATTGACATCAGCCAATCGCGAAATCAAACGTCCAGGAAATTTCTCTTGCAAAAGATCTCGATTTGCTCGTGTTACGTGACTGGTTGCTCCATCCTGCTGGAACCACATATCGTCAAGATCATAATCTTCGATTTTCGTAAAAAAATAATCGGTTAACATGCGGCCATAGCGCTCAGAATTGACGGTAACGGTTCGTCCATGGTTGTTCTCAAAAAAATACGGCCCAATCACACCACCAGACCACAATGCGCACCAAACAGTGACTTTTTCCGGGTGTAATGGCTTCTCTACAATCAATTGTGGATTTTCTGAGCCCCAAATTCTACAGTTTTGCTTATTAACGTATCCACCAAGCGAAAGATGAGCTTCATCACTGAAGAAAATTTTGTTCGAAAAATCAGCATCGACGGCCTGTTTTTCCAACACCCAATTTGCGATTGTTAAATGCTCCATATTCTTAAATGGCAGAATGTCAACTAAATAAATGACAGCGTACTTGACGTTTATCTTTGACAGATGTCGGTATACAGATTTCTACTTTATCAACCTCGAATTGGATAACCCTGTATTTTTGGTGTTTACCGGTTTGATTTATTTCATGATGGTATCTGCAACCCTGTTCTTTTCTGGTGAATAATTTCATTTTTTTTATGTTTATTGAAAAAAAGAACTCCACCGCGATTCCCATCGGCATTCGGATTTATTTATTTTCTTTTGTCTTCTTTTTTCCGTCATTTTTTTTAATGAATTACTAAAGTTATTTGCGGGTAGGTATGATGGAAGGGGATACTGCATTCTGTGTCGATTCGATTTGTACAGGCTTGGCATGCCACTTCCCTTCGTCCTCTTGGCAAGACAGTCCAGTGAATGTGTCGTCCTTTCACAGGCGACCGTAAAATCCACGCGGTTTCCTCGTTGCACTTCGGCGGTCTCAAGCTGCCGAAGGGTTAATTGTGGAAGATTCGCTGGAGGTCTCCCCGAGTGAAGAGATGCTTGGTTTGTTGATAAGACGTCCCTACCCTCTAATGCTGCTTCGTTGCGGGTGGGCATCGGCCTTTTCGAGGTCAACGGATCATTCAAGGGGGAGGAGGGTCTTTTCAGCAGACTGGTACTTACTCCGTTCCTAAAGTTTTTTATTTATTTTTATTTTAATTTATGTTTTTTTTAAATTTCTGTAAACACGGTGCAGGCCAGAGTCATGCAAGCCTCCAAATCGCCACGACCCAATACCCTGCCCTACCAGGCAAAATCACCGTGCGTTATGTCACAGTATGAGTAAGTTAACTGCGGATTAGCTGCAAGACGTCCGTATCAAGGTAGATAACAATCTAGAATCGTTATAGGTCATGGTCTAGATCTCACTTCCGAAAGCCAGCACAGGTCTTATGAGTACTTAATAAAGTGCGAGCTTGCACGATTATAACTGACCGGCATTTGAAGTTTCCAACGCTATCAAAGTTATGGTCGCCAATCCGAGATTTACCATGCACATGTTCCTGGATGTTGATAAAAATTGGGTTTTGCTACTGTTCACTTCCAAACCAAGTCGCATTTCGCAGCGATCGAGCAGTATGAAATTGTCCTTGAATCGCTAGGCCTTCGACCAAGAAACACGATAACATTTGCATATCGAAGAATTTGACCTGACTTATTAAATATACGTACTCAACATGTCCGAGAAAATTTTACTAATTTCTTTATGAATTGTTTATTGAAATTTGTGGTTAAAGCTTCGGCACTTGGACTGGGAGGTACTGAGTTCGAATCCCACCAGACGCTGGATGCAAAAGCGAATTTTCATCATCGATTAAGATCGGTGATGTTAATAAACACAACTAAGACCCTCTGTGGAGTGCAGAATTCAGCGCCGACCCACCGTTCATGTCAATGTACAGGTTGACATGGAGCTTGCAGTGTGCAGGTGGTATACTGTAAAGGTGTGAATAGGTGGTGTGTGCGTGAATGAAAAGGGAAGTATTAATTGACCTTCAAAGGACATTAAATCTACTAGACAGTTACAACTTTCTAAAAAAAAAACGAAAAAAAATGATATTGGGAAGAAATTTTGGAATATGGCCACTTGGGACAGAACTCGAACAATTCTTAATCCATTATGATGGGATTGGGTATGCTGGAGAGAAATGGAATTCTTAAATGATACTTAGAAAAAATTCTTGAATATGGCCCCCTGGGACGGAACTTGATCAATTCTTATCCGATGATGGGATTGGGTATGCTCGAGAGAAATGGGATTCTTAAATGATATTTAGAAGAAATTCTGGAATATGGCCACCTGGGGCGGAACTCGACCAATTCTTAATCCATTAGGTTGGCTATGGTTTTTGGAAAAAGTTCTGGAATATGGCCACCTGGGACGGAACTCGAGAACTCGATCAATTCTTAACCGATTATAATGGGATTGGGTATGCTGGATGAAAATGGGGTTCTTATACAATTTTGGAAGGAATTCTGGAATATGGCCACTTGGGACGGAACTTGACCAATTCTTTTCCGATTATGATGGGATTATGTATGCTGGATGGAAATGGAATTTGTAAATGATTTTTAGAAGACATTCTGTAATACGCTCACAGAACTCTGGGACAGAACTCGATCAATTGTTAACCGATTATAATGGAATTGGGTATGGTGAAGAGAAATAGGATTCTTAAATGATTTTTAGAAGACCGACCCGTGGCTTTGTGCCAATATCTCCAGGATTCGCTCTACAGAAATTCCATTTTCAAACTTTTTCGCTCTAATTGTGATAAAAGAAAAGGCTAGAATAGAGCACTCTGACGATTCGCATAGACATGTGGCGCATTTTTGTGAAACATAACAACTTTAATCTATTGCACTGTGTATGTTGCTATGTGGCAAAATCTTCAGGATTCGCTCCACAGAATTTCCATTTGCGCATTTTTTCGTTCTAATTATGGAAATCGAACGAGCCAAGGTTGGGTACCCTGATGATCCACAAAGACTTGTTGCGTATAATTCGAAATTGGATAGCTTTTATCGTTTGCACTGTATAGATCGTACCATCTTACTTAGTGTATTTTTGGTCATATTATTTAAATATTAACTATTGTGTTAAATACATAATATGAGTAATTAAATCAATTGAGATTTGAAATATCTGATTATTACGGTGGTTATAGTTTTTTTTCTTAAATTCTATACTTTGTACCAATTATTTTTAAATTTCTCGAGTATAACTCAAGTTTCGTCTTGTACAGGTAATAACACTAATACATATGCAATTGGAACAAGCCGCAAATGATTCTTAAAAACTTCCAATACGTTACTCAACCGCCAAATTGAACAGCACAGGCGAGAGTGCATCTCCCTGTCAAACACCAGATGTTATTTCAAAGGAGTCTGACGCAGTTCCTTCAATTACGATTCAATGTACAGACCCAGACGTTATTAATTTACACAAAGAAACGAGTTTCTCTAGAATTCCTGCCCGCACACCTCGAAGAGGCTTTAGATGGAACGATTATACCAGAAAAATATTCAAAGTCGCTGATCTTTTTAGGTTTGTAAATTTTTAGCGGCGTTCAAATATAACTTTGAATGATTTTGGCATTTGTAGCAAAATTTCTGAGACAAATTGCAGCTACGTGTTGCATCTCGTTGATTGTGTGCATGACCTGTACGTTAGAGAAAAGTTACATTAAATTTTAATAAAGCGGACATGTTCATTCAATTAATTTCAATCATCTTCGGATAAAATATCAAACAAAGATTTCTTGCGTATTATCCGAGTCGAGGTAAAGGCAAAAGAATTAGCGGAAAACACCTTGCTTTGTTTTATAGTTACATATTTAGAAACAATCCGACCAACTAATGTAGAAACGGAGCGGACATTTTTACAGCAACACATATTGTCAGAAAAATAAGAACGTCCATATCGGATCGAAGTATTGATAATTTGTATTTTACGGGATTATTTTAATAAAAAATAATCTAAATGAATTATGGTTATGTTTCAATGATAAAAATATTTTTTTTTCATTGGTCAATTTTCCTATATGAAACCATCGAATCCGGATTCGAAGCCAGATTTTCCCGGCTTTGAAATTTTTGAAAACCAAAAATTAGTTTTTGGTAAGTGGCTACGGTTTTGGAAGTATGATATTATTAAAAACATCAGGCCTGTGAGAAGAATGATTGTGTACTTGAAAATGCTGGGTTTATGCTGAAATGTGTTTGCAACATTCACAAATCCACACTTTTATCATTGTATTAGTTTAACCCTGTTAAAATAAAACCTACGAAAATTAGTACTAAAACAAATTACGTCAGTGTGTACTAAAATTTTATCCAATTGAATGTTATATAATAAAATATAGAAATTAAAAAAAATTTTAACGATTCAGTGAAATTTAGCAAAATAAACTAAACTTAATTTTTGTCTATTATTTCATCCCTTTATTGAATAATTTAAAATCATATTTCGATTGATCAAATAATATTTATCCACTATCGAGTAGAAAGTTAAATAAAGGATAATTTATAGCTTTTGTTCTAGCTGAAATTTTTATACTATGGTAGATCTTAACTATTGTTGTCTTAAGAATAGGACTAGGAAAAACTATTAAGAGTTTATTCCTAATAAATCATTAAAAAATAGAAAAAATGATTTCCAATTTATACCTCATGTTAAAATCTAGTATTACGTATAGCATTCTGGCTCGAGGAATTTAATAAGTTGTTAGACCCTAACCTCAAGATCTCTGGTAAGGAGTGTTAATGGCCATTTTCAGTTCCAAGAAAAATTTAATTTTTTCAAAAAAAAATCGTGAATACTTTGGGACCTGGGTTGAAGGAAAGTGTTTGGGCTCATCGGATGAGGAATTTAATTATCTATTAGACACACTAGTAGGCGAAATCTGACTCAAGAACTCTGGTAAGGAGTGTTAATGGCCGTGTTGAGTTCCAAGTCAAATTTGATTGTTTTGGAAAAAAGTTCGTGAACACTTTGGGACCCGGGTTGGTGGATCATGTATAGACTCATCGGATGAGGAATTTAATTGTCTATTAGACGTATTATCGGAACTTGAGCCAAGATCTCTGGTAGGGAGTGTTAATGGCTATTTTCAGTTCCAAGACAATCTTGATTTTTTTCGAAAAAAAATCGTGTTATCTTATAAGCTTTTGTCTGACATCCCAACCCATGTCCCAAAGTGTTCACGAATTGTTTTCAAAGAAAATCAAATTTGTCTTGGAATGGATAAGGGCCATTAACACTCCCTATCAGAGATATGGATTCAGGTTTGGATAGTGCGTCTAATATATAATTAAATTTCTTATCCGATGAGCCTATACATGATCCCTCAACCAGGGTCCCAAACTGTCCACGAATTTTTTTCGAAGAAAATCAAAATTGTCTTGGAACTGAATATTTCGATTAACACTCGTTACCAGAGATTTTGATTCAGGTTCCGACAGTGCGTCTAATAGCCAATAAAATTCTTTATCCGATAAGCTTTTGTGTGATATCCCAACCCGGGTTCCAAAGTGTCCACGAATTCTTTTCGAAGAAAATCAATTTATCTTGGAATTGAAAATAGCAATTAACACTCCTTACCAGATCCCTTGACTCAGGTTCCGATAATGCGTCCAATAAATAATTAATCTCCTTATCCGATAAGCCTATACATGATCCCCAATCCGAGTCCGAAAGTGTTCACGAATTTTTTTCGGAGAAAATCAAATTAGTCTTGGAACAGAAAATGGCCATTAACACTCCTTATAAGAGATCTTGACTCTGGTTTGGATAATATGTCTAATAGATAATTAAATTTCTCATCCGATGAGTCTATACATGATCCCCTAGCCCAGGTCCCAAAGTGTTAACGATTTTTTTTTAATTAAATTTGTCTTGGAACTGAAAATGGCCATTAACACTCCTTACCAGAAATCTTGACTCAGGTTCCGATATTGTGTCTACTAGATAATTAAATCCCTCATCCGATGAGTTTATACATGATCCCCCAACCCAGGTCCCAAAGTGTTCACGATTTTTTTTCGGAGAAAATCAAATTTGTCTTGGAACTGAAAATGGCCATTAACACTCTTTACCAGAGATCTTGACTCAAATTCCGATATTGTGTCTAATAGATAATTAAATTCCTCATCCGATGAATCAATACATAATTCCCCAACTCGGGTCCCAAAGTGTTCATGAATTTTTTTCTAAGAAATTTAAATTTGTTTTGGAACTGAAAACGACCATTGACACTCCTTGCCAGAAATCTTCATCATCGATAATTAAATTTCTTATCGATAATTAAATTTCATCAATAATTAAATTTCTTATCTGATGAGCCTTTCAAATCATCGATAATTAAATTTCTTATCTGATGAGCCTTTACATGAATGATCCCCCAGTGCGTCTAATAGCCAATAAAATTCCTTATCCGATAGCTTAAGTGTGATATTCCAATCCAGGTTTCAAAGTGTCCATGAGTTCTTTTCTTAGAAAATCAAATTTGTCTAGGAACTGAAAATGGTCATTAACACTCCCTACCAGAGATCTTGACTCAGGTTCCGATGGAGCGTCTAATACATATTTAAATTTTTCATCCGATGAGCCTTTACATGATGGCCCAACCAATGTGCCACCCAAAGTGTTCACGAATTTTTTGACAGAAAATCAAATTTGTCTTTGACTGAAAATGGCCACTAACACTCCTATCCAGAGATCTTGATTCAAGTTCCGATAATGCGTCTAAGAGATAATTAAATTCCTCATCTGACGAGCATATACATGGTCCCTTACTCAGGTCCCAAACTGCTCACGAATTTTTTTCGAAGAAAATCAAATTTGTCTTGGAGCTGATAATGGACATCAACACTCTAAGTAAAATTGCTTACAATTTTAGTATTACCCTCCAGGCACTAATATTTATAAAGGGTTTTCCAATAAGAGTGATATGATTTCTTTAAAAAAAACACACTAATTGTTAAGGAAATTGAAATGTTTTTTATTTAATAAGAAGTTACAATCGATACAATTAAGTTCTAAATAAAACGCCATTCAAATGGCCTCCACGACTTCTTCTGCAAGAACGAATACGATGAACCCAATTTTCGAGCACTTTTTCCACTAAATCAAGTCGTATGTCATGAATAGCACGTTCAGTATTGACTTGTAAAGCTTGAAGAGAGTTTGGTTTATTGCTAAAGACTAATGACTTCAAATAACCCCACAAGAAATAGTCTAATGGTGTTAAATCACAACTTCTTGGAGGCCATTCAATATCACAATTTTTTGAAATAATCGAACCTCTAAACTTTTCTCACAATAATTCAATTGTTGCACTTGCTGTGTGGCACGTATCCCCGTCTTGTTGGAACCAAATATTGTCAAGATTAACTTCTACCAATTTCGGCCATAAAAATGGTTATCATCGATCTATACCGATCTCTGTTGACAGTAATGGTGTTACCAGCTTCATTTCCAAAAATTAGAGACCGATGATTCCACCAGACCAAAAACCACACCAAACTGTCAATTTAGGTGAATGTAATGGTTTTTCATGAATAATTTGTGGATTTTCTTTGCACCAGAATCGACAGTTTTGTTTAATTACTGCACCACTCAGATGAAAGTGAGCCTCATCGGAGAAGATGGTTTTCTTAAAAAAATCGTTATCGTTTTCAAGTTGTTCCAGGGCAAAATCAGCAAATTCACGACGTTTACGGTGGTCCAATGGCTCCAGTTCTTGAGTGAGAACAATTTTATACGCATACAAACCCAAATCCTTGAGACAGTTTCAATTCATGAGAACTTCTTGGAACCGACACATCTTTAGCAACACTTGCTTGAACGTCAGCAATATTTGCATTACTACGAGCGTTTCTTTGTTTTTTTGGCATTTGAACATTATGTAAAGAAAATGTACGCTCAAAATATTGAACAATTCGACGAATGGTGAGCACACTTGGACGATTATTGCGACTATAAAATGTCAAAAGCGCACGAAAGTTGCAATTGGGGAACGATTATTTAGATAATGAAGCTGAATAATTTGTAAACGTTGTTCTTGCGTATATCTCACCATGATGAAATTGTAAACATTACTGAATACAATGTAACAAAAAATGACAGATCATGATATATTACAAATGGCCGAAACGTCACTTAAAAATCATATCATTCCTATTGGAAAACCCTATATTTCGATATTAAAATCATATTAGAAATCTAATTCGATTCATATGGTTTTAGTACTAACCAAAGTACTCGGCTGTTAGGGTTTGCGCCTTTGCTTTACGTACTAATAGTTTAGTACCAGAGAATATACAAAATATATGTATTTCTTTATTTTATGTTAGTACTCAAATTTTACCTTATAACGTATACGAATTGTATCACATTTGCATAGTTACTAAATGTTATCAATTTACATAAACTAATTCAAGCCATTAGCAACCGTTTCACGTAACCTCAAGAATGCTTCTTTGGAAAGTTATGTTGCTCACGATAAGTTTTCTTCGTTGCAACTTTCAATAATTTTGTGGCAGCTGCAAACTGCATATACAGGGTGTGATTGGGATGCTAGTCCGTTAAGGGGTGATTCCTTGGTTCATTTTATGAAAAAAATCATATGGTACGGGGAGGGGGTCAATTTTTGATATCCTTTGATATACAGGGTGTTTAAAAAATTTGGTTCGGGAAAAAAGTACAAGCGAATATTAAAATGTAACTTACAAAATATTTATCGGATGGCAACCAACAAAGCCTCATTTGACGGACGGGACAAGTGAATAGGCTATTTAAGATCTTATTGGCTATCTTGCATCTATATCCATTTAAGAGCTATGACGTTTAAAATTTAAAAAAAATTAAAAAAAATGGTTTTTTTTTTATAAAACTGAGTTTTTCTCAAAAAATCCCCTAATAATTTTTTTTTTACCTAATTTTAATCCGTTATGATCTCTTCTACAATCCGCCAATCCGTTATTTGTACCCACGTACTATAATTTTTTGCCTATGAGATAAAGAATGAAAACACTACACTACTACTATTATTTTACTGATGAAAAAAATTGTTGCAATTTTTACACCACAACTTGTGTGTAGTGTTTTCATTCTTCATCTCATAAGTAAAAAACTATAGCACGTGGCTACAAATAACGGATTTGGTAATTGTAGAGGAGATCATAGCGGGTTAAAATTAGGTAAAAAAAGAATTTTACTATGGGAACTTTTTGAGAAAAACTCAGTTTTATAAAAATAAAAAAAATCATTTTTTTTATTTTTTTTAACTTTAAAACGTCATAGCTCTTAAATGGTTACAGAACAGATGCAAGAGAGCCAGTAAAATTTTAAATTAAGCCTATTCAATTGTCCGTCAAATGATGCTTTGTTAGTTGCCGCCCGATAAATATTTTGTAAGCTACAGTTTAGTATTCGCTTGTACTTTTTTCCCGAACCAAATTTTGTAAGCACCCTGTATCTCAAAGGATATCAAAATTGACGCCCCCCCTACCATACGATTTTTTTTATGAAACGAACCAAGAAATCACCACTTAACGGTTTTGCATCCTAATCGGGGACACCCGTATAAGAAAATGTAAAAAAAAAAATTAACAAGACATCAATCGAACCGTGATGAAATTATGGATTAACGAGAATTTTTATTTAATCAACACACATATAAAAAATATATTCATATTATGTTAAATTAAAATAATCACATTATCGAACACTAACAAATTCTAAGTAAATTTATATTTAAATTTTACTTAAAAACCTCTAGTTAATTTTATTGACATTGTTCCTGAAAAAATAATTCATTTCATAACAGTACATATGCACATTAATAAATGAATTTGAATTCAATTAGATTTTACGAATTCCAATATGATTCGTATACATATACATGTGAAATAAAGTATGGAAAACTTCACACGCTTACAAGGGGATGTAAAATTATTGGGAGGATTTGTAATTTAATCTCATTTTTAAAAGTGAATGACATTACTTCAATATTGAGTGGGACATTATTTAATGTGACATTGCATTTCGCTGAAAGACTGTTAAAGATATTTGGGATACAAGACGTGCCCGAGAAGCGCTTTAGCATTGTTAGTATTTTGCCTTTGGGTTAAGGTATGTGGTGTTTATTTTCTATAGTATAACATTTACAGTGACTCACAATACTGTTCATACAAATCTAAAAATAAAATATTTCATGTCTTTCTCGTTATTTCATCGTCGCATCTTCAACAAAATTTTTTTTTTAATTATTGGGGATTTACCGTTTGTCTAGGGATTGGTTTATTCCATTGTTTCTTTAATTTTTTTTGTTATTTTTCGATGTTAGTCGTATTTGAACAGTTTCATTGCTCGAGTGTCAAGACATTGTTTTCCGTTGAAATATTTATTGTGGTATTTTTTACAGTAGTTGTTGAGTTTTAATTTATCGATTAATTCATCGTATTATAATCTGAAATAAATAAATTTGAGAGAAGTTTTATTGTCGATGTAAAATGTCGAAAGTAGTTCCGGCAAATGTTCAGCGTGGCGTATTATCTGAACTTGAAAATGGAGTATCCGTGAGAAATATTTCCAAAAAATATATACAGCTTCCCTTGGTTTTATAAATAATTTGAAGAAAAAGAATAATTTAGTTATCAAGAAGAATACTGGAGGACGACCACAAAAATGGTCACTCAATGTAAAGAGAGCTTTAAAAAGATTAATTGTATCGGGCGCAGTTGATAATGCCACAGAGGTCAATAGGTCCATTAAAATACACTTAATATTAATGTAAGCACTGAAACCATACGGCGTTGCTTAAAAAACAATAATTTTAAAGCTAAATATAAAATAAGAAAGCCAATATTCATTAAAAGAAGTGATTCAAATTCACAATAACATATAGGAATTGGACACTGGAAAACTGGAAAGTGATAATATGGTCCGACGAAACAAAAATAAACCATATGGGGTCAGATAGACGCGTAAGGAGCTGGTTAACTAAAATAACCAAGCAGTGATTACGAAATCAGGGAATCGATACACTGGAGTGCTAATCACCGGATCTCAATCCAATTGAGAATTTATGGAGTATCGTAAAAAGAAAAATAATTGCAAATAAAACAATTCCCAAAAGCTGTGAGGAATTATGGTCTACGGTTCAAGAGGAGTGGAACAACATTGCACCAAATGTTTTAAAAAATTTGATCGACAGCATGCCAAAGAGAATTAATGCAGTTATCCGTGCAAAAGGCGGCCAAAATTTTAAACTGAGCAAACGCTTTTGAAAAACACATGAACCACAAAAGTGTTCATATATTTCTTTGGGTTTATTTCCTAATATTTCTGTGAAACATACCATAATTTTAAAAATTATTATTTTACTTTATTATTAATTAACAACAATATAGAATAAAAGAGTGAAAATGGAAAATAAATTTTATATTTTTTATGATTAAATTATTGGTTCTTTTAATTTTTATGAATAGTTTTGTGAATCACTGTATGTTTGTTTACGGTAGTTCGAAGTGCTGGGATTGTTCCAAAATATGTTTTTTTCAAAGCTCTCACGAGGCACAAGTTCAGCTGTGAACTAACTGTAAGGTTCCTGGATAAGCGCGTATTACAATTTCTTTAAATTTTCTACAATCATAATCCTTTGATTTGGTATTCCCATTAAGCTCATAGACTATATAAAATTTAACATCAAAATAATAATCTTCTTCATTTTAATTAGCTTTCACATACAGTTAATTAAAATATTAAAATATAAAGAAAAACTTCAAAAAATCTCAAATTTCATATGCAACGAAACGAAAGACATTTCTGATTTTTTAACTATAAACTTTTAATTATATATCTATCAAGCTTCCTTTTTTCCATTTTTGTTGTAGTAAATTTTATAAAAAGGTTTCAACTCGGTTATATATGCATATAAACAGGATTTTGTACTCTTTATAAATTTCCATCATTTATTTTTATTTTTTTTTTGTTTGAAAGATGGAAGAATTTGCGAGATGAGATATTTTAATTATTTACTAAAAAGTCTGATTTTTCTAGCAAAAGAGGAAAACCGCTATTTACGTTGTTCACAAGTTTTTTATAGTTTTTATTCCAACGATTAATAAACGGATGCTGTTCTAGTTGCTCGCGGAATTATTAATATTATTGCGGTTAAGTAGGGAAACAAACAATTTTCGACGAAATAACATTTTTTTTACTAATGGGAAATGGATAATTTTATGCACAAAGTTATCTGGCTGCGATGTTTATTTAATATCCATTTAATTTTGATACATATTTTATTTATGATAGTACCAGAGGAAATAAATATATTTTGCTTTTATTTCAAAGCTCGTCTGTCCCCGGGACTTTATGAGTCATACGGATTTTTAGTTGAATAACTTTTTGTCACAATGACTATTGGTTATAATGAAAACTATTTATGGAAATGCAGTCAATAAAGTACTAATTTGCACAACTATTTTGACCAGATTGACCGTACAACAACAAATAAACTTATAATGAGAAAAATAACAGGAAAATAAAAACAATTGCTAACAGTAATTAAAAATTAAAACTAAATGTTTATTACTGTCAAAACTGCATTTACAAACAAATCAGAAATTTTCTTACATTTGCCAAATGTCTGTGTACTGTATTTAGTTTAGCAACTTTTAATTAAAAAAAGCAAATTTAAACAAATAAATAATAATTCCAACAAATTAAACAAAAACAAAATCAGTTTTAATTAAAAAAGGAACTGAAAATATTCATGAATGGTTTAAAATCCTTTAAGCTATTTACTTGTATAACAAAATTAACTCTGCTTCGTTATATGTACGAGGGATTCTATGTATTTATAAGTAGATTGCATTATGACTCAATAAGATACCTATATTTATGAGAAGCGTCCAACCATTTTCAGAAAATCAATTTTCAATTTCGAACACAAACAGAACAAATAATTTTTTTTTTGGGAAAATGATTGATTTTAACTATTATGTGTGCTTTTGTATTCATTATCCCTTCATAAAAGCACTTATGGGCTTAAAATCGTTTATAGTATAGAGCTATATATAAATTATCTAACATTTTATAGACCAAAAAAAAATCTAATACAAAAATTAGAACATGATTGATGAGGGAACAAATTACATTATAGCTTTATTGAGCTTTTTATTTAGATAGAGGAAAATTTGCATATCCATTAAATATATTTCTATAATTCTGCTCGTGAAAATAAAAAGCTTTTGCGGTGGTAGTTTTTCTGGTTTATGTAAATATGTACATTGTATATACATATTTCGAAATGGAATTGGAAAATTATACAAATTATAAAAGTTTTTTTATATAGCTTGGAGGCCCAATTAAAGTTTGTCCTTGATAGTATTTTGAAAACAAAAAGATTAGCAATTTAATTTTAGAATAATTTTATTAGTTGTATAAATTAAAAATTCGAACTTTTTACCTTGTAAAGTATTTTTCGAGAAATTAATCCCTTTTATATTATTTCTTGAAATACCCAAAAAGAGAGTTTTATATATTCAAACGATTATTGAAGGAAATCCAAGAGCTTTTTACATAAATTATTGTTTCTACAACACAATAGCAATAAAAACTGTAATGCAATTCGATTTCAACACATTTCGTTGTAAATACTATTGATTATAATGTACGGTCAATAATAAGCAAGGGTGCGAGATTCACGCACACATTTTTGACTTCGGTGAAAGGTAAATCGGCAAAGATCTCGAGGTCGAAAATTTTCATGATTAGCTTAGTACTGTACTTAATAAAGAATGAAAAATTTGACAAAAATCGACTTTCCGCTTAAATTTTGAATAAACTGATCTGAACCGATTTTGTTGCAAATTTAAACCAAAATCTGTCCGTGCATATTCGATTTTCATTCTTGAGACCCTTTTCAAAATATTTGCAGGCAAAAAACGAAAAAGCTCATGTGGAGCGGTCACTTCCGGTGACCCTATTTTAGCCAAATATCAATGGAATCCCCAAACATATAAAAAAACTTAATACTGATCATATAATCATTATGATCAATCAATCCGTCTGTGCTATACAAGTCCGGATTTGGGTTAAAAAAGTTTTTGTTTGTAAAAATCGTAATTTCTGGTTAAATTTTGGTAAACGAACTGGGTCGATTTTGTTGTAAATTTCATTTAAAATCTTTTATTTTTTAATTTGTTCCTCGTAAATGCTGTACTTTTTAAAATCTTTGCAAAATACGAGAAAGAGCGGCCATAGCAGCCACTTCCGGTGGACTGTTGACGACCTCCCAATTCATGAAAAAATCTATTCTTTGAAGTTTTACCCCGCTGTTTTAAGTATGCAGGCACACATGCATGCAAATACGCACACATAGATTTTTTAAACAGTATTCACTTTTGTAATAAAGCGAATGGTAAATCTGCAAAAATCTCGATGCCAAAATCTTTCATAATTACTATTCTTTATTTTACAATGTAAACGAAGGAAACAAAAAATTTACTCTGTCAAAAATTGACTTTTGAGCTTAATTTTTGGAGAAATTATCTAGCCCGATATTATTGCAAAATAAATTTAAAGTCTTGTAGTTCATACTCATTTTTCATGTAAATGATATTTCAAAATATTTTCAAAAAACGATAAAGGTCTTCGGCCACTTTCGTTAGACTGATTTTGGCCTGGAATTCCAAATTTGACGGATAACTTTAGTATGAAGTTTCATCTCGATCAATCAATTCGCATTGCAAAATTTAATTAAAACACGTTTAGTTTGTAAGGGATTCCTCTTTAATGCTATACTTTCCAAAATACTTATAAAAAATGAAGAAGCTAATAATTTCCAACAGTATTTCCAATTTATGAAAAAGGCCAGTTGTGTACATTTAGTATGTGCGCCGCACATGCGCTCGCACACACGCACGCGCAGAAAAGTATTACTTTTGAATTTGGCCTTATATCGAATTTTAAAAATTAACCCGCTTGGGCTGTATAAGGGACGACCTTTCAAATATTTTGTACGCACCATTTAAATATTTTTCAAAACCCGAAAAATCTGTTATGGAAGCTGCCATTTCTTGCGGACCGATTTCGAGCAAATATCACACGGATTTTCTAATTTATAGAAAAACATTAAGTATGAAGTTTCATCCGGGTCAATTAATCCGCCGGACTGTATAGGGCCGTTTTTTTTTTGGAATTTTGGAGTATTGATCCGGAACAATATTCTTGCAAATCTAAATTAGAATCTTTTATTTTTTAATTATTGTTATCGTTAATCCTATATACTTATCTAACTATTTTCAAAAAGCAAAAACCTACAGTGGAAGCTGCCACTTTCGGTAGGTCATTTTGGTCAAAAATTACTAGGATCTCTTAATTTACGAAAAAATGCTTATGTTTGAAGGTTCACTCCGATCAGACAAATCGTCTGGGAGAAGACACAGACATTTCTGTGACATTTTAACACAACCACTTAATTTGAGATAAGTAATTATGTTGAGCTACATTCTAATCGATAGTATTTCCCGATTTTTCTATCCCTTCAATTTTTCATCAAAATCCAAGAATTAAAATTAGAATAAACACTTATCTTGAAATTAGATTTTATTTTGAATTTAATTTTGCGTTTGGTATTTACTTAAACCGATATAAGTGTTTTTTGTAAATGCTAATTAATACAAGAAAATTTAAAATTTTGAAACCAAGGCATGTAAAAAAAGCTTGAAAGTGTCAATAAACGATGTTTAAAAACCCTGATACCAGTGATCAAAAAATAGTTTAGTTATGGCCCATAATTTTTTCACAATTTAATTTAAATTTAGATTTGTTCTTCTGAAAAATAGCTAAAATTGATAAGTGGTTTTGTTGAGTTGCTACAGATTAAGTCTACACGCATGCACACACACGCTCACACGTACGCGCACAGAGATATTTTGAAGGTATGATATCAAAGAGCTGAATGTCGAAGGGCAGAATGTTGAATGGCCGATTGTCGAAGGACCGAATGTATTGAAGGGCCATATGTGTCGAAGGGCCGAATGGGTCGAAGGGCCGATTTTTTATATTTTTTTTAATTTTATTTAATTTAATTATTTTTTTTTGTGCCATAAGGCTGCGACATGATCGAATGTCCAAATTTTCCTTCACCAAAATGCATCGCTGGCTGGATACGTGGAGTTTCATGAATATCCAAAGATGAAAAGGAGTAAAATACATAAATTCATAAGAAATTCATTTATGTTTTATAAAATAAAATTTACAAAATATTCCATAAAACAAAAAATTCTTCCCTTTGACATTCGGCCCTTTGACACATTCGGCCTTTTGAAATTCGGTCCTTTGTACCCATTCCATTTTGAAAAGTGCTTTTACTTGCTACTACGTAGTAAACGTAAGTGCCGTAGTAAATAAGAAAAAAAAAATAACCTCGAGATTTTTGCTATATCGCCGTCTAGTGTGCGTGTGTTGCGTCGAACAGACTAAATATTGTTGGATTTCTACAGATTAGGCGGATTGACAGATCACGGTGAAACTTTTTATTCAAGATTTTTCCATACATTTGTAAATCCCGGTGGTTTTTGCCTTAAATCGGTCTACCGGAAGTGGCAGCTTCCTTAGGGGTTTATTGGGTTTTTGTAATTATCTGGAAATGTATATCATTTATGAGATGAACGATTAAAAACTAAACGATTTTCAATTAAATTTGCCATGATATCGGTTCGAATAATTTTTCGAAATGTAATCCGAAAGTTTTTTTTTTCAAAAAAAGTTTTTAACAAAAATTTGGCCCTTTACAGCCACCAGGCGGCTTAATTGATTGAGATAAAACTTTTTAATTAAGCTTTCCCTGGAAGTTGGGAGATTTTAGTCATTTTTAGCCGAAATCGGTCTGGACTGAAAGCAGTAGTTCCAAAAGAGCTTTACCAAATCTATTTCCAGGTCAACTCGTTTATGTATTTCAAAGACCAATTTAAAATAAAAAATATTGATAGTAAACAAAATATTACGAAATAAAGAAATAAATTGAAGATATTCACAAAGTAAAAATTTACAGATTAAATAATCTTCACTATTTGAGTATTTTGCTCATATTGATGCTTTGTGCCAGACTTAAGGTAAATCGTTTACTACGGTAAAAACCGGTTTTAGGACAGATTTTTTGTACAGTTTGCCCTATATGGCAGGTTTTCGAAAAATAATTGAATTTACCGGAAAATTGACTTTTACCTTAAGTTTGGCACATGGCCTAAGAAGTCTTCTCTTGAAGACATACATTACTACATAAAAATTTTTACTGCATTGATTATTCTACCGTCACATTTGTTGGCGAGACCGGTAATCTCTGAACGCCATTATCTTAATAGTAAAATAGCTCATACGCCATTGCACGATTCCTTCGCACGGGCAGTTGCGTGAAAATACCACTCACTATCGGAAAATTCGTTTTCAAAAACTTTAACAATTTTTCAATGAACACGTAAACTTACAAGTAACTTTGGCCGTGGCCAAAAAAATTTAATTGCAAATTTTTCAGGGAAAAATAAAATTAGCAATTATAATAAATGCAATTAGTGTGAAGTTTCTGACAAAATAACAAAAAACCTTACAACAGTCAAAAAGTGTAAATGAAACCACTACACTTTTCTAAAAATTGAATAAGAATATATCAAGGTCGTATTTTGTTATTGTTTAACCATATTTTGTTATTTGGTGTTATATAATATCAAAAAGTATAGACTTAGTTTTAATAAAATAACGAAATTAAAAATAATTAATAATAAAACGAGCTTATTTTACTGATGAATGAAATAACATAATCTAAAATACATTATTACGAATTTGTTGATTTAGACAAACCCTAGAAATTCGTTTACTCAAAGGGCAATAACAGTCAATCGTAGAGATGACTAAGTAATTCAGTGTCCATTACCTTGTTAAGTAACCTAACTGGATCATATGAAGTGATAGTCATAAGAACGCGACCCTGCGGGGTTGATTTATCGATTTTAGAATAATTCACTACACAAATAATCGAAAACCGTTTATTCTAATATTAATTTATACAAATCTATCTACTAATAAATTAACTTGTTAGTTTAATAATTTATTATTAAACATAATTTTGTAGTTTTACTCTCTGAGAGTGAATATTTTTTTTTTTTTGATTTAAAACAAAAGCTGGAATGTGATACAGCCCATAATGTCGAATTAGATGTGGTAACATTACTAAGAAAATCCCACTTAGAACTTCTTTCCAAATATTCACCATTAATAATATACTTGGATGCGACGGGCAGTTTAGTGAAAAAGCCAAAATGTCATCCAGAGCACAATTTCAAAAAAATATTGTACTATGCTTGTGTCGTAAAAATTGGCAAAACAATTGTCCCTGTTGCGGAATTAGTTTCCAGCAAGCATGATACCTCCACGCTATCAACGTTCTTGATGAAATTTAAATCCGAAATGTCGCTGATATCCGACACAATATTTCCACGAGTGTATGTAGTGGACTGGACCTGGGCGTATATTCAAGCCATTATACTCACTTTTAACCATACATCTGTAATGGAGTATATTAAATATACGTACAATTGTATGGCAAATGAAATAGAGCCAACTATATATATTGCACACATTTTATTAACATAATAACAACTCAGATTCAAAAAAAAGGTTGCCAATGTTACGGCTAGAAAAAATTTTATTTTAAACTTATTTTGTGTCTTACTAAACTGTGACCCTATGGTACAGGCTTTTTCGTTATTTAAAATATATTATGTATTATATGTACAAATCAATATAGAACAGAAGCGGTAACGAACGCATATGAAGAGATTTTGGTATTTATGAGGTATATATCTACAATCATGGAGACTGACTAATTTTCGAAACAAAAAATGTTGAAGATTTTGACAGCTCTCTTCAAAGTAACAAATCAAAATACTGCTCTAGCCCATTTTATAAAAAATGTTTTACTATATATGAGAGTATTCAATTGAATATCGAAAATAACCAATTATATAGAAGAAAATGCATTTTACTGTCCCGAATTTGTCATTTTCACGATGAGGAGATATTTAGCATATCTACCACTATGAAGTACTTGCTATTCCAAATTTATAAAACTGGAGGTGCGCCTATCAAATTCCAACGCAGAGCGATGGTTTAGTCACGTAAACAATTTCTATATAGATAAGAAGTTTCTTAGAATTGGAAGGTTTGGGTCTCTAATGAAACGGGAAACTATAGCGTTTTCAGATGCTCTTAAGGCAACACCAAAATCTTTAAAATGTACATTACGTGAAACAAATAAATCAGATGATGACTAGCCAGATAGTATGCGGAACACAGAGAACTGGAGTAAAAATGTTCGTTTGTACAATTCTCCTAAACAAATTGGCAAACAGGTCTTAAAAAGGTATGAATCTAAGCAATTTAAAGAAATATCTAAAAATGATCCTCCTAAACCCCAGGTTACACAACTAACGCGATCCAGCGACATCTCAGAAACGGGTTTTCATATAAAAATTAAATTCAAAATACAATTAACGTTAACTCAACATGCGGATTTGATTCTTTATCGCAAATAGTTTGCACAGTATTAATGGAATATCAGTATTCAAATATAAAATTAAAGGAAACTAACCCAGAATTTTTTAGTTTCATAAATAATGTTAACAGGTACGGAGCTGTTGATTCCACACATAACGAACGAACGAAGTTATTATTGAATTGCTTTAATATTGCAAATTTAACAGAAAATATAAACCATAATTGTATTTGTAATATTTCAAAATATATTGAGTTTTTTATGAAACGCTCTATTGAAGTAATATTTAAATGTTCAAAATGCTTCATGGAACACGATATCGATTATTTTTATTTGCCAATCGATTATATGAATTTTCGAGAAAAAAATTTAAAAAATATTGCTGCAATATTTAAATTTGTTAGCTGCAATTGCAAAAACTGCAAACAACCGATTAAAAACCCCAAAGAGCTTTCAGTTAAAACCAAAAATGGATTCGTAATTTTAGACGTACAACCAATAAATTTTAATTTATTTTATAATGTAAAAATTAATGATATTTCACAAGAAATAATTATAAGTACAACGAAATTAAAATTAGTGAATTTGTCATTATATAGCGTCCCCAGGTCATTATATCGCTTACATTAAAGGGTAATCCGGCTTATGGAAAATACATGACGACCTCTCTGAAGAAGTTTACGACACAAATTCACAAAATAAAATTAATACAGTTACGCATTTCTATATAGAAAATGAAACAAAATAAAAATTAGCTCGCTGATCGGCAAAACACAAATACTACAAAATTTAATTTTCCTTACTGCACTATTAAAAATATTCCCTGGTGGTGCTTAAAATTACCAGACCGCGTAAAAATAAAAAAACCCAGGCTATTTACTAATAAGCACTTTAGCATTTTAATTTATTATTTGTGCAGTCCAAGTGTGCAGTGCATTACTCTAAAATCGATAAATCAACCTCTGAGGGTCGCGCTCCTATGACGATCACCTCATATGATCCAGTTAGGTTACTTAACAAGGTGATGTACACAGAATTACTTAGTCATCTCTACAATTGACTGTTATTGCCCTTTGAGTAAACGAATTTCTAGGATTTGTGTAAATCAACAAATTCGTAATAATGTATTTTATATTATGTTATTTTATTCATCAGTAAAATAAGCTCGTTTTATTATTAATTATTTTTAATTTGGTTATTTTATTAAAACTAAGTCAATTATATATACCAGACACCATCACAAGTTAAAAATACTAAATCTCACACTTGGGAATCATTGTTGCGATGACTTTTTGAATTATCAAAGAATTAAGTGAATTCGGCCAAAGATGCTTCCACGTCTAGGGCCATAATCACAACATGCAAATTGCCTTGAAATTTTTTACAAACTCTAGACACCACCCCAAGTTAAAAACACTAAATTCCAGACTTGGCAACCATTGTTGCGTTGGCTTTTGTAGTACTCGTATGTATATAAACTTATTTTTGTACTACTGTGATTCTCAATATTTATTGTTCATTTTTAATAAATAATTTTAATTAACCCACGTGTTTCGAACTCCAAACTGTTTTTTTATACTTCTCAAAGTACACTTTTTGATAATTTGTGTAGCTACACATTTTGAGTCTTTGCGTTAAAATGTGTAGCTATAATTTTTATTAACGTTAAATACGGTTCCCTGGATTAAAAAAGGCTGACTTAAAAATGGTATTTTTTCGGACTTAAAACCAGCGTTTTATTTCATTTTAAAATTGACTTAAAATCTGTAGTGAAAATGAAATAAAAAAAGCTGACTTTATTAATGCATATCATAAGTCATTTTGAAAATGATTCAAGAAGTGTGTTTATAAATGAAATAAAATGTGTATTTAAGATCGAAATAAAACGTAAAAATGTATAAAAGTAAAAGCCCGATTATCCGGCATCTAAATAACCGGAACACTCAATTAATGTGATTTGAAATTTGCAATTGTTTTTTGCACAATTTCATTAATAAAAGCTTATGCCATAGACAGACTACTGGTTTCATAACTAAAATTACGAGATCATGATTTTTTAAATGAGAACTCAAGACACACTACAATTTCTTTTGTCTTCTCGTTTAGTTTTAAACAACAATGGAGTAGACATTGACAAAACTATCAAGGTTGACATTTAATTGACATTTAAATTGTCAGAAATGACTTTTCTATTGACCGAACAGAAAAAAATATGTTCCCGCCAACCAAATTTCTCAATGACAAATAGAAAACTCAAAGGAAACTAGATTTGCTTGGTAAACTATTAGTGTCCGAAATCTCCATTTTTGATGCATTCGGCGTTGTGAGCACTAAAATGCATCGAAATGAGAAAAAATATCTCATTTCGAAACTGAGTTCAAATTTGGTTTGAAAGTATGGTTAAGCATGACACACTTGTACGAAATCATGATTTTGCGTTAATCATAGTTACGAAACCAATAGTGTGTCTATGATATTAGTTGAAAATTTTTATTAGAATTTAATTTGAATTATAGATGGAAGATCTGCAAGAATCGCAACAATCAGTTTCGAACTTAATGAGATTATTGATTTTAAAAAATCAGTCATCTCATCAGGCCGTGGCGACTGACGTTGATATTTTTACATAGGAATATTGTCTATATATAGAACAATACCATGTAGTTGTACTACTAGCGAATTACTGCATAGCGTACGAAATTCGATTCTTTCATATTCTCCATCTATACTTCATTTTTACCAATTAACTTTTCGTTGTGACGAATTACTTTTATATTTTACGTTGTTGTTGTTTTTAGACTGAGATATACTGAAATAGACCAATGTACGGAATAATCACAACAAAACCATTACAATAAAACAACAACAACGTAAAAAAAAATTTAAAATTTTTCTAGGCTTTAATTTTCATATTACAGTAAAAGCCCGGTTATCCGGCATCCAATTAACCGGAACACTCAGTTAACCGGAATTTTAATTTTTAGGAATTTTTTTCCCTTTATTTTCTCTTTCATTTGCATTTTTTAATTCATTTTGAAACTTGCAATTGTTTTTTGCTAATTTTCATTAATGAAAACATTAGTTGAAAATTTTGAATAGCTTTGATTTTTATATTACAGTAAAAGCACGTTTATCCTGCATCCAATTAACCGGAACACTCAGTTAACCGGAATTTTAATTTTTAGGATTTTTATGCTTTTTCCTCTTTATTTTCTCTTTCATATGCATTTTGTAATTGATTTTGGAATTTTCAATTGTTTTTTGCACATTTTCATTAATGAAAGCATTAGTTGAAAATTTTGAATGGCTTAAATTTTCATATTACAGTGAAAGTCCAATTATCCGGCATCTAATCATCGAAACACTCAGTTAACCGGAATTTTAACTTTTAGGATTTTTTTTTTACTTTTTCTTTTTCACAAGGGATATTATTATTTTTATTATTCGGGGATTCATAGAAAATATACTTTCCTTTACTTTTTTCTGTTTTATGCATTATTCTATTTGAATTAAATGTGTAAAGTCGTATATTACATAGTTAGGTTAGTGAAATATTGAATATACGTATAAAATATGTATTATTAAATTTTGGGTACTCGTATGGTTGTACTCTTATACATAATATGTATGTGGTGAAAAATTCCAGAAATCACAAATTTTTTGAAGTCATGTTTAAATTTTCAATGTATAGTCTTGATTAAAAAAAAGTTTGTGGAAATTATTTTGTTGTTGTTGTTGTTAAAGATACAGGATGTCAAATTTTGATAAAAATGATGAACATGATGTTGTATATATGGCTATAAAACGAAAACTAATTATCCGATACTTATAAACGAGGGCTAATTTTAAAGATAAATGAATAGGACATTAAAGAAGTCCTATGAGGGACAAAATCAAATATAAGGATAATGAGTCAAAAAAAATTGGCTTTTCTAAATTTTCTCTGCTTCGTCCTAAATACTGTGTGCAACCAGGAAGCAGCGGAACACATACAGTTTGTGTTTGTATAATACACCAAAATGTCAAATTAATTATTTATGGAACCAGGATGGAAACTCTCACCAATGGAATAATTTTACTAAATAAACATGCGTAGACGCATAACGCTGAAAGGAAGTTAAAAATGATCAAACCTAGGGTGATGTAATTTATGAACGATTTGTGAACTGAATAATTCTAAACAGTTACTTTATCAATTTGATCGTAAAAATAGTTGAAAATAAAAAATACCACATTGACTTTGATTTTATATACAAAAAATGGGTAGATCTTCATACTCAAACGTCTTTTGCAAGAAAACAAAAAATAACACAAGTACAATTTTTTGGTGTGTTCAATAGAATTAAATGAGGAAAAATTTAAAGAAAAAAATAAGTTTTTGAGCAAATTCTAAAATACTATTTTGGCGGCCATTTTGAATAGGAAGAGTTGAAACATGGTACCAACTTTATAACATTTTAGAATTCCTATTCATTTATCTTTAAAATGAGCCTTCGTTTATAAGTATCGGATAATTAGTTTTCGTTTTATATCCATATATACAACATGATGTTCATCATTTTTATCAAATTTTGACACCCTGTAATTTTAACAACAACAACTACAAAATTTTTTTTTGTTCTAAAGATTTTTTTTTAACAATCACTACACATTCAAAACATAAATAGTAAAAAATTTAAACACGACTTTCGGTTCCATATACCAAATTTGTGATTTGACGTATTTTTCGTCATGTATTTATTATTTGCAATAAATTCAATAAACTGATGTATAAACAAATTGTTTTTTGTTACACAATTTGAAAATAAATAAACGAGAGTTCTAAAAAGTATAGAAATCAAGCGAAATTCTCGTACAATTTCTAGTTTTATTGAAGCATCCAAATATCCGGAATTTTCAATTATCCGGAATGCTCTCATCCCGGTTATAAGCATTCCGGATAACAGTGGCACTATTCTGGTAATTCCCTGGGAATAGGGAATTGGGGAAAGATTTTATATGTAATTTCAGTTCAAATATTTTTTTTTCGGCCTACTAAGGAGAAAAGTTTGATGTAAATATTTATAAATTGGGAATAATTTTTCCATATCTAAATTGGCAGGGAAAATTATTCCCAATTTTATTTTGTTTTCAAAAAAATTACCACTAGATTTTTACCTCAGTATGCCAGAAAAAAAATTTCAAAATAGAAATTACATATAAAATCTTTCCCCAATTCCCTATTCCCAGGGAATTACAAGAATAGTGCCACAGGGCTAGTATTCGTTACAGTAAAAGCCCTGTTATTCGGAATGCTTGTGGATGAGAGCATGCCAGATAATCGAAAATTTCGGATAATTGAATATTTCATTAAAACTAGAAATTTTACGATAATTTCGATTGTTTGCATTATTTTTTAGGATTCTCGTTTATTTATTTTCAAATTATGTACCAGAAAATAATTTTTTTTACATCAAATAATTGAGTATATTGCGAATAATAAATACATACATATTATGTATATACACTCATACGAGTACCCTATATTTAATAATACATATATTTAATATTTCCCTAACCGTAGTTGGGGTACGATTTCACACATTCAATTAAAATAGGATAATGCATAAAACAGAAAAAAGTAAAGGAAAGTACATTTTCTATGAATCCCCGAATAATAAAAAAAATCGCGTCTGAAAGAGAAAAAAAGCAAAACAAATTCCAAAACATTTCAATTAACGTCAACTGAGTGTTCCAGTCAATTGGATGATCGGGCTTTTACTGTAATAATTAAATTAAAGCCATTCCAAATTTTCAACTAATGTTTCATTAATGAAAATGTGCAAAAAACAATTGAACAATTCAAAATGAATTAAAAATGCATATGAAAGAGAAAATAAAGAAAATGCAAAAAAAATTCCGGTTAATTGAGTGTTCCGGTTAATTGGATGCCGGATAATTGGGCTTTTACTGTAATATGCAAATTAAAGCCATTCCAAATTTTCAACTAATGCTTTCATTAATGAAAAAGAGCAAAAAACAATTGCAAATTTCAAAAGAATTAAAAAATCTAAATTTTAATTCATAATTAATATAGAAATAATAATTCACAAATGAAATGCATGTTTTTTGTCTTACCTACAATACAATGAAAAACTGTAACAAGAAAAACAAGAAACCATTTTCTTAAAAAACGTAAAATTACGCATGCATTTCTATGTATATTAAAATAAAAACAAATGTGAATTTTATGTTTATAATATGAAATAAAATATGCATTTTAAAAATGAATTAAAAAATATATTTGTAAAATGACATAAAATATGCCTTTCTTGTGTCATTTTGAAATTAAATTTGTTTTGTAAAACACCTTTGTTAAGTCAGAAAATTTGTTAAAAGTATGACTGAAAAAGGTCCAATTTTTTCATATAAAAACACCATTTTTAAGACCACCTTTTTAATTTCTTCTCCTTTTAATTCAAGGAGTTGTTAAATACTTTACACTGGTGTGTTGAAGCTAATAAGCCGAGCAAAGTAAACTTATTATACGTGATAGAAATATGTTAACATAATACTTAACAAAAAATAATCGGAAAAATACTGAAAACATACTTCGTTAATTGTTCTTTACTCTCTTGTTAAATTTAATTTTCAATATTTTTGACGTTTAGTGGCGACTGAACTTCAAACTTTTTGAGTACGTTCAGACACTATAGTGGCACTATTCTGGTAATTCCCCGGGAAAAGTGAACTGGGGAAAGAATTTACATATAAATTCTTTTTAAATAATTTTTTTCCGACATACTAAGGTAAAAAGTTAGTGACAATTTTTTTGAAAGCAAAATAAAATTGGGAATAACTTTCCCTGATAATTTCGCTATGGCAAAATTATTCCCAATTTACAAATATTTGCATCACACTTTTTTCTCAGTAGGCTAGAAAAAACTGATTTACAGATAAGAGCTATGTAAAATCTTTCCCCAGTTCCCTATTCCCGGGGAATTACCAGCATAATGCCACAGTAGTAGTTTCTACATCAAAAAAAGGCTGTGTTTACGATACTGTTAAAGTTAGCCGATAGTTTCCAGCCGAAAGATAATGCAGATAGTGTCTTGAATACAACAAAAATCAGTCATGAACCCGAATTTAGGAGAATTTAGGATCGGGTTACATCATCCGGCTGAATGAGAAATTATTTCAGTTTATAGGAATTTTAAAATCGATAGGAGCGAGAGTATAAAGAGAGTTTAAAAATAGTCAAGTCACTATCTGCATTATCTTTCGGCTGGCAACTTTCGGCTAACTTAAACAAGGTGTGTTTACGTTTAGTTTTCGTAGAAATGATATTGTTTATACTGGCTCGCTGTTACGTTTGTACACCCACCCTCCTGTTTGCACCTTACGTATTTTTCGAAACAACGATTAAAACAAAAAAGTTGTAGATTGTTTCTAGCAAAATTTTTTCAAATGACGAGTTTGAATAAAAACAATTAGTTTCACAAAACAAATCGGCATCTAGTCCATGCGGATCGACTATTCGGAATCAAACTTCATACTAAATAAATCAGGAGATCCATGCGAAATGTGATGGACATCTGTGTACCGGAAGTAAGAGTTTCTGTAGGAGCTTTTACAATTTTTGCAATAAAGAATTAATTGTCAAAAATTGTTGACCTTTTCTGGAATTTATTTTTATTTTGCATTTGTCGTAAAAAAAATCGGGTGTTGGACGCAACACTTACACCCTTCCATTTTTAATTACCGAATTACTATTTGAGATATCTTACATGTGTGTCTCTTTATACTGTCTATTATGTAGTAAGATAAAGTACAGTAATCATGTATAATGTTGACCTCGAGATTTCTGCAAATTACCACTTTCTATATCACCGAAAATTTCATACCTAACCGTTTTCCATAAATTGGAGAATCCAGTAATTTTCAAGGAAGATCTTTTTTGTTTTTTGCAATTATTTTGAAAAGCATATCATCCATTTTACACAAAGCTAGAACAGGGCACACACTCAACAGACTAGAAGAATTTGAGATTTACAAGAACAAAGATAAGAAAATATTTACGACTTAATCAAATATAAGAAATACAAAACAAAAGTAGGAGGAACATAATAATCAAAGTTGTAAAGGAACTGAAGAAGAATTATATTCGAAATCGATTTTTCAAAATAAAAAGAATTTACAATTGCGTTTTAATTTAATTTAATTTAATAAAAAGCTTGTGAATTCTAGTACAAAATATATGAACTAAAAGCTTTTTTTCCAAGTATTGATATCATAAATAAATCCCGTTTAGAATCAAATAACAGTTTCATAAAACTTTATGACTCCGAGCTAAATTTTAATTAATGCAACTTCATATTTTGAATTTTAGTGCACATTCTAAATTCTGGGAAACATTTGTTCGAACCACAATCTGGGTCAGCATTATTTCTGACAAATGTGTTGTATTCGGCAACCTTATAATTTTTCGGGCAATAGTTTCATTTAATAAAATCACAATTAAAACTATAAACACGTTTGTTAAAAGGTAGCAATGGCTTTGATATGCCAAAACAAAAGATAGAGCTTTAAAATATTTTTAATTAAAATAGTGGAGTTTTAAATATATATAATAGATATTTTTTTTTGTTTGTTTAAATAAATATTATGAGTTTTTTCCCAATTTTCATTTCGGGTAGAGAGAGTAGCGACAGATTCAACGAGTATAAAATAATGGAAATATTAATAATATAGGTTTTTGTTGTTGGAATTGTCATAAAAATTGAATATTTTTTTTAGAATGGAAAATACTCGTAGTTGTCATTTTTTTGCACAATTGAATTTTTTTCGTAATGTCAGAGCTTTTATTGTAGTAGGAAATATAAAAATGAATATAAAGAGAGTGAGACTATGACATTAAACAATTCAATTCTATGATTTGCTGCCTTTTGAATTTAGTGTAGACAGTTGTTATGCATATATGATTCACATGGAAAGGTCACTTTTAATAAAATGATTTCGATTCATTTGTTTATGTATACGAGAGCTTTATATTGTATACCAAAAAAAAAAGGAAACGCATGATAAACTCATTTTAAAAATTTAATTTAGAATATTGGATTTCGCTTTGTCCTGAGAAAAAAAAATATTTTTTGCTGCCTGGGAAGGTCACTCACTTAATTCATTCATTGTGCCATTGTATATTTGTACGAAGCGCTATAAACGAAGATATTTTTTTGATTGAAATAAATGATTAATTCTATTGATTCGAATTTCATTTGAACGGCATGAAAGAAAAGGAAATAATGTGACCTTTTCGTCATCGGTCCAAAAAATGATTAAAATCGAAGAAAATTGGTTTCAATTAGTGTGTTGCAGGGGACCATATTCCTGGATGTTTCCAATCTCTTGTGCTGCTATATAAATATTATATTAATGATTTATTACCAGCAAATTGTTATGAAATAAAAGTTAATGGCTAATGAAAGAATGAAACAAAATTGATTATGCAAACCAAATATTAATTGGTATATCGTGCACGAACATTAACAAACGTAATAAATTTCATTAAGTTGATTTATAATAAATTTAATATTTAATTTAACGGATTGTGTTATAAACCCCTCGCGTGCTCGTGCACACACACACACACACAGAGACAGTTTAATGAAGAAATTTCCTGCTATTTGCCACAACATAATTTGTTGAATGTCAAAAAAAATCCCACGAAGAAAAACAAAACGATGAAAATTACATGAAGCTTTTATGCTACGAGCATAGTGTTATGGAAAGCGAACAAATATCCTACTCGTATTTCAATTTTTTGTGTGCTTTTTTTAATAACGCCGCCCCAAAAAGAAAAATTAAAATAAAATACTGAAATCTGAATATAAATTTTATCAGAACCTAAAAATATAAGATATAAAAAAAAGTTTGGAAAATTTATGACTCAACAAAATACACCGTAAAAAATATTTAATAGTACAGGAACGATATTTTTCTTACCGTAACTTGTAGTCGTGTTATCGGTGGGGTGTCTAGTGATTCTAAAATTGCTGTTGCACTATTGTAGTTTCCGACGAGCAGACAATATTGTGCTGCACCGCTCCACAATTCGACTGTTTTACTTCGGTCACGAATACCTGTACACTGAAAAAATACAATTAATTAAAAATTATGATCAATAAGATAATTTAAAATATAATATTCTGCTTACTTGTAAAATTTCGTTGGCCACCAGCAGCCGTAACCTCGCCGACCATTCCAAATAACTTTCTAGATTACACGTTTTTTTCGGTAGTAAAATATTCGTTGTCGCCGTCCCCGAATGATGTGAATCCGTTCGACTGCTACTCTTAATCCTATCATGATTTAATACATGTTCGTTGCATTGGACAAATTCCTCGGGTCCAACGTGCTTCGCTAGCTTTCGCTCGATTCGGCACAAAAGCTGTGCCAATTGGGATGCCGATGGCCATCGGATTGGCCCGTTCGCTTCTTTTTTATCATTACTAGTATTTGATTGACAGGCACGTAATTCTTCCTCATGACATTCTAGATCCGTTAAACGGATTAACAAGGCACGCAATAATTCGGATATTTCTTCTCCCAGCTCGGTATCAGCACATTTCGATGCGATATGTTTAACATGATTCATTATTCGTTCGTCACGAAAATCATATGGAAATATTTTTGTCCACACTTTTAACAATTCAACTAGTCTACGAAGTGATTTTTTATCAGGTACCGTTGCCAATAATTTACCTAATAAATCGTGGGGTCGTACGAAAAGGCGCGATGACAATAAAAATGAAAATATATATTCGTGATCAAAATCATCGACATTGACGGGCATAATTAAATCGACCAGAGATTCTAGTGGTCCCGACACAACATTACCATTTTTATACATGACGCCGTTTGGTCCGAGAGCAGCATCCTGTAATCATAAAAAAAAAATATTCATAAAATTTTATTGCTCCGTAGTATAATGTTACAATTAAATAAATGGTTCGTAAAATGAAAACCATAAATAAATTTTTAGTTTGAAAATTTTAAAATTTTGCGGTTGTGAAAAAAACTTTAATTATACAATTTCTAGTAGTAATTTTTATAATGAACTGTATATGGGTGTTAATATAGTAATGGGCCTAACATGGTTGAATTGGTGGAATATATATTTTTTATTGTGCGGTTTTAACCATAAAATAGAGAAAATTGAATGCAAAGTGGTTTTCCAACATAAAGCTTGTTAATTTTTTATTGAGCCAAAATATCAATCACATATATTAATATTAGATCAATGTGATATAAAGCTTTTCCAAAACCATCAGCGGAAATTGTGGGGCTTCTCCAAGTGGCACGCGAAAGAATTTCCATGCTTGAACTGAAACATATCAACTTAAATGTTGATGATTGCTACATTACCGACCGATGTAGGTCTAATTCAGGAACCATTCATTCTTGATGGTGTGGTTTCACGTTTAAATTGAATTCTTGGTAGAATCCTATAAAATTTTCGTCGTTATGCATGTTGCTTTGTGGACCAGATCAAACCAATTACGTTTTGTGGTAAATGAGATGTTTTGAAATCAAAAAATTATTCTTGAGGTTGGTTGAGATGACTTTTCGCAAATCAGGTATTAAATCGGTTCTTGTTGTTTCAGATCAATTTAATAGTACAGTTAATCATTAACTATCGACATTTTTCGTTGGGTTTTATTTCCCTTCCTCCTTCCTTTTCCTTGCCTGGTGGCAAGTGGTTCTAAAGGAGGTTTTCTATTGAATTTCAGCATGGGTTGCCTCTTATTCGGAATCACTGCTCTTTCAAGTATACATTATGCTTTTGCAATTGCACACAATAGTGTTGTTTCGATCCGAAAGTAGCTTATAGTCAGACTATATATCAAACTTAATGAATTTCGTCTGTTAGTCTACCTTCTATTTTCTTTAAAGTTCTGGAAAGATTTGTGATCAAATATATTACAGACCGCCACTTGTCTTTACTACTCAGTAGCACTGCTTATGCTCCTAGAGAGCTGGCAAATCGTCGGAACTTACTCTGTTTGAACTATACATAGTTAAAAAAAATAACAAATCTCTTGGGATTAGACGTTTTTCGTGTCCACTTTCATTGATATCGCAGGTCCTTCGCTACTAGAACTAACCCCTCGGATTTCGAATTCCTGCGGCCGAAAGTGATTCTCGTTCTGTTTCCGGCAAGGATTCTAGAGATTGTCCCTTGAGGTATTTTATCACTTTTCTGTGTTCTGAATGCAAACATTTCATTAGCCTTCTTTATTCTAGAAATCTCACCTTGGTTATTTGAGTTACTGTGCATCGTGATATTGCGGGGAATGTGACAGATGGAGCATTTACAAAAGTTAGTTTTTGCCTGCATTGGAGCTATTTCATTTTTTGCAAATATTAGTTTGAACTAACTATTCTAATTTAAATTTGCGAACGTATCGAACCATTTCAGTTTTCCAAAATTTAAGCGGATACGACGGATTTTAACTAATATCGTTTTTCTAACCATATTCTTTCTCTGCCCTGCCCAAATGAATTAATTGATTGAAATAAAATTTTTCACTTAAGCTTTTTTAATAAATTTGGAGGTACCAAGTGGCTTCTTTCTCATGAGCTTTTTACGAGGAAAACGATAAAAAGTAAAAAATTGTTCACTTAATTTTTTTAAATTTTACCGGAAATGATAAATTATCACAATACAAATTTATATCATCAAAATTGTACATGTCTATCGTCCAGGCATATCGATTATTTGGGATGAAATTGCGTACTAAAGCTTTTACCTTAAATTGGGAGATCAGTGGCAGCTTTTCTAGGAGTATTTCCAATGTTTGCAATGATTTTAAAAATATAGCATTTACAAACAACAACAAAGTATTATTAAAAAATTTAAATTAATTTAAAGATTAAATTTGCAACAAGGACTGACCGTATTGGTTTTCTGAAATGGTAG
This sequence comes from Nephrotoma flavescens, assembly GCA_932526605.1. Taxonomy (NCBI): domain Eukaryota; kingdom Metazoa; phylum Arthropoda; class Insecta; order Diptera; family Tipulidae; genus Nephrotoma; species Nephrotoma flavescens. The sequence continues at coordinate 257,692,453 of OW052220.1, forward strand.
CGCGAATGATTATTTTTGATTATACAAAACACTGTTTAACAAAAATCCGAAAAGTTAAATTTTTGCTTTAAAAATAAACTGAGGTGTATTCGAGATCAATGTGGTGTAGTAAGTGTGTGTGTTCATGCTAAAACAAAGCCGGTGTTGGCCACAACATAATATCCCCTTTCAATTTTAATGTAAAAACACTGACCCAATTTACTTTTTCTATTTTTGTACATCCACTGCATCCAGGTTCTGCTGTACATCCACTTTTTAATTTTGGATCGTTGAATAGCCGTTTGCTTTCTAGTCTATCTAGAAGCAATCAAGCACTGCTTGAAGCAACGCTTAAAAATTCCATTTCAAATACCATAAAAGTAAATTAAACAACTTGTCAAAAAGCTTCAAAATATTTAGATTCGACACCATCTTTCGATATAAGAGATGGCAAGATCATTGTTAAATCATGCCATTTTTTCAGAAGTATTAAGGCAACACTGGTTGTTGCGTGAAAGACTGAGATAATTCTGCAACAGCGTAATACAAACGTATTATCAGTGAAACAATTGTCGGAAACTGTGTAAGAGAAACTATAGGATATCGCAATCAATATGTACACCGCCATTAAAACATCTCACACATATAGGAGCATCAATCCAGAAGTTGCAGCTGATTTCAACTAAAAGTGGAAAGGTTGATTGAACTCGTTTTATACTATACCTAAACTGATATTTATATTTTATACGGACCTCGTTTCTCAAAAACTCATTTCACCGAGGTCCATAGTAACATTCATATTTCATATTCACTCAAAAATGATAATCTTTGCGTCTTGGTCTATCATTACACGCGAGTTTACTAAACATATTGGATTGTGAATGGGCGAAACGTTGTTAGGAGTTGACCTAATCGGTTATATTTTAATCACCGATCTAAATTACGAAAAAACTTTGGGTAAGTTGCAGGCTAGATGTGATAAGAAAATAACCGTTAAATATAAGGTTTTTATTGGTATCTGGCTCGGATTTTAAAATTAAAATAATTAATTGCTAAGCTTATATATTGTTGGTTCATAAAATATTTTTCAAAAAAAATTCGTTAGATAAAGTTTTTAGGGTTTTAAGGGGCAAAAGCTTCTATAACCAATGAATTGGCTTCTTTTGATGCATTTTGAAGGTTTTTTGACAAAAGATGTGGCACGATTGAATCTGGTTTACCTTGAAAGTGTTCCTGTTTTGACCAAAACAATCATCCTCACTATAAGTATATAAAATTTAATATTTCGAATTGCATTAAAATGGCAAAGGACTCTTTTTGACTCCAAATCATTTAGTATCTGAATCTTCATTCAGTATCTTCTGTCGATTTTGTGACCATATTGATACAGTTCGCTACTTTACTAATCCACTATTTTACTTCATGGAAATTCGTCGATTGAATATTATTCATTAAGCCGGTTTTGCACAAACCAACAAGAAAGGCAACGGCCCAAGTAAATACTTTCGATTAACACTTCCCAAGTTCCTAAGGAACTACTTCGTCTGATTCTACTCTCAATGTAGCGAACTCATTTGCATCCTAGTCTGCGGTTCTCATGGTTTCAAATTTCTCCTTGATCATCAAACGGCCTTATAACCATGGTTCAGAAACTGAGAAGATCACATAAGAAATTTCGTGCTTTTTTAGACCCAGTGTGGAGATGCCGAACTCCCATCGTGGCGCGTCCCCAGGTGGCGGCTTAGAGAATGCTTTTTAATCGGCTTGCCGGAGGTTAGGTGGGAAATAAAATACCATCCGCGGACTAAATCTGGCTAGGAGAAGGAACCCAAAACAAAAAACCAATCATTAAGACAATGAGTGTACAATAAAACGGAATGTATACCCCAGATGGTACGTCAACTATACAGTTGGCCAATCCACACTCACACGTGGCAGGCTCAACGGATTCTGGATTAAGCCAACCATTGCGAAACCCATTTATACCAAGCACAAGTATCTCTAGATCACCAACTAGACAAATGGATCCCGCTACTCAGCAGGAGAACGAAAATGCTGAACACAGGGAGAACGTAAACCAAAAAAAACCATCACGAGGTCGCTAGAGAAAACACTGTAATCAAAAATGATAGTCAAGCCAAAAAAAATACAATAGCTATCTATGAAACAGATGAAGATGAATTGGCGAATGAAACGAGTTTTACACGAAGGTAAATTAAAACTTCTTTTTTTTTTATTTATTTAAGAAATCTTCATTTCTGTATAAACAAATAATCATATAGATTATCTAGTAATTGTTTTATTATTTTAAAATTGCATTTGATAACATTCTGTAGGTTTCTGGGTCAAGTGGATTCACTTTCCATACGTTATTATTCAGTGCAGTGACTTTGTATTTATCGTTTGAAAGTAGCTTGACTATTTTTTTTTGATTGTTTCGTATTCACTAGCATTAAGTATGTTGATGAGTGGAGGTGGAATCTCTTTATGTATTTTTTGATTTTCCTGTGTTTCCCCTTGGTTGATTACGTTGGATGTATTAAGTGGATGGAGCGGTCTCTCTTTCGGAATCAGAGATACGTTCTTATATACCTTCACTAGGTCCGTGGGTCGAAAGTCGTTGCAGTTGCGGGTTTCTGACGATCTGTGTTGATTGTTCCACCTCAGGCGAAGATTCTGCTTTTTGTTTTGTTTTGACGTTTAGTTTTAATTCCATGTTCATACTTCAGAAGCTAAACGCTATCAATTGACATCTGGCTGGACATAACCAAATACTAGAATCTATAAGCGAGTTACTGCAAAAATAAGAACAGAGACTAGGAACACTGGAAAATACATTGATGAGCCAATATAAAAGAATAACTGATGCGTCAATTAAAACTTGAGAAGTTATTGAGTACCATCATTCTAATCCATACAAACTTAACAAGGAAAAGTAATGCCACACTATTTAAGAATTGCTACCTGGAATGCAAATGGCCTAGCGCAACACATTTCAGAATTAGAAGTATTTTTAAACACAAAAAAATTGGTATATGCCTAATCTCAGAAAGTCATTTTCAACAGAACCTCGTATGCCAAAATACGTGGATATCAGTGCTATCAAGCTCTACATACAGCAGAAAGGCTAGAGGCGGGACAGCAATCTTCGTTAAGGACAATATAAAACACCACGAAGAATTAAAAATAGAGAAGGAAGCTATGGAAGTATAGCTACTGTAAGTATTAAAACCAAAAATAACAAGAGCAATCTACTGTTCACCCAGATATAACACAAAAAAAAGACTACATCAAACTTCATAAATCGCTTGGTAATAATTTTATTATTGGAGGCGACTTTAAATCGAAACACATATTTTCTCTCTCTCTCTCTGGCATTATATCACATCAAAGGATTTGGCCGCCTCAATTGAGGTTTCATAGTCATATTTTGATTTCGGATAATGAGTGATTAATTCATTGATCCTAAACCAGCCGTGAAAATTTTTTCCTTGTCACCACCGGGAATCAAACCCGGGACCTCCGGTCGCTGGAGCAAGTATGCTGACCACTTTGCCACCGGGGCGGCGAAAACACATATTTTGGGGATCAAATAGAACTATTTATTTATTTATTTATTTATTATACAATTTTGTGAATCTACAAATCCCATTTGTAGATTCACAAAATTGTATAATAAATAAATAAATAAACCATCAACTAGTACCAAAGGAAGCGAGCTATTTGAAGCAAGCAGGATATTAAAATGTTTCACTTCAGTAGAAAGCCAACCTACTGACCTACGGACCCAAATCAAATTCCTGACCTTCTGGATTTCTATATATCAAGAGGAATCTCCGAAAATTACTTAGCAGTTGAAAATGAAGAAGGGCTATCTTCAGACCATTTTCCAGATTTAATGACAATAAGTGACACGGTAATAAGAAAAGCAAGCCCTACAAGACTAACAAATAGCAAAGACAACTGGGAATACTTTCGACAGCTAGTCGAAGAAAGCGTCAATCTACACGTGCAGATCTCGAGCGCTTACATGATAGAAAAATAACTGGAAAACCTTATTGAAAGCGTGCAAAAAGCGGTCTGGGAAAGTACAACACCTGATCAGCAAGAAATATTACAAAATAGTATATACTATAGAGTTGAAGTGAGAATGTTGATTACAGAAAAAGAAGAGCTCGTATAAGACTTGGCAGAGAACTAGAGCCCCTGAAGGCAAAACAATCCTAAACAACTTGCGCAACAAACTTAAACTACTTATAAAGGAGATTAAAAATGAGTCAGTTGCATGTTCCTAAAGTAATCTGACAGGTAAACCTGACACAGACTATTTCGTGTGGAAAACCACCAAAGGTTTAAAAAGGCCTAAAATGCAACTGCCACCCATTAGAATAGTTCCAGAGCTCGCAGCGAAAAGCAAAAAGCTGATCTGTTTGCCGAACACCTAGAAAATACCTTCAAACCACCAACTGGACAAGCGGATAATGAATATCTAACACCTATAAGCAAAGTAGATGAGGTATCTGTGCTACCAGTTATACTCTGAAAGAAATAAAACAAGAAGTAGAAAACCTCAAAGATAAAAAAGCCCCTGGATACGACTTGATAACGGGGCGAATAATCAAAGCTTTACCAGAAAAGGCACTAAGAAAACTACAGAACATAACCAATGCTATCTTTAGACTATGTTATGTTCCAAGATAGTGGAAATTAGCGTAAATCATAATGATCCCGAAGCCTAATAAATTGCTAAACGACAAAATATCGTATAGACCTATTTCTTTGTTAACAACAACATCAAAGATTTTCTTCAATTATAGAGAGCAGAAATCTTATACCAGAACATCAATTTGGGTCTCGAGAAAGGCACTCAACAATAGAACAGGTACATAGGATTATCGACACAATTGAGGAGGCGCTTATAAAAAAAAGGAAGTATTTTCAGCAATATTCTTAGAGGTAGCCCAAGCATTTGATAAGGTTTAGCACCGCGGTCTAGAATTAAAGCTCCAACAAGATTTGCCAAAACAACATTTTGAATCGTTACTTCCGGGTGAGACAGGATGGGGAATACTCTAAACTGAAGAAAATATTGGCAGGGTTGCTCAAGGCAGTGTTCTAGGGCCCGAATTATACCTCCTGTATACAAATGATCTACCAGACATAGAAGAAGCTAGAATAGGAACCTTTAATGATGACACAGCTGCTATGACCACCGATGCTAGTATCGTTGAGTCCACCAGGAAACTACAAAATTCTATTAATATAGTGGATAGCTGGACAAAACAATAGAGAATAACACTTAACGAATCGAAATCAACACAAATCAACTTTACAAATAGGAAATTAGAATATACTCCGATTAGATGGAATTCGCAACAAATTCCATATTCTGATAATGCTGAGCCCCTCGACGCATGTTAAAAAGAAATGGCAAGAACTGAATTTAAAATTCAGAAAAATGCACTGGCTTATTGGAAGAAACTCCGAACTGACAACGCACAACAAACTGCTGTTATATAAACAAATTCTAAAACCTATCTGGACGTATGGTATTCAGCTTTGGTGCTGGACAAGGAAAACTACAGTGAAGATCATTCAAACATTTCAAAACAAAGTACTAACGTTGCATTGTGAATGCTCCTTGATGCATTAGAAATGACAATCTCCATCGAGACCTAAACATGGAATACGTCAGCGATGAAATAAAAAAATTTGCAAGGAGTCATGTACTGTGACTGCAGCAGCAAGACAACGAGAAGCTGCGAAACCTACTGGATCGCGCCAATGGACCAAATCGCCTAAAAAGACCAAAGCCTTTAGAATAAGTAGTTCCCTGAGCCGCTTAAATCAAAGAACTGGCTGAGCTGGGATGAACCGACAGGTTTCATCCTACAAGAGTCGACTACTAAACAAAAAAAAATACTAAATCTGCCGTGCAACAATGCCTGTATGGATATCAGGTGTCTAGGTTTCTTAAAGATAGAACTACAAAATCCGTTAAATTACACATTATAGCACCAGAAAATTGCTCCTTAACGTTAAGAGCTCTTATAACTAAAAATTTAATTTCTGATCTTCTCCGATCCCAAAATTGAGTCTTTTCAGCTTCCTGAACAACACTCTAATTCTAGTCCCATGGATATAATCATAGGAGTAGAGATTTTTTATAAAACTATTACGTTCGATGACCATCATCCTTCAATAAAAGCCGGGAGTCCGTATCATTAATATAGCATTGGTATGGCAATAAATTGAATTCTGGACGCAATACGGCAAGAGCTATTTTTTGTTTCTATAGTTCGATTTCGAAATCACGCAAGATTGCATTCGTAGCCGACGTGAAAAAAATTTCTCGGCAGGTCATGATGCACAAGGTGAGGATTGTGATTAGCAACAAATCTGGCGTGTAAATGTTATCTTTGCTATGTTGCGTTTTTGTTAGAACACCGTTACCTTTGGTACAGGTAGCGATCTGCTTTCAGGTTGGGCTAGCGTTAGTGAGGCTAAAAATTTTTAATCAAAAATATTCGAGGCATTAAATATTGGCTCCAAACCGAACCATGATCAGAAGACACTTAATAAACTTGGCAATGGCAAAAAGTCGTTGAAAAATCTAAGCCTAGTTTAGATGACACATTTGGATTGTTTCGCGCCTAAAATTAGTAAAATTAATGATTGTCACCTTGACACAAACGGAAGTTCTTGTTAACCTCTGGCCGAATCTTTCATCCTATAGAATTTTTTTTTTCCATCTATAACTAGTAACTGTTTACTCCACTACAAATTTTTTGGCAGCTAACTCGATTGAAACGATCTTTTTTCCGAAATAATGGGAGATGTACCAGCACGAGTACATTCGAATTTTATCCTATATGAAAAAAAATCCAAATTCCCGTTTTTCAAACATTCCACCATCATCTCTCAAGTTACAGTTACATAACATAGATTCTCCAATGCGCCGAAAAACAAATACGCAGGTGTTGCTCCGCTGAATTAGATTTGATTACACAAGAAGTAAGAGCCATGAAGGTTCCGATTTACGACGAAACAGCAAACTTCGGTCGTTGTCTTCCTTTGTTCATGATAACAGAGTGCTAAGGATCGGTAGTCGGATCAACTTGACTACCAAACATCCAGCTAGGCTTTGTGCCAAAAATTGTATTCGTTCCTGCGTCAGCTGCATTTGCCATCGTTTGAAAACGTCAGAAAAACAATAGGTTATTTACCATCTTATCGGACGAGGAGCCAAGAACTGTAAGGGCCAGACTTGTCCACAGATACATTTTTGGCCTGCCTAAGTCTTTTTATAGGGTTTCCAATAAAGAGTGATATGATTTCTTTAAAAAAAACACACTAATTTTTAAGGAAATTGAAATGTTTTTTTTGAATGTAAAATACAATCGATACAATTAAGTTCTGAATAAAACGTCATTCAAAAGGCCTCCACGACTTCTTCTGTAGGAACGAATTCGATAAACCCAATTTTCGAGCACTTTTTCCACTAAATCAAGTCGTATGTCATGAATAGCACATTCAATATTGACTTGTAAAACTTGAAGAGAGTTTGGTTTATTGCTAAAGACCAATGACTTCAAATAACACCACAAGAAATAGTCTAATGGTGTTAAATCTCAACTTCTTGGAGGCCATTCAATATCACAATTTCTTGAAATGATCGAATCTCCAAACTTTTCTCGCAATAATTCCACTGTTGCACTTCCTGTGTGGCACGTAGTCCCGTCTTGTTGGAACCAAATGTTTTCAAGATCAACTTCTTCCAATTTCGGCCACAAAAAGTTGGTTATCATCGATTTATACCAATCTCCAGGGACAGTAACGGTGTTACCAGCTTCATTTCGAAAAAAATACGGACCGATAACTCCACCAGACCAAAAACCACACCAAACTGTCAATTTAGGTGAATGTAATGGTTTTTCATGAATAATTTGACCAGAATTGACAGTTTTGTTTATTTACTGCACCACTCAGATGAAAGTGAGCCTCATCGGAGAAGATGATTTTCTTAAAAAAACCATTTTCGCTTTCAAGTTGTTCCAAGGCAAAATCAGCAAATTCACGACGTTTACGGTGGTCCAATGGCTTCAGTTCTTGAGTGAGAACAATTTTCTACGGGTGCAAACCCAAATCTTTTCTCAAAATCCACCAGGTTGTGGTTTGAGACAGTCCCAATTCTAGAGAACGTCTTGGAATTGACAAATTGCGGTCTTCAGCAACACTTGCCTGAACGGTAGAAATATTTGCATTACTTCGAGCGTTTCTGTGTGTTATTGGCACTTGAATATTATGTAAAGAAAATGTACGCTCAAAATTTTCAACAATTCGACGAATAGCGAACACACTTGCACGATTATTACGACTATAAAATGGCAAAGGCGCATGAAAAGTTGCAATTGGAGAACGATTATTTTGATAATGAAACTGAATAATTTGTAAAAGTTGTTCTTGCGTATGTCTCACCATGATGCAATTGTAGACATTACTGAATACAATGAAACAAAAAATGACAGATCATGACATATTACAAATGGCCGAAACATCACTTAAAAATCATATCATTCCTATTGGAAAACCCTTTATTATGGTCGAGAGTTCTTATTTATCTTTTATAATCTAATATTATTATTATTCAGCCGTCAACAATTCGACGGTGGTTTTTGATGGACAATCAAAATGGTCGAGTACGCAGTCAATTTTCCTTTAATTCTTAATTTTGGTCAAAGATGGCGCAATTGCAACGAAAAAGTAGTGTTTCATTCCATATTTACTTAACAGTATGTAAAATAAAAGTGTATACATTTTACATGTAAAAACCGTGTAAATAACGTTGTGTAATTTACACGCCCAAGTGTGCGTTAGCCTACCGACATAGCCGGTCCGAATTAATAAAATATATTTTCTTCAAAATCAAGACTTTAGAACTACAAGAAACGAAAACCGGGATTTTGAAAACCGGGATTTCGACCCAAACTGAACATGAGGACATCGTACTAGGAATGTTATTCAACAAGGGTAAAGTGCTCATTTATTAACTTCAAAGTAAATATGTATTATGAAAAAAAATAATAATATTTGTGCACGTGTGATAGCCACTGTGCTCGGCTGAGACTTCAGTATAAGATCACTGCTACTAACATCTTGCACGCATCGCAAAGAATTAACATTTTATTAACATCCAAAAGTATTGTATAAATGTGCTACAATAATCATTAAAACATCTTTATCAAGTGGAATCATCCCAAACCATCAACAGTTATAGCGTTCAATGGCGGAATATTATATTATCTTGAATGTCAATAGATCGAAATCTATTACTTTATTTCGTTTAAACGTCTTATTAAAATTAATGGAAGTGAACGACGCATACAAAATTTATCGTACAGTAATATTTCAATTTGGAAACATGAGATACGGAACATAACGGAACATTCACACACACAAACATATATTTAAGTAATATTCTATTATGGCAATAATTTTTATTTTATAGCACAAAAATATTTTTGCGGATGTTATATCGCTCGATGCGGAGTTTTGTACAGATTGTACAAAATACACGATTTTTTATTCGTCTCATCTCTAATAACGAAAAGCTCCATGACAAGACGACAAGCACAACAACACCAAAACATATTTTAATGGCATATTCTTTGTACATAGAATTTTTATGTATCGACGGCAGCGCTTAAATACATAAAAGAAAATGTAAACGTTTATTATTATTATTTTTTTTGTGATGTGTGCTACCAGAGTATATAGACGAGCGAGGTACATAGCAATAAAAATTTATTACCGCACGCCTATAACTACAAAATGTATAGTTTCTAATTACATAAAATTATAATTTTACTATTGCGGCTCGAGGCGTTTTTTTAATGGAACGAGTGTTCGGTTTCGAAAACATCTTATATTTTTTCGAAAGCTCATTTTACAAAATTGGTTATCAGGCGGAAAGAAGCTGTTTACGATATAAATTAGTGTAGACATGTACGCATAAATCAATTAATTAAATCTGCAATTTATAAAATGTTCTAATTAGAAAATAAATTCCTTATCGTTCGAAAGCTTTCCAAGTAATCTTACATTTTGTGTACATTAAATTTTGTAAATTCATCATAAAATATAATCATGATACCCGAGATCATAAAAAATGAAATAAAATTGGAAAATCATTAATGTGGGGTTTTCCTTCTTCTGCACAATTTTCATTTTATTGTTTTGACATGTAACATGTAAAAGGTTCGGTACCACCTCTATATACTTATGTAGACACAGCATAAAATCTTTAATCAATTCTCTCAAATTCTAGGTTTTTTTTTCGTACATATGTGTCTTCCCCCGTACCAAAACATGAATACTCTGCTTCTGTTTAGTATTTAATGAGTACAACATACATGCGCGCATAATTAATCAATTTTTGATTAATTACACCGAAAAGTTATCAATTGTTTTATAACTATGGTACGGTATATTGTTTATAAGAAAAATTTCTAATAATCAAAATATTGTTATCATTAATTTTCTAAAATATTGTACGTCAAATGACATAACAACATGATTTTCATAATTATCTCATCAATCATATTATCATTAAACAAATTTTCGTCTTAATAATTACCGAAATATCGAAACTCGATGGTGCATCTTTACACGTCACTTCGGGCAATTCTTTCGATGAGCCGGATATTGTTTGTGGTCCCGAATTCACTAAGTTTCCTTTGTCTGAATATTTTGTCTGGAAATAATAAAAAAAAATCGAAAAAAAATATTAACAAAGTTGTGCGGGTGGTTTTTCCATTATAATTATACGGATTGGTATGGATCATCCAAAATAATCCAAATGCAAATTAATTCTCAGTATATGAATTACTAATTTAGATGATCAACACCTAATTAGGAATATAATTTTCTGAATATTAAATTAGGTATAATCTATCAACGTTGATACTTTTCATAAAATTCATTTTTCTAATTAGCGATTTATAAAATTTCAGCATAATTATGTAGAAGTTAAAAGAAAATTTTCACCGAAAAATTTGATAAAAATTAAATTTACATATATGTAAGAACAAGGAGTGGTTTGATAATTTATACAACAATCTAACTATAATAATGTTCCACTTACACGGGTGATTTCACTTTTATTACTGATAATGAATGCCATGTAAAATTTTTAAGCCATTTTTTATTTTCGAACATGGTCAAATTAATTATGGCGAGTCTAAAAATTAGTTTAGACGAATTACCACATCGGATTTATCACAAACCAAAATATTAAAAACTGTATATGGGGAACGCGATAAAAATGAAAACATGCAACGTGCTGAGCCTTTCGATTACATGATAAATTACTCTTATGTGTTTTAGTAGTCTATAAAGCGGTATTGATACAAAAACATAGTCATACCGACCCCATGAAAATTCGGAGCCAAAAATCTTTTATGACTTTTCGTTTCTCCGAAAATTTGTATCTTTTTTAATATCCAAGGAAAATTTTGGTGCCCTTGGTTATTTGTGACAAAAAAATTCAAAGTTGTTGTAAAATTTAACAGTTCGTAATTTTCTATTAGTTTCCATGGTTTTGTTTGAATAATTTATTTTTCCGACTAATGATCCAACAAATTTAAATCATAAACCAGGTGGTTGTCATTGGTAGCAGTACGAGAGGAAGCGTGAGAATAATGGTACGCATAATTCAATAAAAGTGATAATGTAAGAATATTTTGTAGTTAGGAAGATTAATAATACAAGTTACCACCATTATTAACGCTGAGTCAACAGGAACCATATTTTAACGTTAACATTTACATAATGTCGTGTCAACATAACCTAGAAATAATATAAGTTCAATCTTGTTGAATTAAAATAATATTGTTTTGTCTATAGCTCTCAGTAGAAATTAGTGATCGAAAAGGTCAGCAAACCACAGCTGAAAAAGTAGAGAAACTAAGAATAGTAAATCTGTAATAAACACATTATACCCATGGGCACATAACTGATATGCAAGAAGAATAATAACTGATCCAACGAAGTAAACAAATCACACCTCGCCTCAAGTGCAAACGGGTTGACCCAAAATGGCAACGAAAACGGCAAACGGGGTTTGGTTGGCAATTAATAGTACATTAAAACCCCGCTTTCGGTGAAATCCTAGCTGATCATTTTTTCGAGATTTTCGCATTTTCGTGATTCTTGATCACAATTAATCGATTCTGTCCCAATTATTTGTGCTTTTTATTTTCCAAGATTTTTATGCTGTATATATATGGTTTTTGGGGTCACTGGACCCGAATATGATAGGCATTTTAACCGAAAACCAGCCAGCTGCCCACTATAGGCAACTTTTGGTCATTTTTTGCAGTTTTTTTTTTGACTTTTTTAAAGCTGCAAACAATAACCAAAAATTGCCTATAGTGGGCAACTGGTCCGTTTTCGGGCCAAACGCCTATCATATTCGGGTTCAGAATAAGATAATTAAGTCATTATATATATATTTTATTATATTTTGATAATTAAGGCATTTTTTTTATAAATGCCGTGAAGAAAAAGTGACTACAGCTTTTTTTAAATGGCTCGAGTATGATGAATGACTTATTAAATTTATTTTGAATATGTCCCAAAATTGCATAAATTCTCTGTGGACCGATTCACCGGCCTTTTTTGATCATAAACCTAAACCATCGTTGTCTAAAAATGAAATGCCCTCTTTCAAGTGATCAAGTATAATATGGATTTTCATAGTTTGAGATGTTCCAGTACTTTCCAGATCTCTCCGGAGTTTTTCCAAGTCCTGATCTAAATCTGTTATATCCGCAAGTTTTGTGGACAAGCAGGCATTTACAATTTTGTTCATTGTCTTAAAACCAGCGACATATGACTGTACCTTGAAAGGACCAACATGCTCGCAAATTTCAGGATCAAGCAATTTATCCGATTCTTGGAGAAGCTTTCGGCAGGCATTACCTTCAAAAATTTCACCCTGATAATTTTTTGCTATACCAAGTTCAATTTTGTTGGCCAAAGCAGAGCCTTCTCACGCCCTACGGCAGGGACTATGCCGTTCCAGAATAGGTGGTTTATAAATCCTTGTAAAAGATGAAGTTCGGAAAAAACACATTTTTGCAGAACATACATGTTAATGTCATCTTCTTCTTCCTCGTTAATGACATCTCTAAACTTCGATTCTTTTTCATAAAAAAAAGAAGCATATACTATGGCATTCCCTCGCATATTTTTTATCTTTGCCAAAACATTTAAATTTATTATAATCATCTCTTAAATTCTTGAATGTTTTCAAATTTGTATCATCAACGCGTCAACCTCCATCAAATTTTCTTTATCGGCCTCACCAGTTAATTTTCCGAAAGTTTTTAATTCGCTCAAAGTGATGAAACAGTAGAGGCAAGGATATGTTGCTGTTGCAGCCTGCTGTCCATTAATAATTAGTAGAAGCTTCAAGTCAGAGCTGAATTTGAAGAGTATCTGGTTGACCTTCGTCAATTCAAATAAGGCCTTTACATTTTCGTAAGTTTCCTTTATTTGAGGAACAATTGACAATATAATTAATCTGTAAACGCTGTTTAAATTCCAGTTTTTGGACACACTTCCACCAGTATAATATCGAGTTTTTTTACTTTCGTCTAAATATTGATCAGATTCTTCTTCTTCTTCTGTCAAACCTGCTATAGATATTTAAAAAAAAGCCTTGCCCTCCATCTGCCATCAATTTTATTTTCGCATTCTGGATGGCTTTAACATTGCGATTCTCAAATATTGCATCAAGAAGATTTGATGCATTCGCATATACAACAGATCTATCAACCATACCTTCTTTAGCTTCGAACGGGCAAACAGCTTCTTCATAAATATCTGCCAATGAACTTGATTTTTCACGCATATGTTGTCTGTAATCTTTTGGAATCGATTTTTTTCCATCAAAACTTCTAATGAAGTTAGTCATCTTATTCATCTGATTTTGAGATACGCCAATAGTTGCATGGAATTTGTCCAAGCCCCCGGTAGTAAAAATGACTTCCTTTTGAACCTTTTTAATCAAAGTTACCCTTATTTGAGACCCTGGGGTATTTAAATTAATGTCACCATCCATGGTACTTTCGTTGGACCTCCTTTTTTTTAAAAATCGATGTTACTACTCGATTTTGTTGTTTCTTTGGTAGTTTTTCCACTAGGCTTAAGACATTTTCTCGAGCGCTGGAGGAAGAAGGACCTCCACCGCAAGAATGACGCACACCTCTCCCAATTTGTTGAAAACAATCACAGCAAATGTTCATGGACGTTTTCTTTTCAGCATTACCTCGCTCAGTTGACACTTGACCACTTGGTGCAAAAGACACTTGACCACTTGACGCAGCTCCATACAGACCACAAGTTTCATCGATTATAGTATTAAACTGGCGTACGTGACCTTTGCCTTTGACTAATTTAGAATGACCTTTGGATCTTGCGACTAAGCATATAAAGCAATTGCAATCAAAAGTCGTTCTGGTTCTGGTTTCTTTTGTTAATTTAATGTCCTCATAATTAGGCATTCTTGGAAGTGGTCTCTGCATATCAAATTTCTCCCATTCTGTTATAGTATGTCTACAAGTAACACAAATGCTCGTGGGAAATCGAGAATTCGACGCGTCAAACTGGGCGTTTATAAATTTTTTTATTAAATCGGCAAGTTTTCGAGTGATTGAAAACTGTGATTTGTGACGGCCACCAAAAATAATCTTGTTACCACACGGTGCAAATAATTTGAATCTATTCTCTTCGTGGTCACATTGTTTATTTGAGTGGGTTGATATAATATTTTCGTCCTTGATCTTGGAGACAAAAATAACTAGATTCCTCAAGAAAATACTTGTTACTGATGATAAACAATGTAAACATGAAAATTATAGGCAGCGCGATCTTGCTCTACAGTTTAGATATACAGTTTAGTTTACTTGTATACAGTTTACATTTTATATTGCCCGCTGGACTGTGCGCTGCATAGCGGCGATTAAAATAATCAACTTTCTTTGTTTTGATTACGGAAAGAGCTAGGTTGCGTTTTCACATGTATTAGTATCTGTACATACACAAGGAAGGCGCACACATACACACACACACACACACACACGAACACACAGAAAATCTGATACACCCATACACACACACACACCCAAATACAAACACACTTTCCTGCACAAAGAATATCAATGGCAAGAAGCCTCATTGTGATGGCAGATTTCACAGAAGCAAAGATTTTCATTCTCCAAGATTTCCAAGCTGTATATATGGTTTTTGGGGCCATTGAACCCGAATATGATAGGCGTTTGGCCCGAAAACGGTCCAGTTGCCCACTATAAGCAACTTTTGGTTATTGTTTGCAGCTTTAAAAAAGTCAAAAAAAAACTGCAAAAAATGACCAAAAGTTGCCTATAGTGGGCAACTAGCTCGTTTTCAGTTAAAATGCCTATCATATTCGGGTCCAGTGACCGCAAAAACCATATATATACAGCACAAAAATCTTGGAAAATAAAAAGCACAAATAATTGGGACAGAATCGATTAATTGTGATCAAGAATCACGAAAATGCGAAAATCTCGAAAAAATGATTAGGATTTCACCGAAAGCGGGGTTTTAATGTACTATTAATTGCCAACAAAACCCCGTTTGTCGTTTTCGTTGCCATTTTGGGTCAACCCGTTTGCACTTGAGGCGAGGTGTGAAGTTGAATTAGTGATGTACCAATTTTTAGTTAATTGAATTTGGAAGTTAATTGGCAATTAATTGGATTTTCAAAATGGCGTGTTCAGCTGAAAGATAAGCGCGTATGCTTGCAAATCACTTAACGATACAATAACCGCTTATCGCTAAATGAGATGGTATCCGGAAAGTTCCGAGAAGAACAATTCACAGAAAAACAATTCACAGAAAACAATTCACAGAAAAACAATTCACAGAAAAATAATTCATAGAAAATGCATAATACACAATTCGGTCGCTGGAGCAAGCATGCTATAACCACTTTGCCACCGGGGCAATACTACACAGATAAATTAAATATTAAAATATAAACCATGAGTTTAATGAACCTAGCAACTTGCAATCAAAGCATGGAATGAAAAAATTGGTTGGCTCAGAGCATCCTTCAATGTGGTGTTTTTTTGGAAATGTTGCAATTGAAACAATCAAAAAATGAGATAACGTTACAACAAATTTTTGCTGGAATGCCTATACCACCAAAAAAAGAAAAATATCGTGATTATGATCAAAGAGTACAAAAAATTGTATCATCTTATTCAACAATGAAAATAATTGAATTTTTAAGTGCTGTTGCGCATAATATAATAATTTAAAATAATCCAAGTTATGAATTGTTTTTTTGTTATTTATAATTGTTACTAATAATTAAAAATATTGAATAAACAGACTGTTGGTTCATTTCTTTTATATTTCATTATT
Organism: Nephrotoma flavescens; assembly: GCA_932526605.1. Lineage (NCBI taxonomy): Eukaryota > Metazoa > Arthropoda > Insecta > Diptera > Tipulidae > Nephrotoma > Nephrotoma flavescens. The sequence continues at coordinate 257,708,905 of OW052220.1, forward strand.
TTATTATCTTATGGAAGCACAATTCACAGAAATGGAGTTTACGTAAAATATAATTTCTTGGAAGCCGCCGCGACTTTCCATAAATTATTTTATACGTAAACTCCGTTTCTGTGAATTGATTTTCTGTGAATTGATTTTCTGTGAATTTTCTATGAATTGTTTTTCCGTGAATTTTTTTCTGTGAATTGTTTTTCTGTGAATTGTTTTTCTGTAAGCTGACCTACATTCAAACGCGATTCATTCAGCTGAACACGTCACTATTCGAGTGTAAAAAAATCGGTATGGTGCACTATTTAAAGCCTTTGAGATGAAAATCCAATTAATTTTCATGTAAATCTTATAATTTGAATAATAATAAACAAGAAATTCAAATTAGAATATACAATATACATTAAGATGTGACAAATCTGTAATACAAGTTACCATAATTTCAAAAATTAATTTATAAAATTTTCTAATAATTGCTGCAATGGCCAGATTGGATTTGTAAAAAAATTTGAAAGACGACTGGACTAACTAGAAAACCCTGTATTAGCAAGAAAGGAGAAATCCTTCAACATATAAGGGAAAGATGAGAAGCAGAACCGACAATATTTTTGATGACGAATGGGCATAAATAAAAAAATATAATGCATATTGTTTCTGTATTATGCAGATAAGCGAAATCCACATCCATGTCTTCTTCTGAGGATGGAGATTAATGAAAGATGTTCATCATACAAAAATCGACCATATACGTCTTGTTTAAAACTCCAGAACCTCAATTTCAGAAACCTGGCTACATCAAAGAAACATCAGCAATGTAGTGAAATACCACAATGCGAATACCAGTACAAAGGGGAAATATTGCTTACAACATCCAAAATTACCGATCACAACTACTGTCCATAGCCACATCCGCAAGTTATCCGAATCTGACAACACCAATAGAGGTTGACTGATCAATATAGACAAACCAATCAAAGTACATAAATCAGCCAACCAATCACGTGAACCAAAGTGAAAAATGGGAACATTTATATCTTAACGAACCGCGCAAAAAGAAAAAGTCAACCATATCGAAAGACACATTCAAACACAACCCGAAAAAGAATATTACAACCTTCTAGTCAACGATTAATCGCTTAACGATACACAGCATATGACTCCGAAGTAAATTTTATAGCACAAGCCTCTCTAGCGTATACCAACCAACCATATTCATATAGTCTAAGCTAAACAACGGGAGTAGCGAACAAAAATGTCGTTTAAACTGAACTAGCCGATAATGTCATTCCCACCAAAATACAATTCAACTAAAGACGACATAAACAGTCAAATTAGAAAAAAATATCGGAAAAGTATCGGAATCAACAAAATTATTGAATTCTTCGTATAACCATGGTTAAAACCACTCGACGGAATAATAGAAGATGACAACTTGAAAGAACTCGGAGCAATAATTCATAGAAAACGAAATATGTTAATAATAACCCTTATTTAGAAAACGCGATTATAGAATTTGCTTTAAATATGCATATGATGAGGCAACGTTGCCTAGAAAAACAGTATTTTTTACAGGAAGCTGTTAAAAAATTTATTGTTAGTTAATCCTTTACAAGATTGCTTGAAACAGTTTTCTGGCGATATATACGAAGAACGCAAACAAAGAAAATATTATTAAATTTGGCGGGAAAACAGTAATTCCTTACCATATTTATTTTGATGGTTTCGAAATCAATGATGCTCTCGGGTCTCATGCAGGAAAACATACACTTTGTAGGGTTTATTATTTTTTCCCGACTATACCATTATATCCCTTTCCGGTCCAAAAATGCAATTTTTTAGTAATAATTAAACACCAAGTGTTAAATTGTGATGGTAACGACCAAAAACCAATGGTCCTATTTTTTCATCAAAACCAAAATTCAACCCTCACTCTTGTTACAAGATTCATTAAAAATGGTACACACATATAAAAGTATGCAAAAGTTAGACCAACCCTCACAATTGTGCTGGTGAAAAAATAGAGATAAAAAACATGTGTTTTGTCTATTCAAAGTTAATTTCTCTTTTCCGTTATTGGTTCTATCTATTATTGAATATTAATACTAAGTAAATAGAATAATAAAACGTTCAGTGTATAAAAATTAAACCGCCTTTTTATTTGTCAAATATCAAGATGCAACACCGTGCGAATCGCTCCAAAAGTAAGTAGCTTTTTCTATAGAAATAAATCAAATTTAGAAATTTAAGTTATCGCGGAACTTAATTTAAATGTTCAATCGTAAGTTATCAGTATTGATTTGATTGTTTTAAAGTAATTTTATAAGTAAAAAGCTAGTTCAAAGTATAACCATCACGATTGTGAGCGTTGGTCTATTATTAGTAAGATAATAATCATGTGTACATTTTTCCAGTTGTTTATAAAAAATGGATCTTCACTGGTTAATGAAGATGAATTAAACCACCACCAATCGACAATATTACGGATGATGACAGCGATTTAGAAGACGCTACAGAAATAAATGATATTCTAGCTGACAAAATTGTTGATCCATGTAGTGATTGCATTGAGGTTGAGGATGATGATGACAACAGCGTAGAAATTGATGCCATCTTGAAACAAAATAGTTTTGGTCAAAATCCATTGCCAATTGTTCACACATGTTCAATTGAAATAACAATAAAAAAAACCACATAAATATCTTGACAGGTACTTCAATGCCGATCATTTTGATAGAGCTGCATTGTTTACAAACAAATACTACCTTAAAAAACAAGGTAAACAATTAAATACGTCGGCACGTGAAATAAGGCAATTATATGGTGTGTTCATGATGATGGGTTGTCTTACTTATCCTAGGATCAGTATGTACTGGAAAAAAGGATACAGTTTTGAAAAGATATCGATGACTATTACGAAAAATCGTTTTAAAATACTTCGTTCGGCATTACATTATGTTGATTTGGACCAAACGGATACTTCAGATGTATTGTGGAAAGTTAATCTCATCATAAATGCAGTAAGAAATCAGTGCCGCTCAATAAATCGAAAGATTGATAATTATTCCATTGACGAACAGATGATACCCTTCACGGGACGTTGTCCGATTCGCCAATACGTAAAAAATAAACCGCAACCGGTGGGTCTCAAAAATTTTATGATCACAACTTCTTCAGGCGTTGTGGTAGATTTTTTATTTTATAAAGGTTCCGCGACCCCTTTACCAAACAAAAAATTGGGACTTGGCCCCGGAGTTGTTATGGCACTGCTTGAGTCTGTTCCACAGAGCAGTAATTTATATTTTAAATATTATAACTAAATCGATTTTTATTTTTTAAGGTATTTCACAACGGTGCCTTTATTAAAAGAAATGATCGATATGGGGTACAAAGCTACAGGAACAATTATGTTAAACCGTTTAAAAGGCGTAAAATTTAAAACTGACACCTCAATGGAGTCATAAAGCACGCGTCAATCAAGATTGGATGAGAAACAACGTTCTGCGATTTATTTCCACTGCCCAATGGCAACCAAATTCACCGGATGCAAATCCGATAGATTTCTTGGTTTAAGGTATTTTAAAGAGCAAGGTTGGGACAAAAAAATACCAATGTGTCGAATGGGCCAAAATACCGTAGATACACTTTCGTGCTGTATGCAATAACTTTGTCGGCCGTTTGAAGGCCATAATCGCGGCTAAGGGTGGCCAAATCGAAAACTGCTAATGCAATTCGAAAATCTAAATATTTGTGAATATTTTTTACTTTGAGTCAATAAAATTCATCAAAAAATAAAAGTTCACAACTGAAGGAAGAGGCTGAACTTATTTTTTTTCTTTGATGATTTTTTTTTACTCTGGACGGGCAAATATCTTTATTTAAACAGGTATCGCGCAATGGAAATCTAGGTAGACATAGTTTGACCAAAACCAACGGGCAGCGTTTTAATTTCATCCCATAATTCAAAAGGTAACCATTTTTCTAGTGCTACCCACGTCTATTCAGGTTGTTTGATGTCCTTCTCCGCCCACTTTAAACGATTTGCAATTCGAATATTAAGTGCATTACTAGGTTTCAATTGTATTTGGTCGAAAGTTCTTATTTATCTTCTATAATCTAATATTGTTATTATTTACCCCTCAAATTGTGGTTTTTGACGGATAAGGAAAATGGTCGAGTACACAGTCAATTTTCCGTTAATTATTAATTTTGGTAAAAGATGGCGCAATTGCAACGAAAAAGTATGTGTTTCATTCCTTACATACATTTTACACACATTTTACATGTAAAAACATGTTGTACTGACACCTCAATGGTACGCGGGGAAGATGACCAATTAGTGTTTAATGATGGACTTTACAAAATTGCTGCCGTAAAATGGAAAGATACCAAATCGGTGGTAGCTGTATCAACTATCGAAGGCAGTGAACCCAAAGTAGCCGTACGTTGTTGGATTAAACAAGAAAAAAATACGTAAATGTCGAGTTCCCTGCAGCAATTTCCAACTATAACAAGCATATGGGTGGTGTAGACATTTGCGACCAAATGCTCGAATACTATCGGGCATTTCTAAAAACAAAAAAATGGACTCTTAAAGTCACCCACCACATGATCGATCTTGCCTGTGTAAATGCTTGGATGGAGAATAGAAGAGATTGCGAAGTCCTAAAAGTACCTAAAAACCAGCAATTGAATCTCTTAGATTTTAAACTGGAGCTAAGCGAAACGCTTATTGCAACTCCTAAACGAAACCGCCATTCAAGTAGCGATACTTCTAGTGACGAAAAGGATGCAGATGTAGAAGAAATGCAATCTACATCGTTGAACAGACCATCACCATTACAACCGCTAGGAAAACGATTCGATGGATATACGAGCATTGGCCTATATGGAATAATTTGAAATCCCCTAGAATTTGTCGATTAAAAGATTGCAAAAGTCGTACGCGCTATAGGTGCACAAAGTGTGATGTGTATTTGTCTTCAACAAAAGATAAAACATGTTTTATCAAATTTCATAAGGAAAAACATACATAAATTACTTGTTATTTATTTTATCTTATTTTATTTTACAGTAGTATTATTAACTATAAGTATAACACATCATTCTAAATGAGACTGAATTAAAGTTAACCGAAATGTGATTTGATTTTATGCAATATTACATACTCTTACGTGCGTTGAAGCAATATACAATTTTATAATTTTAAGTGAATTTTAGTTGAATAAAATACAACTGAAATATTCTCTGGTTTTAATTTTTGTAAATAATAATAGACCAACACTCACAATTGTACGGGTGCCTTGTACAGAATCTGGTTAATGGTATTCAAAAAATTTCACTAAAATTAGACTTGGATAAAGCCATGTAAATATATGATAAAGTTATTAGCATATAGAGCTTGCTTTTAAATTTCCTTGGTCTTAGGATCATCTTAAAATTAAGCTCACAATTGTTACACCTGGTTCAATATCGTAATATTAGTTACATACAATTATTGCAAAACTAGTTCATGACACAATTGTGAGGGTCAGTCTTTAGCTCTGGTAAGATTTTTTTTCTATGAACTTTACTTCATGCCCTCACAATTGTATTGACCGGGCCGGAAAGGGTTCAAAATTAAATAACATTTTTGTTTACAGGATTTATTAAGACTAGAGACATCAAAGATTATGGTACTTATAGAGCGTTACGTTCCTTAGTAGATGCAATTATTGAATTAGAGCGAGATGGGGTACTAATCGAAACGAAAAGTTGTTACGATTACGTGTTCGTAACTATCTCTTTTTATACTATATTCCCCTCGATTTATGTCAGTGCTTAATCGGTTGGGAAGTTTGTGTCTTTGCTTGTGGTATTGATTGTTGTGGTTTTGGTACACCCTTTTTGTGTTGACGCGACGGTAAGAAGAAATGAAAATTAAGAGCGATACCAATGTGCATCGAGTGTGTACAAAGCAAAACGCTCTGTGGCACTATTCTGGCAATTCTCGGGAATAGAGAATTGGAAAGATTTTATATGTAATTTCAGTTAAAATATTTTTTTCTGGCTTACTGAGGTAAAAAGCTAGTGTTAATTTTTTTAAAAACAAAAGCTATTTTGCTTTCGCAAAGCCGATTAGCTTTAATGTTAGAGGCCAATTTTGCTTTCAGCAATATTTGTTTTGAATTTCTAGTAATGGAAAATAATTGTTCATCATAGTGGGCTTTTTTGTCAGTAGTAATTGTAATCTGAATCGGTTTTATGAAAATCTTTTTTTTTTAGTTTTATGTAAAAGCCAACTCTACTTTAATTACTACTGATAAATTCGCCAACTATGATGAACAAATATTTTCGTTACTGGAAATTCATAAACAAATATTGCTGAAACCAAAATTGGCCTCTAACATTAAAGCTAATCGGCTTTGCGAAAGCAAAACAGCTAAAATTAAATTGGGAATAATTTTCCCTACCAATTTAGGTATGGAAAAATTATTCCCAATTTATAAATATTTACATGGAGCTTTTTTTCTCAGTAGGCCAGAAAAAATATATTTGAACAGAAATTACATATAAAATCTTTCCCCAACTGCCTATTCCCGGGGAATTACCAGAATATTGCCATTCAAAGAATGTTTTTTCTTATATGCTTCTCGTTTACATCAATGCGAATTGATGTAAACGAAAAACAGAGAAGAAAGAAAATTCTTCTAGAACGTTCTTCTACGAGTCTCGTATTGATGGTGAAAAAGTTAAAATGCTAGTTTTGACTTGATTTTGATTTCTAGTAAAAAAACCGAATGTGTTTTTTTTGATATAAGAAAAAGTTGAGTTATAATTGGATATTATAAAATTATAAATAGAATTAGTATTCTTAAATTGAAATTGTGCAATTTTTTTTTTGATATAAATTGTCATGTGTACAAAACAAAATGAAAGAATAAAATATTACTTTATTTGATATTTCTGTAATAAATACAATTTTGTTTTATAAAAAGTGAGTGGGTTTAATAAATATAAGATTTCGCTGGCGTAGTGATTGGGTGCTGTTAATTACAATTCAACTAGAATATCGAAACCACACGATACCGGTTAGTGTCGTCGTCATCTAATTTGCGGGTAGCCAGTTAAGACCATTCGCAGGGTTCGGTTTGGGCGGGACAACGCCCAATACTGTTGTTTACGGTTTTGGCGAAGGACGCCCAACGAAAAAAATATACAACAAATTTATTTACGAATTTTAGCGAGACATACGTACAACGGGAAAGAAATATTCTAAATTTATTTGCCATTTTGGCGAGGGACGTCTAACGAAGGCATACAAAGCCCAACGAAGGCATACAAAGCACAACGAAGGCGCGACAACGCCCAACAATTAATTACAGCGGCCAGTCGTTATATATTCCACGGGCGAGAGGACGCCCAACGAAGGCAAAAAGGTCGCCCAACAAAAATAATATATATACGGGTTTTGACGACCTCCCAAGGTCGCAACAGTAAATTTTCTTGTAGTTGTAAGGTACGATTGTTTTTATATATTTATTTTGTTTTTTTTTTATTTTTATATATTGTAAATTTTTTTAAATTTTGAAAATTTTGATTGTAATTGAGCGCCGGATAACGGTCGACGGCCGCGCGCTCGTTGGGCATTAGCTCGCTACCTCATTTTTTTTTCTTGTGGGAAGTTGTCGTTTCTTTCCTTTACTCTTTTTAATTAATAAAATAAAAAAATGAATTCTTAATTTTCTCGGTTGCGTATGATGAGGGGTTAATTCCCATTCTGTGTCAGCGTAGGGTTGGCGGTCCCTTGGTGCCCGCATCCTGATTTGAAACCGGTGTTTAACACCGTTTGAGTTCGGACGGATGCGCGCACCAAGGCACCTTTTTCAGTTATAATTATTTTATTTTTTTTTGCTGTTCGTTCCTCAGGTTCCGGCCACGACCATAGCACTTCTCACTGAGTTGTAGCCTCTGCATGCGCTAAAATGAAATCTGCAGGATGACAGTAGCCATCCTGTAATAAAATTTAAATTAAATATCCATTTTGTGTTAGGTCAAATTTTAGAAGATAACTTAGGCCTTAATCATATATTAGGGTACACGAAATCGCTTAATTCATTTTCATTTTGTCGGATTTGAAAACGCAATAAACTGGAAGCACAAAAAGACGCTGTAGAAATATCCGACTCACTACGAAACAAAGACAATTATGAGATCGATTTAAGTATACCAATGATATGAGCAAAACAGATGTTAAGGAAAATTCGATTTTTAATGAAATCGAATCTTTTCATGTAACGGATAACATTGCCTGTGACCTAATGCATGACGTTTTTCTAGGCGTGTGCAAATACAATTTGTCCAAAATATTTACCGATTTTATATATAACAAAAAGTATTTTACTTTAGAAAATTTTAATTACAAAAAAACAGATTTTCAATTATGGTGATATTGAAATTGGTACGTCCGGAGAACCAGTTGATAAAAATCTAATAATAAATGCGACATTCAAAATGCTAAAGAATCTTGGACCCTGTTCCATTTTCTGCCTCTAACTATTGGTGACGATGTGCCTACTGATGGTAAAGTATATAGGTTTCTGTTGACTTTTATCGAACTGATTGGTGCATTGCTTCGCAGCGATTATAATGAAAGCGAGTTAAACAAACTTAAAAATTTAATTGAATTTCATAATAATTCATTTGTTTCGCTATTTCAATCGCAAGAACCAAAATACCACTTTTTATTGCACTATCCGCGAATTATTAGACCAGTAAAATATCGCGGGTAAATATTCCAGTTACATTATCTAAAAAGCTTCACTATACGGTTTTCTAAATGAGTATATAAAGAGATTTTTGAGAGTGATATAACGTTATTGACTGATCCGTTCACTTTAGAAGATTGAAACCGTGAATATTCATCACTATCTAATACGTCAGAAGTTGCGGCGAAGTACACGAGTCAGATTTCTTTTCGGGGAACCAAACTTAAAGTAGGTTACTATTTTAGCCTGAGAGATTAGGACATACAGTTAGCATTATTTAAAATTCATGATCTTGTTTGCATTGAGACGAAGTTCTTCGCAATTTGTAAACACCATTCTGGAAATACATACTTACCCCATTACCATTGTCACACGCTAGGAAATAGTTCCGATCAGTACTATTTAATAAACTTAAATGCTGCGGAGCCGGATTTAAATTTAAGAAATTTAAGGGATGGTACAAAAATAATATGAGCAAAACAATTTTATTAACGTTTTTAAGTTTAATATTCAACTAAATTGGAATATATAAATACTAAGTTCCTTGTTTAACCACTGTAATTTTTAAAAAATTATAATTTCTTTAAAATGAAATATATTTTTGTTTTGTGATTTATGAAGTACCTGTGACATAAAGAAATATTTTCTAAACTGCAAATGTAATATTTTTTAATTACTTTTATTATTGATCCAAAATCCAAGATCCATACCAGTACTAAATGATAGAAGTCAATTGCGAAAAACCTTTGTTAGTAAGTAAATTTTCTAGGATGTTCCGCAACTTTCAAATGCATATTTTAATTCTTTTATATAAAGAATAATATTTTTAATATTAAGTACACATTCAAAAACCTAAAGATGTATGGACTTAAAATTTATGGAAACGTCCATTTAAGATAAATGATAAATAACTTTCTTTTGGAATATAAAATGGCTACACCTGCATTTACTATTTTTATCATTTCCGCATCCAGTATTTGCAACTTTATTCATACCAACTGAGTAATTTCAGTTGCGGTATCACAACCTCATAAAAACGACAGCTGTTTTAAAATCCGAAATCGTTTCACTGCTCACTGGCGCGTTTCTATAGATGTTGCAGAAACATGCGATATTCAAATCACTATATACCTACTCACAAATTATAAATTTGATTATCCAAATTTTTCCATTTGTAAAATATCAACAATAATTTTTTCATATTTTTTCGAGTCAAAAATCTCACAAAAAAGTTCAAATTCCCCATTAAGCAAAAACAATCATTTATCAAATCATAACACTGTGTAATAGAATTCATAACGTTTCTATTAAGCAAAACTCGTCAAATTTTGTCACAAATCCATTGTATGTATATGTCTGGATATAATTTAACCAAAAAAGCTTTCACTTTTCATTTACATCTAACTGTTTATTATGTTAAGCTGTATACGTAAATGAAACGAATCATCTTAAATTACGTGTCACTTACACTTAAATTTTCATGAAAAAAGGCGAATTATTAAATTGGGTGCAAAATGAAAATCACTCGTTTATACGTAGCAACAACAGTAACAAGAAAACCCATATTAGGTATAAAGCAACACCCCAACTAACATTCGTTTACGAGATGTATATTCAAAATTGTTAACACATAATATTTTGAGAGGGATGTTTCGAGAATGGAATATGGCACAAATATTTATAGGGTAGGTAAGGTAAAATAAAATGTTTTCCTTTCAAATTTGGTAAAAGAACATTTTTTGCGTTTGTTTTACCAGAAGAAATTAAATTGATAACCCTTTTTGTTTTTATTTTGGATCGGGGTAGGTAAACAACCCCACTATAATACCCCGATGTATATCAAATATAATGTTGGAAAACAAATATTTTTATTTCCTCGAATTTGCTTGCATCGCAAACCCCTGTGTACGGTATAAGGGTAGGCATCAAGTTTGTGGAGCAAGAAAAAAATAACTTTTGGAAAATCAACGACTGATATGGGAAATAATATACGTATTCAAATTAAATTTAAATTACAGTTAATAAAATATAACCAGGTTTACATGACCGAACATAACCACTGTATTCCAAAAAGTGTGGGTTGTATATCTATCGATTTTCCTCGTGCTGTAACAAAAGAATTTATGTTTATCACGATTATGTCTGGCAAATTGTGGGTTGAGAATTACGAATCATCCTTAGTCATTTAAAATGTCTGATTTTAGGATTCGTTTTAAAACATAAAACGGTAACGTAATTTTCACGTATATACATATTAGAAAGTGATTAAAGATTTACACGAAACTCTATCTCGTTAAAACCAAGTTAAAAATATTTTCTCCCGCATAAAATACTCAAAAATGGTATTGTATTGATCTAAACCACCACAAAACATTTTTTCGGCAAATTTTTAAGTTGACGAATATCTATAAACTTTTCTAATCAATTTGAACTTTTTACCGAATAAATAACAAAATCTAAAATTAAATCGTATTTATTGACAGACAAAGTTTTTCTGTGTTGAGTGGAACAAAAAAAGTTTTCCGATACTCGAAGTTATATTTTTACAATTTTTTGATAGATAAGTTTTTAGAATACAGAAAAGCTGGTCTTATTTACATGTTTGAGTACGTGTATTTCATTTCAATGGGAAGGTTTGGTTGGGTATATGGTAAGAGCTTTATTAAGCTCTTCAACACAGATGATTCATTATTACAGTAAACTTATACCGATAGAGAATAGTTTTCGGTAAAATTATTAAGCTCGGCAGATTTAGGTGTTACAAAGTTGTACTAAATATATTTTAGCAATAAACTTCAACAAAAGCTTAACGTTATGCCTATTAAACGTATTTATAAAATATTTTTATATTCCAACCAAGATAGCTTTAACAAATTTAATAAAAGAAAACTTACATTAATCGATTTTCTTTAAGGATATTTATCGGAATTGTGTAATTTTGATTGACTTACACAATGACCTTTTGCTTCACTAAAAAATTAAATTTTTTGCATAGAACAGAATAGAAACCAACGATTAAATGAAATGAGAAGCGATGACTTTACTGTTTCTTAACATATTCTTTATTAAAATATTTATAGGTTATGTAGTCAAAACCAAACAGCAATAACATTATAACAAGTGCTATATAGACAGTGAAAAACTAAACTTACTGGAATTTTTATAAAACCGTTTTTCCTGCTCAAATTTCACAAAACCAACCCATGCCGATAATTTAATCTTTAACTTTATTTGAAACTTTTAATAATTGGTTTTTAGTAAATGCTAAACTTTTAAATCTCATTGCTTAAATTGAAAAAGCTCTCTTGGAGGCTGCCAACTCCAGTACAAAGATTTCGCAAAGATCTCCCATCCCAATTAACAGAAAAAAAATTAAGGTGGAGTTTCATTCCGAATAGTCAACCCTTCTGGACTTTAGAGAATTCGAATTTTGGTGAAATAAAGCCTTTTTCTCTAAAATTACCTACCCCTGACCGAAGATTATTATTAGTTTTTTCAATATGATTCAGGGCAGTCATAAACAAGGATATCATCCTTCTAAATCAAAATTTAAAAAGAAAACGCAAAAATAAATTAACCCTTTGACACATTTTGGCAACGTTTGTTGCCAACACTTTAAACCGCCGATTTTTTGATTCATTAAAATTATAACCACGAATTTTCTTATTTCAACCGATTGTCCTGCTATCTGAAAGGGTTAATTAGTTCTGTCAAAAGCATTTTCGTGAATATAGTCAGTTAAAAATAAGTTTCTGTGTGAACCAGTCGCATACATTTTTGGCTTCATTCAAGGTGAGTTTGAAATATGAATATTAATGTTTTTACTACCAATTTTTGTTAAAAACTCATTTTTTATTGTCAATATACATATTAACTGTAATTACAATCAAGTTTAATAACATTTAATTGGGTATATTTCCAATAAAATGTGAATTACTTTGTGGCAACATTTGTTGCCATTCCGAGTCAAGTATCATAAATTATGATTTTTTTGACAGATTTAACCGGTCGAGTAATTTTTTTGTGTCTATACAAGGTGAGTTTAAATTATAATTATTGGTGTTTTTATTATGAATTTTCTTTGAAATACGGTTTTTATTGTTCATGTATATATAAACTACAATACAAATCAAATGTAGTTGTAGTTGATTGCATATAATTTCAGTTTATGGTAATTACTTTGTGGCAACATATGTTGCCATTCCGAGTGAAATACCATTTATCACATATGTGTGTTTCGCGCCTAAGAATTTTGTAAATTTTGTTTTTCAGAACAATGGCATCCAGAAAATATCCCCCAAAACATTTTTTGACTTGCGAAGAGGCGGCTGAGTTAATTATGGCAGAAAATTCTGATCTAGAGGACTTGGAAGAAGCAAATGGTGCATTTTCTGGAGATGTGTTAGAAAATTTGTTGGACCAAAATCCAGAGGTGCAGGTCATGCAACCAATAACGATAAGCCATGACCTTGCTGAAATCGTTATGAACTATGATGAAATAGCACAAGTGCAAGAAGACGATTATGATGTTGAGACGAGCGTTGAGGTCATCGATGCAAAATATTCCATAACAAATAAAAAAGATATAAAATGGAGAAATCGCCAATTTGATGGTTCACCATTTGAATTTAACTCAACAGAAACTTATTCATCAGATTCGGTAGAAACGCCTTTCGAAATATTCAGCCGTTACATTCCGTTTGAATTGTATGAACAAATGGCACAATTTACGAACACTTACGCCCTCCAAAGCGGTTCTACAAGCTTTAAGCATGCCACTCCAAAAGAGATCATGAGCCTTTTCGGAATACACTTGATTATGGGAGTATTAGGTTTCCCCAAATTGCCATGTATTGGAACAGCCATATCGAACTCCAGGCGATATCAAAGGTTATGACTAGAGATCGTTTTTATTGGTTGAGAAGTCATTTACATTTGGTAGACAATTGTAAAATATCAAACCAATGTAAGGATAAATTTTACAAGGTTCGTCCAATCATCGACAGCGTTCGTAAGAGATGCAGAGAAATGCCGATGGAGCGTTCTTTGTCAATCGACGAACAAATTATACCTTTCAAAGGACATCTCAGCATAAAGCAATATGTGAAAGGTAAACCATCTCCGTGGGGTCTAAAGGTATTTCTCTTATGTGAGAAAACAGGGTACCCTTATGACTTTGTACTTTATCAAGGGAATACTACCGAAATCGATTTAATCGATCGAACTAACTTAGGATTTGGAGCAGCTGTCATCAAGCATTTGATTCAACGCGTCAGTGCCGAAGGACATGATCTGTTCTTTGATAATTATTTTAGCACCTTCCAAATATTTGAAATACTGAGTTCGAATAAAATAAATGCAGCAGGCACAATTCGAGTGAATCGTTTTAATAATCCATGCTTTAGCACAGATGCTATGATGAAAAAGAAAGGTCGTGGCACATCTGAAGAAATCATAAGTCGCGATGGCAATATTGTTCTAGTCAAATGGCAAGACAACCGAGCAGTTCATCTGGCGTCGAATTTTGTTGGAAAGGGAACCGAATGTGTAGTAGATCGCTGGGACAAAAATGCAAAAGCCTACGTAAAGATCAAACAACCTAAAATTGTCTCTAGATACAATGAATGTATGGGCGGGGTCGATTTAGTAGACCAATATATGAGCTACTACCGCATTTTTATTAAATCTCGCAAATGGACCTTACGAGTGATTTTCCATTTTGTTGATCTTGCTGTATGCGCCAGTTATTTGGAATACAAACAAAATTGTGCTTTTCATAAAGTGCCAAAACGAGAGGTATTATCTTTGAAAGATTTTAAATTAAAACTAGGTTGGTGCCTGACTAAGATAGATGCCTTTCAGTCCAGCAGCTACAAAAAAAAGAGAAGTTTTGCAGAAGCAAATTTAGAACAACCAGGACCTAATATACGACCTGTGGAACACCGACCAGAAAAAGATGTACGTTTTGATAGAGCTGATCACCTACCACAATTTCAAACGTCCCATTCTGCATTTAGATGCAAAAATTCGGGATGTAAAGGACGATCACGCATTGTATGCGCAAAATGCAAAGTTCATTTATGTGTCAATGCTAACAACAACTGCTTTTACGATTTCCATAACAAATGAGCAATGATCAGACTTTTAATTTTTATTGAATTATCTAAATTTTTTTATTTATTATCAATTATTTTATTTTATAGTATATTAACAATCGCATCTTCGTGGGAACATGCAAAGTACTGAATTTTAATGTGATAAAATGAAACAAACTGTGAACAGTAATTTATAGACCTGAAGTTAATAAAACTATTATTTAGTCTAAGTAGAATTATAAGTCATAAATAAAATAACTAAAGTTGAATTTGTAAATTGTCGGTTGTATTATTTTGATTAAAAGCAATATGACTCAGAATCTAAATATGCTGCTAAAACTAAACGAAATAAATATAATTTCCTCAATTCACATGATCCTACAAGGTGATTATCCTAAGTATATTGCAACAGTTGACTCGGAACGGCAACAAATGGTGCCGGAAGTTTCTGGGCCAATGAAAAGACAGGCAATATTCTAACCAGGTTTTTTGAGTTCCTTGGCCAACAATTAGTAAAGAACAGTTCATAACTTATTTAAAAATACTATTTGTTAAAAGTCAGGAGTCAAAGGGTTAATAAAGGGTAAAGGGGAAAAAAGTTTCGTGGTCTTTTTCTCGCTAGATGATTTTACATTCATATATATCTCAGTAACCAACGTATCGGGCAATTCTTATGTGTATTTGAAAGATGACATGTTACAAGAAAGGTAACGCTGTGTGTTTATTGGGATTGGAAAGGAATCGTACGTTATAAGGTGCTGCCACTGGGCCAAACGATTGATTATAATCTTTAATGTCAGAAACAAACGCGTTTAAGATAATTTAGTTAAAACCTCCAGAATTTATCAGCAGAAAGGGCGTTGTGTTCCGTTATGATTTACATTTACAATAAACATTAAACATTAAATTCAAAAGAGGCCTGCGAAAAAAATTTGTGTCGATTTTGATCGCCCCTAAACCTCAGAAGTTTACAGTGATGGGGTCATGGCTCTAACGGAAACACAGCGAAAGGTCATCGATCAAATTGGTACATATTTGGTTTAATAAAGTTCATTTGAAGTAAGAAAATTCTTTGTTTCAATGTCACCCAAAAAAGGCCACGAGCTATTCCATACCTAGTACTACCCTAAATAACCGGAGTAAAGTATTTAACATTTATCAAAAGTGTAGCTACACAAATAAACAAATAATCAAAATGATAGTTACAAAATTTAACCAAAAATGTAGACATACACAGAAAAAATGTGGCAGGGTTGAAATTATAATTTTTTTAATTTATATCCCGCACTTTATAAACCTAAAATCAAGTGCTGTTTTATTAATTAATTTTACCAATGTGAATGTCTATGTGAATTAATTCGTAAAGAATGTAAAAAAATATCGAAAATAATGAAATAAATCTTTACGATTTAGGATTTTAAAATATTACTAAAAAAATTTAAAAATTAAGCAAAAAAAAAAATACTGTCAAGAAATTGGGGCGAGATCATAATATCCGGTTGGAAATATCGGTAGTCGATAAAATTCACTGCTAGCAAAACCGACCGGTAAACAAACCGTATCAACAAATCCGGACGTTTAAAATATTGAGCAAAATTTAAATTCAGTGGTTTTTGTTATATTTGCTGTGTTTTAATATTGGAGCACTATCCGGCGCCGAAGGGAAATTTTCTACTGAAACTGCTGCAGCTATTATTCACTGGTGTCGCTACTAATCAAAAAAAATAAATTGTAAACTTCATGCAGTCGAATGACATTTCTACTCTTGTGTTTATGTTGTTTGAAAAAAAAAATCGCAAACATTTTAAAACAAACAAATTGCGAAATAAATAATTTAACAATGTTTTAATTAATATTTAATAGTAATTATAGTGAATAACTTTTTAAGTTTAAAATTTGAGTACTGTGCCTGTGTGATACTTATAAATATATAAATGTTGCTCCAACGAAAGCCTCTCGAACGTCATTAATATTCAAAACATCGTTGCCCACAGTTGTAAATGAGTTAGATTTGATCGTAAATTTCATTAAATGTCCGAAACGGATAGTTTAATTGCTGAGAGAGTAAAAGCAAGGGCTAAGGCTAAAGCAAAAAAGTGACGTCTACAAAGTTCAACCGTAACAAAATGTAAAGGAATGATAAATGGTAAACTAGATACGGTATCTTTCTTGGATCCCGTATTTGCCGATATAAAATCGAATTTAAGCGATATGAATAGTTCAAATGGAGCTTTTCTAAATACGCTGGAATCGAATAACTCTGAAGTTTTATTTGATTATGATAATCCGTGCTGGGATAATACACCAAATGAATTTATACTCAATGAGAACACCCGTTGAAAAAGAAATTTTATTTTATGAATTACAAAAAGCTGGACGGCCCGTTAAAATTAGGACAATATTTACGGAATACAATATTAGTTATAAGCCATGCGACATGAATAAGTACGTATTTGGCCGGAACCAACTAAGTAAGGAATCGCTCTATAACGATCTTTTTAATTTCAGAATGCTGTAATCAACCGCAGGTGATAGTAACATAAATATAGATGACAGCGATAGTGATAGTGGATTTATGGGTGTGAAAATGTCGAGACGGTGTTGTGCTATTCATACTATAATTCGCAGCTTAAAAACCGTATGGTCCATTATTTCGAATTTCCAAAGAATGGGGATTAGTAAGTACCATTGAATTATTTCGATCCTGTAGGTAGGTAGAGGATTTTAATCCAATGTATTATTCTTTTTTAGAGCTCAGAAATGGGCAGACAAGATCCGCCACTTAATTCGAGACCAAAAAAAACACTGCGGTCCGTTACTGTACGAATCCCAACAATATTTCTTTCAAATATTGAACAATTTATGCCCGGAGGAGATAAGCGATTATTCAATCCAGTTAAGATAAATCACAGACGGAGGATGATATCACCTTGAGCAAAATGCCTTCAATAAGTCTGCTTTAGAGACAGCACACTGAAGAACCAATGACAACAAATTTATGTGACAGTCCATCTCCTGAATAGAACCTATCTATCTAGAATATGATTTACCACAAACTAAACAGTTAGATGTTGAATCTCCACTTTTAACGTCCGAACCGGATGACGAACTCGAAGAGCGCCTTGAAGAAGATGAACATCCACCAAATGAAAAACTCACATGCTCCGATAAGTATTTTATAAAAGACGAAAGTTCCCAAACTTGAACCTAAGCCGAATATTTTCTGGATGAACAAGATGAAATTAATCAGGTTCCATGTCGTCTATGTGCCAATGAATTTTTCGGAGAGCAACTACTATTTTTCCACGAAGATGCTCACATGAACTAATAAATAGTGTGTTACCGCGATTCGCAATCCCGTCCCACGATTACTTACCACAACAAATAAGTATACCATGCCTAAAGAGGGTTCATCAATGCGCGAAACAATGAACGATTTCGATGCGGTTCAAGAAAAACTAATGAACAGTTGAAATCGTGTTTTTTAATTTAATAAATTTTCTTATCAATATACAAAATATTTTTGATTTATAAACATAATTTATTAAAGTTTTCCTTATTTTTCACGATTTTATTATGTATTTTAAATCCTGAGATACATGTTATGAAATTGAACGACTATCCGCTAACACAAGAACTGTATAAAAATTAAAAATTTTTTAACGATTAAAATTTTACAGTGATATAAATTTAAATTAAATAAGGCAATTAAAATTGTTCTTCTTCCACCGGAAAATTTTCCCACGCTCGTCTTTTGCTCCACTGATTTACGATGGCATACGGTGAATATGTGATTCCTGATTTCACATATCTCGTACATTCGTCCAAAATTGCAAATTGTGTATTGTGATAGCACATCGATAGTGTTTAGATCACGTCCCGACTTTCTAGATATGATAATTGTACAATTTCCAAAAATCGATGGTTTCGGTCTGACCCCGTCGCAACAATAAATCGTACGTATGCGGCTAAATAATTTGATCACGTAGCGTACTTTAATTTTAATAAAAATTAAATTATATTATAAATTTAATTTTTTTTTTTATAATTTTTTTTTTAAAACACAAAATTATTTTTTACTAAAAAGAATTTCGTATATTTTTCTAAACAATACAAAACAAAAAAAAATTGACATACGTCAAAATTTAAAGTTTTATTTGATTTAAGGGTTGAACAAAACAAGGGAAATTTAAAGTTTCACCCTGAAATGGATAGTGCTCCCGATAGCGGCTCCCGATAAATAAGTGAGTCAAGATATTTTTTTATCGATTTTTAATTAAAAAATTAAATGAAAAATTTTAGTTTAGAGTTAAATAAATTAATTATATGCAATAATAGCGCGCTAAATATAAGTTTTGACATAAAAAATTGGCTGCTCCGGATACAGCTATCGGGCGCTAATAAAAAAACACAGCAATTATATATTTAACTGTCAAAAGTCTTATTTGTTGATAATTAAAGTATGTTGGAAAGTTATTTTAAATTATTTTTATATTGCTAAATGTAAATATGTAATATGATTTCATTTTTTAATGTTTGGAATTTTTTATTATTTTCAGAGTAACTTTATTGGAAAATTGTATTGCGGTCGATTCTTCCGATGATGACGTTGATGTGTAGGACCGCACAACTCGCTCAATCCGCCAACATCCGAGAGACAAGAATAATGAGCTAGTTCCCAGCAAACAAACGCTGATAGCAGAATGAAATAGATGGAAATATTTGCACACGTTGAAGCGAGAAAACAAATAAATTTACTTCGGTTTCTTCTATGCACAGCATTTTTACCCCACCTAATCTTTTGTTTATCAATTTCATTCCAAAAATTGTTATTCCATTTCTATCAGTCTCCATATTTCAGCTGAAGGTAATAAATGTGCGTTGTTGAAACATATTCAATGCATACGTATGACGATGTTTGTAAATCTTTTTCAGATGGAAATGGATAACATATAAAGTAAGTATACAAAATTAAAAAAATGTGTAGTTGTATCTGAATGACAATACACATTTGGTACATACAACCAAAACCAAACACAATAATATACGATTGTGTTTGGTTTTGATACAACAAAATACATTAAAAAATATTATTTTCTGGTAAACCAACGGTTAACAGATCGAAATAAAAGAGAGATAAATTAATTTTTAGGGGAAACAAAGCCGAGTTTTCGGTCGACAACAACACGAATAGCATGGAATTAGGTGCATCAATTTGAAGTAAAAATTGAGCGCTCTAATTATATGCTGTTTATGCGCTCTTTGTGCGCTTTTTGTACTACTGGGGACGGAAAAATTGATTCAATTCAATTGCTTTCGTTTCGTCTTTGTGGTTATACACTTTCGGTTATGTTTTTTTTGTTATCTTTACTAGCACTTATTGTCAAAATATTTTATATTTCTATTTAGTTCGCCAAATATAAAATGGATTTTCTAAGTTTGTATTCATACACAGAAGAAGTAAACTTCAAATAAAATAAAATTAAAAACAAATATGAAAATATCAAAACCGTTTCACCAATTCGCCTATATAACCATGGGCGGTATGTTGTACCATCACTTCGAATCGAAATTGAAAAAAGTCGAATCAAAAAAAGTGAAAGTTGCATCATTTTTGCTTTTCGAAAATGATACAACATACCGCCATTCGACTTTTTTTCGAATTTTGATTCGAAGTGATGGTACAACATACCGCCCCATATCTCTTTCGTCTTTCGTTTCGTTTCATGTCAGTCCGTTTCGTCTTCGTCTATATAACTAGCCCATAATCCGATTTTAGTAAAGATCTTAAGGCGGTGATACATGTACAGATTTTGCCTTTAAGGCATAAAAATTATGCACGCTGATTGGTTAAAAGTTGGCCATCTTGAATCGCCTTACAGGCAAAAATTTTAAATTGAACATTTCTCAATTTTGTATAAGGCAAATTTTTTTTGCCTTTAAGGCAAAATCTGTACATGTATCACCGCCTTTATCCGATTTGATTAAAGATAATAATACGTATTTTGTAATTATAGATTTATACAACGGTTCTGCTTAACAAACCAGGCGTTTAAATTTGTGGAAGATAAATTACACCTTAGATGGGGTAAAACCGTAGCAGCAGTGTACACCACCTATTTTAAAGTCTCACGCTTGAAATTTTAAGTAGTGGAAATTACCAATCTGGTGTGGGTAATGACTTTCTAATTGGAATGGCTTAGATTACTGTATCAGCTATGTTCAATGAAACGTTGAACTTACTTGAGAAAACTCTGTGTTTCGAATTATGGTGGTAGTAACCATGATTCTTTTGTTTGGACGAACAGTGAAGAACGAGTATACATGCAACAGTATTATGAAAAATATCCCAATTCTTTTCTATTAGGTATAATATATTATAGCAACTAAAATACAGTATAAGAGTATCCGCTCAAGCCATGGCTCATGGCTTCACCCCGTACCGCTCGGCAGAAGTAAATTTGCCAGAAGCTAATTATAATACGGTCCATGCGAAAGCTCGGTGTATTGTGGAAAAATGTATTGGTTTGTGGAAGGAGAGGTGGCGTGTGCTACTATCCGAAAGACAGTGTCGGTATGCACCTGAGAAAATTGTAAAAATATGCAACGTTACATATCAGATTTGCCCAATATTTGTGTACAAATTCGAACAACAACTGAATCTTCACATAGAATTAGGGGCACTGCATCACATAAACTTAAATAAAAAATTGTACTGGACTTTATAATACATTTTACGCTATTTGCCGTAGGCACTTGGCGAGACACACTTATACTTAATAAACACATTTCTATTAATCACTTGTTTTTTGTTTCGCAGAATATTTTGAATATTTTTCAAAAAGTTTAAAAAATTAAACCTAACAAGTCGAAATCGATCGAGTGATTTTTTAAACCTTTTAAAAATATTCAAAATATTCTGCGAAACAAAAAACAAGTGATTAATAAAAATGTGTTTATTAAGGACTTTATAATTATTGAAGTGAGAATTCTTGGTCTCTGCTCCGTTTATCAAGATATTTCATCTAATTTTTTTCAACTCGTTTTTATTGTCTTGAAGTTTCCTTATGACGGACCATTTATGTTCTAGCCATACTTTAAATGGGATCAAAACATATCAAATAATTTTAAATTAACATACACGAGTACATAAAATATTAAAAAGCTAATTATTTGACCACCTGCCTTTTTCCAGTCGGTTTCCGATTTCGACGGGAGACTATAAACATTTAACGTGCTTTTCAGCGGTGCTCATAATTGATTTTTCCGCTGTCGCCTAAATGTCTTTGAAAATGTAATATTCGTCAGGTAGTTGACGTATGTCGGATAATTTTTGACGATAAATTACCGTTTAAACGGAACTCATGGTACCAAGTTGAGCAAACCCCGGAAAAATCCGTCAACATTTTAGCGGTAGTGGATTTCATGATCTCGCCCTTGGTTTCCAAAAATCCAAAGTAAAAAAAGTTTATGATCAAAAACGTGGATTGTTTGATGGCCAAAAACACATACTTCTAGAGATGTTTAGCTAAATATGAGAATCCTGGCATTTTAGGCTTACTTAATATGTGTTAATGGCCATCAAAGACCCACACGATACTACGTACAGAACCAAGCCTTAAATGCCAGAATACTTATATTTTTCTAGTCAACTTTCTGTACTCTGAATTTTTGGAAAACCATTTTTTGAGAGTTTTTTTTGGATTAACTTTTTTACTATACGAGTAATATTTTAAATTGAAACCCATAAAGATTTATTTGATTATTTTCAATATTTTTTAAATTCTTTACAAATTAGTTCACATAGATTTAAATTGGAAAAATTATTTAATAAAATGACACCTGTTTTTAGGTTTAAAAAGTGGGATACAAATTAAAAAAAGAATCAACCCTGCCTCATTTTTTCTGTGTACGACCACATTTTTTGTTAAATTGTGTAATACATTTTCATTTTTTGTGAATTTGTGTAGCTACACTTTTGATAAATGTTAAAGACTCACTGAACTACTGAAATGAGAAATGTTTAAACGAACTCTACTGAAATGAAAAATGTATATAAAGAACTTTAATTAAGAAAATGAAATGGTCGGCTGGTTGTCGGCAAATGATAATTTCTTAAGAGCGATTTTGGTAATGTGTGCAACATTCTTTCAAGCAATTCTATAAGCAGGTACCGTCCTTAAAGCACGAGCATTTAGACCAGATAAAAGTTTATGAATTAAAAGGATGTCTGCAACGGATCGTCGCTTATACTGAGTGGCACTAAGTTAATAAGATACAAACAGTCAAGCTAAGGATGCAAGTTATAAATGTTCATCCATGGAAATCCGCGCAAAGCAAAGATCAGAAATATATGTTGTACAGCTTTAATTCTTTGTATGTGCACTTCATGCTTTGGGCACCAAACCTGACTAACTTACTCGCATAATATCGCATAAATAGCCTTTGTAATATAAGGATTGTTTATGCCAGCGCTTGACAAATCCAAGCGAAGGGTGCTCTTTGAAAATAAAATTGATGTAGTCTCTAAAGTTCAGTTCGCGGTCACAAGTTACTCCTATATATGTTTGAAATTTGTCAGTACATTTTAATATCGTCTACAGAAATGGAAATTGATGAGTTTTTAATCACAAAATCGATGTCGGTGATGCATAAGACGATTAAAATAGGCCCAAAATGAGTGCCTTGCGCTACTCCGGATTTAGGTAATATAAAAGAAACAGATATTAATGACCAAAAAACTACCTGATACCTACTTTGTTGATCATCCTCTAACCATGTTTTACATTGAAATTAAAGACACGCGTACCAGGCGCGGATCGATGATAGCCAAAGGTTTTATTTCATTTGCAATATCACTGTGGATATGTGCCAGTCCTATCAATCGATTTTTGCTCATGGTTGATCGAATCCATGGTTTCAATCTCCGTAAGGTCGAGAAACTTATAGGATACGTCGATAACTAAAATATTATGCATGACAAGCAATGTTTCTGCATCGCAGTTTGCAAGGGAGGTCAATGCGTCAGCTGAAACAAACCCATTATTTTGTTTTTCTCGTTGAAATATTTTTATCTTTAAATAAATTTGAAAATTTGAGAATACAGTTCAGTTGAGCGTTTAGAAATGTTTGTAATATTTGATGGTATTGCTATTCCTATTGATTAGCTCTGTAACGTCAGGTTCCGTCACGTTCCCTGTTTTTCGAGAAAAATAACACGTTAAAATAAATTATACAAATAAAAACGAATTAAAAATTATTACCTATTTTTTTGTCGCTTACCAAGTCTTGGTAACGAAACGTCAACATCTAATTCTTCCATTAAGTCAATCGCTTCTTTAAAAACTGTAGACAACACGACGTCACTGTTTCTTCTTTGATCTTTTAAAATTGCTAAGAAATCTGTCAATGCATTTTTCGCAGACATTTTATCTAAATTAACTTTTTGTAATAACTTAAGCCGACTGCACGAGTGCGAGCGAAAATTCATTATTTTTGATCCACACGCTAAACCAATAAAAACGCTTGAAAATATTTCTCCATTATTTTTTCCATATAAAAATTCCCCTGCGAGTTAAAATAATTTTATCTTTGTGCTACTTGATCTGCAGACGACCATCCCACAGATATAAAAAACTTTGCTTTAAAATAAAATGGGCTAGTGTTTTTGCTATTTTATGACAAGTATTTGTCATAAAATTTTTTGTTACGCTTGTGTTCGTAAATTTTTATAAATTGAGAGAATCAAAATAATTTGCTTTAGAAATCTTATTTATTGATTGTACTGTACAAATTTTTAACGCACAGTCGAATTTTTTGCAGACTATCCCGTTCGGGCGGCGTCTGCTTTTCTAACATTTGCGATTTGTACTTATTATTGTGGGTATCTTCAAAAAGGTTTCCTTCAACAATCGGTACATTTTAATAGATTTACCTCTTTATATTTCTGATGTTTAACTCTCGAAAGATATAAGCAGCTTTTGTGCTAAATTTTTCATGAACTATATTCTCAATACAGGCCCATGTTAATTGTTTAAATCTATCTTTCATGTAGAAGACATATTGACTACCCCCACTATCTCCGGCTTCATTAATAAAATTCAACGGATCGTCCATAATAATCGATATGTACTGATGCAGGTCTTGTTAACATTTTTTTTCACGCATTAATTTCTATACGTACAGAATTGAATTTGATTGCTAGGACGATAAAATCCGATTAAAATTATCTAGAATTCTCGATGTATTAATACCAATAAATTGCCAAAGCCATCTGTTGTGCATGGTTTGTCAAAACGTATTTGAAACATTAAAATCGGAATCCCGAAACTCTTAATGGAAGTGTTTAAGCTTAACATCCCAATAAGTTTCTGGATTACCGTCGGGAGGGTGGAAGGGAGGCGGTACAAGTACCCGAAATTGTATTTTGATGTTTCTACAGTTGGAGTAATACAAAGAACTCAATTGTAGGACACAATACGCAAAAAAATTCTTTCGATGGTAACAAAAACACAATTAGTTAATAACTTCAGACTGTGAGTGCGGGTAAAATCTAATAGCTAAACCATAAGCTAAACAAAACAGAGCCACAATAAACTCGACATTGCAAATACATAAAATAAATCATTTAGATTTCCGTGATGATTCATACTCTTGCCACTTTGATATTATCATTAAGGCTTTAATGATTTGTGGAAATAATATTACAGAATCGTGTCGCTGTATGCATAGTGTTTCTCATAAAGGCGAGGTACACTCGAGGCTACTTTCAGTGAAATTTTGCCAAAAGTCACTGGGGTCTCTTAATTTATGGATAAAACTTTAGTATGAAGTGTGTGCGTCGTGTCGGATTAGTGGGATGCATAATGAGGAATTTTCCATTTTATCGATATCACAACTATCACAACTATAGCTAGCACTTCACCACTCTGTTGAGAAGGGACGCATTCATAGAATGGCTGGTGCATATCACAAAAATATTCGTCATTGAGGATGATACATGTATTTGTTTATTCGAAGAAGGCCGCATGTATTGATTTTCTTATATCGCAATCAACCAATAATTTGAAGATGACTTGATTTATCAGATATTTTATATGTATTCTTGTTGATGAATATGGAACTAACATGGTATATGTATCGAGTCCTCTCTGTACTAATGATATTTTGATCTCGAATATATGACCGATGCGTCAATTTTTATGACATTTCCTGTTTGTTTGAAGTTAGACTCAATCGATCGAAGATGCTTTGATGGACTTCTGTGATGGTGCAGACTATGGCAAGTTTTACGGCTCCCTCATTACCAGCATTGTTTCTTGATTAACAAACTATGCTGGTAATGAGGAAGCTACGAAACTTGCCCGTAACTTCTTCATGGAACAAGATTGTTCTTAGAATTTGATTGTATATGCATCAAAGATCGAGGTTCTCAGTTGTTAGGCATTAACAAAGTAGATCTTGGTAATGGGAGGTGGATCTCGATATATAGAATTTTGTTAGTGGCTCTGCTGCTAATACTCCTAAGGCACAGGTTTTTGCGAGAGTTTTAATTGGCAGCTTGGACTTGGTGCTTGCTCTTATGTTGTTATATAAATCGTTTTTGTTGTTTCGTGCTGTCGTTGGCTGCAGTTGCATCTGTTTGCCAACAAGACAGTATGGATATAGAAAATAGGACGTCCCGAATACGTGCCACCAAACAAGCATCTTCCATTATCAGATTGGTTATATGATCATTATTCTGCAAAATAATTGAACGTCTCTCATCATACGCAGTATGCTTTTATCATTCAAGAAGTACTTTTAGCCAACTGTTGCTCTGTTCCTAGTCGATTTTTTCAATTATTTCTTTATTGAATTCCTCACTCTACATAATCTTATTTGCGATTTTATTTGCTTTTTTAAATTGAATAGCATTAATATCCGATACTCAGACGATTTGTCATGCATTTCGGAGTGTTATGGCTATATGGCTCAAATTATTTTTTGATATTCCAGTATTCTCTTATCTGCTCTTATCTTATGTTTAACCAAAGAATCTGTTTAAATATTTATTTTAAAAATTCATGTTAAATAATGTTTTTTTAAATATTGCTTGCACCTGATTAACCTTACCTTAACTCTGGCTTTTATCAGAGCTTGATTTTCCAACTTTATGGCAAGCTATTATTCAAATTCCAATAGAGTTGGATAAAGTTTTGCTTAAGAAATGAAACAACTTTTATCGCATTCATGAAACTTTTACAACTTTCCGTACTAAAAAAGCTTTGATTCATATTATAAAGTAATTCAATTACACATTACGTTAATTCAATCATAAAATATCGGTCTATATATATTTACCATTTTAATGCTTAACCCTCGTCAGGCGGCATAGGTACAATTGTACCTTTTCTGTGTTTAAATACTAATAAGTCTTCTTGTAGAAGCCGGAGAGAATTAAAGATTTGTGAGATCTCTACATTTTAATAATGTGGAAATTCCAAATATTATGTATTTACAAAAATTATGACTACAGTGACGATTTTCATATAAAATATATGAAAGTACAATTGTACGTCTGCCGCCTTTTAGCGTAGTAAAATTATGCCGCCGGACGAGGGTTAAAAGCAAACAAAACTCACAACAGGTTCAAACATGAGTTGAATGGAAAAGAAAATGCAAAAAAAAGGTTTTCGTTCCTTTTTCTCTGTTCGTTCAAGATTTCTACAACATCAAAAAAAGTTTTAAAGTTGAGTTATTTTTTTTTTAAATTTTGAAAAGTTTAAATTGATTAGAAAAGTTTATGAATAGCGCTAGATTATCTAAATATTAGATTAAACAGTTTTAGTTTGATAACTTTTTTTATTTCAGTGATTTTGAAAATCAATATCGTTATACTCGTAGTGTTCCTATAATTTTGAACAACAGTGCATTTAAAAAATCATGGCTAAGTTACCAAAGGGCACGTGTTGTGCAACTACTCAAGTTTTGGAATTTTCTACATTTTGATATTAAAAATAATGTAGAAAACTATTTTCTGTTGTAAAAAATGGACAATGTCAAATTCGACACAATATGGAAACAATATGGTAAATTGGTAAGCAATGTAGAATATCGAGTTTGTTATCATCATCTCATTTAATTAGTTTGGGTGCCATTTCTGTTGCTTGCAGTTTGCTGAAAGTGTTTCAATTAGCAATCCCAACCTATTTGCAATCACCCATCATCCGCCAGGCCGGGATTTCTATACGAAAAATGTGCCGGATGGATTTACAGATTCCAACATAAGAACGGATAAAATTTATTGTCACGGATTCCAAATGTTTCGTGTATTTTGGGTTATCAATGTAATTAAGAGTAGATCAACGTTAAATTTGCTGAAACGTGTCGCCTCATTCGCCTGCAATCCAGGATCGATTACAAATGTGGCCGAATCTCAAAATACGAAACTTGCAATAACCACACTTTCATTACACATCCTACCGGTAGTTTCGTGCTAAACGTGTTACAAACATTACCTATAATCATTTTGAACCGGAATTTCAACAAAAAAAAGTTTTCAATTTTTTGCAAAAATCCCTGATGGTTAGTAAGCCTTACTGATTTTGAACGGATAAAATTTATTGTCACGGATTCCAAATGTTTTGTGTATTTTGGGTTATCAATGTAATTATGAGTAGATCAACGTTAAATTTGATGCAATATGTCGCCTCATTCGCCTGCAATCCAGGATCGATTACAAATGTGGCCGAATCTCAAAATGCGAAACTTGTAATAACCGGACTTTCCTTACGAATCCTACCGGTAGTTTCGGGGTTAACGTGTTACAAACATTACCTATAATCATTTTGAACCGGAATTTCAACAAAAAAAAGTTTTCAATTTTTTGCAAAAATCCCTGAAGGTGGATTTACATATCCGACGATTTTTCGGCGAAGCTGCTTGCCGCAGAAAATTCGGTGAACGCTATATTATCAATGATTTACATATTCGACGATTTTTTTTCACACATACATACATAAACAATATTTTGCACACAATGTCAAGTCGTAGAAAAAATAAAAAAAACATAAGAATTTTTTTTTATCTATGTGTGCTGTGACTTCGCGCCGAAAAGATAAATTTTGTTCATGTCTTCGTCGTGCCGAAAATTCGGCGAAGAAGTTCTTTCTGATTGGTTGAATGTGTCACGTGATGTTCGGCGCAGAAAAATCGTCGGATATGTAAATCCACCTTGATGGTTAGCCTTACTGATTTTGAACGGATAAAATTTATTGTCACGGATTCCAAATGTTTTGTGTATTTTGGGTTATCAATGTAATTATGAGTAGATCAACGTTAAATTTGCTGCAATATGTCGCCTCATTCGCCTGCAATCCAGGATCGATTCCAAATGTGGCCGAATCTTAAAATGAGAAATTTGTAATAACCGGACTTTCCTTACGAATCCTACCGGTAGTTTCGGGCTAAACGTGTTACAAACATTACCTATAATCATTTTGAACCGGAATTTCAACAAAAAAAGTTTTCAATTTTTTTAAAAAATCCCTGATGGTTAGCCTTACTGATTTTGAACGGATAAAATTTATTGTCACGGCTTCCAAATGTTTTGTGTATTTTGGGTTATCAATGTAATTATGAGTAGATCAACGTTAAATTTGCTGCAATATGTCGCCTCATTCGCCTGCAATCCAGGATCGATTACAAATGTGGCCGAATCTCAAAATGCGAAACTTGTAATAACCGGACTTTCCTTACGAATCCTACCGGTAGTTTCGGGCTTAACGTGTTACAAACATTACCTATAATCATTTTGAACCGGAATTTCAACAAAAAAAAGTTTTTAATTTTTTTCAAAAATCCCTGATGGTTAGCCTTACTGATTTTGAACGGATAAAATTTATTGTCACGGCTTCCAAATGTTTTGTGTATTTTGGGTTATCAATGTAATTATGAGTAGATCAACGTTAAATTTGCTGCAATATGTCGCCTCATTCGCCTGCAATCCAGGATCGATTACAAATGTGGCCGAATCTCAAAATGCGAAACTTGTAATAACCGGACTTTCCTTACGAATCCTACCGGTAGTTTCGGGCTAAACGTGTTACAAACATTACCTATAATCATTTTGAATCGGAATTTCAACAAAAAAAAGTTTTCAATTTTTTGCAAAAATCCCTGATGGTTAGCCTTACTGATTTTGAACGGATAAAATTTATTGTCACGGCTTCCAAATGTTTTGTGTATTTTGGGTTATCAATGTAATTATGAGTAGATCAACGTTAAATTTGCTGCAATATGTCGCCTCATTCGACTGTAATCCAGGATTGATTACAAATGTGGCCGAATCTCAAAATGCGAAAATTGTAATAACCGGACTTTCCTTACGAATCCTACCGGTAGTTTCGGGCTAAACGTGTTACAAACATTACCTATAATCATTTTGGGAATTTCAACAAAAAAAAAGTTTTCAATTTTTTTCAAAAATCCCTGATGGTTAGCCTTACTGATTTTGAACGGATAAAATTTTATTGTCACGGATTCCAAATGTTTTGTGTATTTTGGGTTATCAATGTAATTATGAGTAGATCAACGTTAAATTTGCTGCAATATGTCGCCTCATTCGACTGTAATCCAGGATTGATTACAAATGTGGCCGAATCTCAAAATGCGAAAATTGTAATAACCGGACTTTCCTTACGAATCCTACCGGTAGTTTCGGGCTAAACGTGTTACAAACATTACCTATAATCATTTTGAACCGGAATTTCAACAAAAAAAAAGTTTTCAATTTGTTGCAAAAAATCGCTGATGGTTAGCCTTACTGATTTTGAACGGATAAAATTTATTGGCACGGCTTCCAAATGTTTTGTGTATTTTGGGTTATCAATGTAATTATGAGTAGATCAACGTTAAATTTGCTGCAATATGCCGCCTCATTCGCCTGCAATCCAGGATCGATTACAAATGTGGCCGAATCTCAAAATGCGAAACTTGTAATAACCGGACTTTCCTTACGAATCCTACCGGTAGTTTCGGGGTTAACGTGTTACAAACATTACCTATAATCATTTTGAACCGGAATTTCAACAAAAAAAAGTTTTCAATTTTTTGCAAAAATCCCTGATGGTTAGCCTTACTGATTTTGAACGGATAAAATTTATTGTCACGGCTTCCAAATGTTTTGTGTATTTTGGGTTATCAATGTAATTATGAGTAGATCAACGTTAAATTTGCTGCAATATGTCGCCTCATTCGCCTGCAATCCAGGATCGATTACAAATGTGGCCGAATCTCAAAATGCGAAACTTGTAATAACCGGACTTTCCTTACGAATCCTACCGGTAGTTTCGGGGTTAACGTGCTACAAACATTACCTATAATCATTTTGAACCGGAATTTCAACAAAAAAAAGTTTTCAATTTTTTGCAAAAATCCCTGATGGTTAGCCTTACTGATTTTGAACGGATAAAATTTATTGTCACGGCTTCCAAATGTTTTGTGTATTTTGGGTTATCAATGTAATTATGAGTAGATCAACGTTAAATTTGCTGCAATATGTCGCCTCATTCGCCTGCAATCCAGGATCGATTACAAATGTGGCCGAATCTCAAAATGCGAAACTTGTAATAACCGGACTTTCCTTACGAATCCTACCGGTAGTTTCGGGCTTAACGTGTTACAAACATTACCTATAATCATTTTGAACCGGAATTCCAACAAAAAAAAGTTTTCAATTTTTTGCAAAAATCCCTGATGGTTAGCCTTACTGATTTTGAACGGATAAAATTTATTGTCACGGCTTCCAAATGTTTTGTGTATTTTGGGTTATCAATGTAATTATGAGTAGATCAACGTTAAATTTGCTGCAATATGTCGCCTCATTCGCCTGCAATCCAAGATCGATTACAAATGTGGCCGAATCTCAAAATGCGAAGCTTGTAATAACCGGACTTTCCTTACGAATCCTACCGGTAGTTTCGGGCTTAACGTGTTACAAACATTACCTATAATCATTTTGAACCGGAATTTCAACAAAAAAAAGTTTTCAATTTTTTTCAAAAATCCCTGATGGTTAGCCTTACTGATTTTGAACGGATAAAATTTATTGTCACGGATTCCAAATGTTTTGTGTATTTTGGGTTATCAATGTAATTATGAGTAGATCAACGTTAAATTTGCTGCAATATGTCGCCTCATTCGCCTGCAATCCAGGATCGATTACAAATGTGGCCGAATCTCAAAATGCGAAACTTGTAATAACCGGACTTTCCTTACGAATCCTACCGGTAGTTTCGGGCTTAACGTGTTACAAACATTACCTATAATCATTTTGAACCGGAATTTCAACAAAAAAAAGTTTTCAATTTTTTGCAAAAATCCCTGATGGTTAGCCTTACTGATTTTGAACGGATAAAATTTATTGTCACGGCTTCCAAATGTTTTGTGTATTTTGGGTTATCAATGTAATTATGAGTAGATCAACGTTAAATTTGCTGCAATATGTCGCCTCATTCGCCTGCAATCCAGGATCGATTACAAATGTGGCCGAATCTCAAAATGCGAAACTTGTAATAACCGGACTTTCCTTACGAATCCTACCGGTAGTTTCGGGCTTAACGTGTTACAAACATTACCTATAATCATTTTGAACCGGAATTTCAACAAAAAAAAGTTTTCAATTTTTTGCAAAAATCCCTGATGGTTAGCCTTACTGATTTTGAACGGATAAAATTTATTGTCACGGCTTCCAAATGTTTTGTGTATTTTGGGTTATCAATGTAATTATGAGTAGATCAACGTTAAATTTGCTGCAATATGTCGCCTCATTCGCCTGCAATCCAGGATCGATTACAAATGTGGCCGAATCTCAAAATGCGAAACTTGTAATAACCGGACTTTCCTTACGAATCCTACCGGTAGTTTCGGGCTTAACGTGTTACAAACATTACCTATAATCATTTTGAACCGGAATTTCAACAAAAAAAAGTTTTCAATTTTTTGCAAAAATCCCTGATGGTTAGCCTTACTGATTTTGAACGGATAAAATTTATTGTCACGGCTTCCAAATGTTTTGTGTATTTTGGGTTATCAATGTAATTATGAGTAGATCAACGTTAAATTTGCTGCAATATGTCGCCTCATTCGTGTGCAATCCAGGATCGATTACAAATGTGGCCGAATCTCAAAATGCGAAACTTGTAATAACCGGACTTTCCTTACGAATCCTACCAGTAGTTTCGGGCTTAACGTGTTACAAACATTACCTATAATCATTTTGAACCGGAATTTCAACAAAAAAAAGTTTTCAATTTTTTGCAAAAATCCCTGATGGTTAGCCTTACTGATTTTGAACGGATAAAATTTATTGTCACGGCTTCCAAATGTTTTGTGTATTTTGGGTTATCAATGTAATTATGAGTAGATCAACGTTAAATTTGCTGCAATATGTCGCCTCATTCGCCTGCAATCCAGGATCGATTACAAATGTGGCCGAATCTCAAAATGCGAAACTTGTAATAA
The DNA here is from genome assembly GCA_932526605.1 of Nephrotoma flavescens. NCBI lineage: Eukaryota > Metazoa > Arthropoda > Insecta > Diptera > Tipulidae > Nephrotoma > Nephrotoma flavescens. The sequence continues at coordinate 257,742,236 of OW052220.1, forward strand.
CCGGACTTTCCTTACGAATCCTACCGGTAGTTTCGGGCTTAACGTGTTACAAACATTACCTATAATCATTTTGAACCGGAATTTCAACAAAAAAAAGTTTTCAATTTTTTGCAAAAATCCCTGATGGTTAGCCTTACTGATTTTGAACGGATAAAATTTATTGTCACGGCTTCCAAATGTTTTGTGTATTTTGGGTTATCAATGTAATTATGAGTAGATCAACGTTAAATTTGCTGCAATATGTCGCCTCATTCGCCTGCAATCCAGGATCGATTACAAATGTGGCCGAATCTCAAAATGCGAAACTTGTAATAACCGGACTTTCCTTACGAATCCTACCGGTAGTTTCGGGCTTAACGTGTTACAAACATTACCTATAATCATTTTGAACCGGAATTTCAACAAAAAAAAGTTTTCAATTTTTTGCAAAAATCCCTGATGGTTAGCCTTACTGATTTTGAACGGATAAAATTTATTGTCACGGCTTCCAAATGTTTTGTGTATTTTGGGTTATCAATGTAATTATGAGTAGATCAACGTTAAATTTGCTGCAATATGTCGCCTCATTCGCCTGCAATCCAGGATCGATTACAAATGTGGCCGAATCTCAAAATGCGAAACTTGTAATAACCGGACTTTCCTTACGAATCCTACCGGTAGTTTCGGGGTTAACGTGTTACAAACATTACCTATAATCATTTTGAACCGGAATTTCAACAAAAAAAAGTTTTCAATTTTTTGCAAAAATCCCTGATGGTTAGCCTTACTGATTTTGAACGGATAAAATTTATTGTCACGGCTTCCAAATGTTTTGTGTATTTTGGGTTATCAATGTAATTATGAGTAGATCAACGTTAAATTTGCTGCAATATGTCGCCTCATTCGCCTGCAATCCAGGATCGATTACAAATGTGGCCGAATCTCAAAATGCGAAACTTGTTTCGGGCTAAACGTGTTACAAACATTACCTATAATCATTTTGAACCGGAATTTCAACAAAAAAAAGTTTTCAATTTTTTGCAAAAATCCCTGATGGTTAGCCTTACTGATTTTGAACGGATAAAATTTATTGTCACGGCTTCCAAATGTTTTGTGTATTTTGGGTTATCAATGTAATTATGAGTAGATCAACGTTAAATTTGCTGCAATATGTCGCCTCATTCGCCTGCAATCCAGGATCGATTACAAATGTGGCCGAATCTCAAAATGCGAAACTTGTAATAACCGGACTTTCCTTACGAATCCTACCGGTAGTTTCGGGCTTAACGTGTTACAAACATTACCTATAATCATTTTGAACCGGAATTTCAACAAAAAAAAGTTTTCAATTTTTTGCAAAAATCCCTGATGGTTACCTTACTGATTTTGAACGGATAAAATTTATTGCCACGGCTTCCAAATGTTTTGTGTATTTTGGGTTATCAATGTAATTATGAGTAGATCAACGTTAAATTTGCTGCAATATGTCGCCTCATTCGCCTGCAATCCAGGATCGATTACAAATGTGGCCGAATCTCAAAATGCGAAACTTGTAATAACCGGACTTTCCTTACGAATCCTACCGGTAGTTTCGGGCTTAACGTGTTACAAACATTACCTATAATCATTTTGAACCGGAATTTCAACAAAAAAAAGTTTTCAATTTTTTGCAAAAATCCCTGATGGTTAGCCTTACTGATTTTGAACGGATAAAATTTATTGTCACGGCTTCCAAATGTTTTGTGTATTTTGGGTTATCAATGTAATTATGAGTAGATCAACGTTAAATTTGCTGCAATATGTCGCCTCATTCGCCTGCAATCCAGGATCGATTACAAATGTGGCCGAATCTCAAAATGCGAAACTTGTAATAACCGGACTTTCCTTACGAATCCTACCGGTAGTTTCGGGGTTAACGTGTTACAAACATTACCTATAATCATTTTGAACCGGAATTTCAACAAAAAAAAGTTTTCAATTTTTTGCAAAAATCCCTGATGGTTAGCCTTACTGATTTTGAACGGATAAAATTTATTGTCACGGCTTCCAAATGTTTTGTGTATTTTGGGTTATCAATGTAATTATGAGTAGATCAACGTTAAATTTGCTGCAATATGTCGCCTCATTCGCCTGCAATCCAGGATCGATTACAAATGTGGCCGAATCTCAAAATGCGAAACTTGTTTCGGGCTAAACGTGTTACAAACATTACCTATAATCATTTTGAACCGGAATTTCAACAAAAAAAAGTTTTCAATTTTTTGCAAAAATCCCTGATGGTTAGCCTTACTGATTTTGAACGGATAAAATTTATTGTCACGGCTTCCAAATGTTTTGTGTATTTTGGGTTATCAATGTAATTATGAGTAGATCAACGTTAAATTTGCTGCAATATGTCGCCTCATTCGCCTGCAATCCAGGATCGATTACAAATGTGGCCGAATCTCAAAATGCGAAACTTGTAATAACCGGACTTTCCTTACGAATCCTACCGGTAGTTTCGGGCTTAACGTGTTACAAACATTACCTATAATCATTTTGAACCGGAATTTCAACAAAAAAAAGTTTTCAATTTTTTGCAAAAATCCCTGATGGTTACCTTACTGATTTTGAACGGATAAAATTTATTGCCACGGCTTCCAAATGTTTTGTGTATTTTGGGTTATCAATGTAATTATGAGTAGATCAACGTTAAATTTGCTGCAATATGTCGCCTCATTCGCCTGCAATCCAGGATCGATTACAAATGTGGCCGAATCTCAAAATGCGAAACTTGTAATAACCGGACTTTCCTTACGAATCCTACCGGTAGTTTCGGGCTTAACGTGTTACAAACATTACCTATAATCATTTTGAACCGGAATTTCAACAAAAAAAAGTTTTCAATTTTTTGCAAAAATCCCTGATGTTAGCCTTACTGATTTTGAACGGATAAAATTTATTGTCACGGCTTCCAAATGTTTTGTGTATTTTGGGTTATCAATGTAATTATGAGTAGATCAACGTTAAATTTGCTGCAATATGTCGCCTCATTCGCCTGCAATCCAGGATCGATTACAAATGTGGCCGAATCTCAAAATGCGAAACTTGTAATAACCGGACTTTCCTTACGAATCCTACCGGTAGTTTCGGGCTTAACGTGTTACAAACATTACCTATAATCATTTTGAACCGGAATTTCAACAAAAAAAAGTTTTCAATTTTTTGCAAAAATCCCTGATGGTTAGCCTTACTGATTTTGAACGGATAAAATTTATTGTCACGGCTTCCAAATGTTTTGTGTATTTTGGGTTATCAATGTAATTATGAGTAGATCAACGTTAAATTTGCTGCAATATGTCGCCTCATTCGCCTGCAATCCAGGATCGATTACAAATGTGGCCGAATCTCAAAATGCGAAACTTGTAATAACCAGACTTTCCTTACGAATCCTACCGGTAGTTTCGGGCTTAACGTGTTACAAACATTACCTATAATCATTTTGAACCGGAATTTCAACAAAAAAAAGTTTTCAATTTTTTGCAAAAATCCCTGATGGTTAGCCTTACTGATTTTGAACGGATAAAATTTATTGTCACGGCTTCCAAATGTTTTGTGTATTTTGGGTTATCAATGTAATTATGAGTAGATCAACGTTAAATTTGCTGCAATATGTCGCCTCATTCGCCTGCAATCCAGGATCGATTACAAATGTGGCCGAATCTCAAAATGCGAAACTTGTAATAACCGGACTTTCCTTACGAATCCTACCGGTAGTTTCGGGCTTAACGTGTTACAAACATTACCTATAATCATTTTGAACCGGAATTTCAACAAAAAAAAGTTTTCAATTTTTTGCAAAAATCCCTGATGGTTAGCCTTACTGATTTTGAACGGATAAAATTTATTGTCACGGCTTCCAAATGTTTTGTGTATTTTGGGTTATCAATGTAATTATGAGTAGATCAACGTTAAATTTGCTGCAATATGTCGCCTCATTCGCCTGCAATCCAGGATCGATTACAAATGTGGCCGAATCTCAAAATGCGAAACTTGTAATAACCGGACTTTCCTTACGAATCCTACCGGTAGTTTCGGGCTTAACGTGTTACAAACATTACCTATAATCATTTTGAACCGGAATTTCAACAAAAAAAAGTTTTCAATTTTTTGCAAAAATCCCTGATGGTTAGCCTTACTGATTTTGAACGGATAAAATTTATTGTCACGGCTTCCAAATGTTTTGTGTATTTTGGGTTATCAATGTAATTATGAGTAGATCAACGTTAAATTTGCTGCAATATGTCGCCTCATTCGCCTGCAATCCAGGATCGATTACAAATGTGGCCGAATCTCAAAATGCGAAACTTGTAATAACCGGACTTTCCTTACGAATCCTACCGGTAGTTTCGGGCTTAACGTGTTACAAACATTACCTATAATCATTTTGAACCGGAATTTCAACAAAAAAAAGTTTTCAATTTTTTTCAAAAATCCCTGATGCCTTACTGATTTTGAACGGATAAAATTTATTGTCACGGATTCCAAATGTTTTGTGTATTTTGGGTTATCAATGTAATTATGAGTAGATCAACGTTAAATTTGCTGCAATATGTCGCCTCATTCGACTGTAATCCAGGATTGATTACAAATGTGGCCGAATCTCAAAATGCGAAAATTGTAATAACCGGACTTTCCTTACGAATCCTACCGGTAGTTTCGGGCTAAACGTGTTACAAACATTACCTATAATCATTTTGAACCGGAATTTCAACAAAAAAAAGTTTTCAATTTTTTGCAAAAATCCCTGATGGTTGTTAGCCTTACTGATTTTGAACGGATAAAATTTATTGTCACGGCTTCCAAATGTTTTGTGTATTTTGGGTTATCAATGTAATTATGAGTAGATCAACGTTAAATTTGCTGCAATATGCCGCCTCATTCGCCTGCAATCCAGGATCGATTACAAATGTGGCCGAATCTCAAAATGCGAAACTTGTAATAACCGGACTTTCCTTACGAATCCTACCGGTAGTTTCGGGCTTAACGTGTTACAAACATTTCCTATAATCATTTTGAACCGGAATTTCAACAAAAAAAGTTTTCAATTTTTTGCAAAAATCCCTGATGGTTAGCCTTACTGATTTTGAACGGATAAAATTTATTGTCACGGCTTCCAAATGTTTTGTGTATTTTGGGTTATCAATGTAATTATGAGTAGATCAACGTTAAATTTGCTGCAATATGCCGCCTCATTCGCCTGCAATCCAGGATCGATTACAAATGTGGCCGAATCTCAAAATGCGAAACTTGTAATAACCGGACTTTCCTTACGAATCCTACCGGTAGTTTCGGGCTTAACGTGTTACAAACATTTCCTATAATCATTTTGAACCGGAATTTCAACAAAAAAAGTTTTCAATTTTTTGCAAAAATCCCTGATGGTTAGCCTTACTGATTTTGAACGGATAAAATTTATTGTCACGGCTTCCAAATGTTTTGTGTATTTTGGGTTATCAATGTAATTATGAGTAGATCAACGTTAAATTTGCTGCAATATGTCGCCTCATTCGCCTGCAATCCAGGATCGATTACAAATGTGGCCGAATCTCAAAATGCGAAACTTGTAATAACCGGACTTTCCTTACGAATCCTACCGGTAGTTTCGGGGTTAACGTGTTACAAACATTACCTATAATCATTTTGAACCGGAATTTCAACAAAAAAAAGTTTTCAATTTTTTGCAAAAATCCCTGATGGTTAGCCTTACTGATTTTGAACGGATAAAATTTATTGTCACGGCTTCCAAATGTTTTGTGTATTTTGGGTTATCAATGTAATTATGAGTAGATCAACGTTAAATTTGCTGCAATATGTCGCCTCATTCGCCTGCAATCCAGGATCGATTACAAATGTGGCCGAATCTCAAAATGCGAAACTTGTAATAACCGGACTTTCCTTACGAATCCTACCGGTAGTTTCGGGCTTAACGTGTTACAAACATTACCTATAATCATTTTGAACCGGAATTTCAACAAAAAAAAGTTTTCAATTTTTTGCAAAAATCCCTGATGGTTAGCCTTACTGATTTTGAACGGATAAAATTTATTGTCACGGCTTCCAAATGTTTTGTGTATTTTGGGTTATCAATGTAATTATGAGTAGATCAACGTTAAATTTGCTGCAATATGTCGCCTCATTCGCCTGCAATCCAGGATCGATTACAAATGTGGCCGAATCTCAAAATGCGAAACTTGTAATAACCGGACTTTCCTTACGAATCCTACCGGTAGTTTCGGGCTTAACGTGTTACAAACATTACCTATAATCATTTTGAACCGGAATTTCAACAAAAAAAAGTTTTCAATTTTTTGCAAAAATCCCTGATGGTTAGCCTTACTGATTTTGAACGGATAAAATTTATTGTCACGGCTTCCAAATGTTTTGTGTATTTTGGGTTATCAATGTAATTATGAGTAGATCAACGTTAAATTTGCTGCAATATGTCGCCTCATTCGCCTGCAATCCAGGATCGATTACAAATGTGGCCGAATCTCAAAATGCGAAACTTGTAATAACCGGACTTTCCTTACGAATCCTACCGGTAGTTTCGGGCTTAACGTGTTACAAACATTACCTATAATCATTTTGAACCGGAATTTCAACAAAAAAAAGTTTTCAATTTTTTGCAAAAATCCCTGATGGTTAGCCTTACTGATTTTGAACGGATAAAATTTATTGTCACGGCTTCCAAATGTTTTGTGTATTTTGGGTTATCAATGTAATTATGAGTAGATCAACGTTAAATTTGCTGCAATATGTCGCCTCATTCGCCTGCAATCCAGGATCGATTACAAATGTGGCCGAATCTCAAAATGCGAAACTTGTAATAACCGGACTTTCCTTACGAATCCTACCGGTAGTTTCGGGCTTAACGTGTTACAAACATTACCTATAATCATTTTGAACCGGAATTTCAACAAAAAAAAGTTTTCAATTTTTTGCAAAAATCCCTGATGGTTAGCCTTACTGATTTTGAACGGATAAAATTTATTGTCACGGCTTCCAAATGTTTTGTGTATTTTGGGTTATCAATGTAATTATGAGTAGATCAACGTTAAATTTGCTGCAATATGTCGCCTCATTCGCCTGCAATCCAGGATCGATTACAAATGTGGCCGAATCTCAAAATGCGAAACTTGTAATAACCGGACTTTCCTTACGAATCCTACCAGTAGTTTCGGGCTTAACGTGTTACAAACATTACCTATAATCATTTTGAACCGGAATTTCAACAAAAAAAAGTTTTCAATTTTTTGCAAAAATCCCTGATGGTTAGCCTTACTGATTTTGAACGGATAAAATTTATTGTCACGGCTTCCAAATGTTTTGTGTATTTTGGGTTATCAATGTAATTATGAGTAGATCAACGTTAAATTTGCTGCAATATGTCGCCTCATTCGCCTGCAATCCAGGATCGATTACAAATGTGGCCGAATCTCAAAATGCGAAACTTGTAATAACCGGACTTTCCTTACGAATCCTACCGGTAGTTTCGGGCTTAACGTGTTACAAACATTACCTATAATCATTTTGAACCGGAATTTCAACAAAAAAAAGTTTTCAATTTTTTGCAAAAATCCCTGATGTTAGCCTTACTGATTTTGAACGGATAAAATTTATTGTCACGGCTTCCAAATGTTTTGTGTATTTTGGGTTATCAATGTAATTATGAGTAGATCAACGTTAAATTTGCTGCAATATGTCGCCTCATTCGCCTGCAATCCAGGATCGATTACAAATGTGGCCGAATCTCAAAATGCGAAACTTGTAATAACCGGACTTTCCTTACGAATCCTACCGGTAGTTTCGGGCTTAACGTGTTACAAACATTACCTATAATCATTTTGAACCGGAATTTCAACAAAAAAAAGTTTTCAATTTTTTGCAAAAATCCCTGATGGTTAGCCTTACTGATTTTGAACGGATAAAATTTATTGTCACGGCTTCCAAATGTTTTGTGTATTTTGGGTTATCAATGTAATTATGAGTAGATCAACGTTAAATTTGCTGCAATATGTCGCCTCATTCGCCTGCAATCCAGGATCGATTACAAATGTGGCCGAATCTCAAAATGCGAAACTTGTAATAACCGGACTTTCCTTACGAATCCTACCGGTAGTTTCGGGGTTAACGTGTTACAAACATTACCTATAATCATTTTGAACCGGAATTTCAACAAAAAAAAGTTTTCAATTTTTTGCAAAAATCCCTGATGGTTAGCCTTACTGATTTTGAACGGATAAAATTTATTGTCACGGCTTCCAAATGTTTTGTGTATTTTGGGTTATCAATGTAATTATGAGTAGATCAACGTTAAATTTGCTGCAATATGTCGCCTCATTCGCCTGCAATCCAGGATCGATTACAAATGTGGCCGAATCTCAAAATGCGAAACTTGTAATAACCGGACTTTCCTTACGAATCCTACCGGTAGTTTCGGGCTTAACGTGTTACAAACATTACCTATAATCATTTTGAACCGGAATTTCAACAAAAAAAAGTTTTCAATTTTTTGCAAAAATCCCTGATGGTTAGCCTTACTGATTTTGAACGGATAAAATTTATTGTCACGGCTTCCAAATGTTTTGTGTATTTTGGGTTATCAATGTAATTATGAGTAGATCAACGTTAAATTTGCTGCAATATGTCGCCTCATTCGACTGTAATCCAGGATTGATTACAAATGTGGCCGAATCTCAAAATGCGAAAATTGTAATAACCGGACTTTCCTTACGAATCCTACCGGTAGTTTCGGGCTAAACGTGTTACAAACATTACCTATAATCATTTTGAACCGGAATTTCAACAAAAAAAAGTTTTCAATTTTTTGCAAAAAATCCCTGATGGTTAGCCTTACTGATTTTGAACGGATAAAATTTATTGTCACGGCTTCCAAATGTTTTGTGTATTTTGGGTTATCAATGTAATTATGAGTAGATCAACGTTAAATTTGCTGCAATATGTCGCCTCATTCGCCTGCAATCCAGGATCGATTACAAATGTGGCCGAATCTCAAAATGCGAAAATTGTAATAACCGGACTTTCCTTACGAATCCTACCGGTAGTTTCGGGCTTAACGTGTTACAAACATTACCTATAATCATTTTGAACCGGAATTTCAACAAAAAAAAGTTTTCAATTTTTTGCAAAAATCCCTGATGGTTAGCCTTACTGATTTTGAACGGATAAAATTTATTGTCACGGCTTCCAAATGTTTTGTGTATTTTGGGTTATCAATGTAATTATGAGTAGATCAACGTTAAATTTGCTGCAATATGTCACCTCATTCGCCTGCAATCCAGGATCGATTACAAATGTGGCCGAATCTCAAAATGCGAAACTTGTAATAACCGGACTTTCCTTACGAATCCTACCGGTAGTTTCGGGCTTAACGTGTTACAAACATTACCTATAATCATTTTGAACCGGAATTTCAACAAAAAAAAGTTTTCAATTTTTTGCAAAAATCCCTGATGGTTAGCCTTACTGATTTTGAACGGATAAAATTTATTGTCACGGATTCCAAATGTTTTGTGTATTTTGGGTTATCAATGTAATTATGAGTAGATCAACGTTAAATTTGCTGCAATATGTCGCCTCATTCGCCTGCAATCCAGAATCGATTACAAATGTGGCCGAATCTCAAAATGCGAAGCTCGTAATAACCGGACTTTCCTTACGAATCCTACCGGTAGTTTCGAGCTAAACGTGTTACAAACATTACCTATAATCATTTTAAACCGGAATTTCAACAAAAAAAAGTTTTCAATTTTTTGCAAAAATCCCTGATGTTAGCCTTACTGATTTTGAACGGATAAAATTTATTGTCACGGATTCCAAATGTTTGTGTATTTTGGGTTATCAATGTAATTATGAGTAGATCAACGCTAAATTTGCTGCAATATGTCGCCTCATTCGCCTGCAATCCAGAATCGATTACAAATGTGGCCGAATCTCAAAATGCGAAACTTGTAATAACCGGACTTTCCTTACGAATCCTACCGGTAGCTTCGAGCTAAACGTGTTACAAACATTACCTATAATCATTTTGAACCGGAATTTCAACAAAAAAAGTTTTCAATTTTTTGCAAAAATCCCTGATGGTTAGCCTTACTGATTTTGAACGGGTAAAATTTATTTTCACGGATTCCAAATGTTTTGTGTATTTTGGGTTATCAATGTAATTATGAGTAGATCAACGATAAATTTGCTGCAATATGTCGCCTCATTCGCCTGCAATCCAGAATCGATCACAAATGTGGTCGAATCTCAAAATGCGAAACTCGTAATAACCGGACTTTCCCTACGAATCCTACCGGTAGTTTCGAGCTAAACGTGTTACAAACATTACCTATAATCATTTTGAACCGGAATTTCAACAAAAAAAAGTTTTCAATTTTTTGCAAAAATCCCTGATGTTAGCCTTACTGATTTTGAACGGATAAAATTTATTGTCACGGATTCCAAATGTTTTGTGTATTTTGGGTTATCAATGTACATAATTATGAGTAGATCAACGTTAAATTTGCTGCAATATGTTGCCTCATTCGCCTGCAATCCAGGATCGATTACAAATGTGGCCGAATTTCAAAATGCGAAACTCGTAATAACCGGACTTTCCTTACGAATCCTACCGGTAGTTTCGAGCTAAACGTGTTACAAACATTACCTATAATCATTTTGAACCGGAATTTCAACAAAAAAAAGTTTTCAATTTTTTGCGAAAATCCCTGATGGTTAGCCTTACTGATTTTGAGCGGATACAATTTATTGTCACGGATTCCAAATGTTTTGTGTATTTTGGGTTATCAATGTAATTATGAGTAGATCAACGTTAAATTTGCTGCAATATGTTGCCTCATTCGCCTGCAATCCAGGATCGATTACAAATGTGGCCGAATTTCAAAATGCGAAACTCGTAATAACCGGACTTTCCTTACGAATCCTACCGGTAGTTTCAGTATATAATCATTTTGAACCGGAATTTATAATTATTTAAACTATAGCTTTTGTGCCTTCACTGGACAAACCTCGCTTTTTCATTTTCTTTTTTAATTGCGGAAGCTTTAGTTCGGAGAGAATAATTATCCTTATTATTCACAATCCCACCGCAGTCACCAATTATTACGTTTTCGCCTTGTGAATAAAACAACTGCTTTAAATTTTAACACACACATATTTTCACAACACAAAAATTACATAACACAAAATTAACACCACAATATTCCAAATTATTGCACATTATTTAGTTATCAGTTTAATAATTGCTTTAATAATCACTCTATTTAAACTTCACTATATCGCGTTTGAAATAAGACTCATCATTCAACATCAATTTACGCCTTTATGTACCAAAATGTTTGTTTTGAGAATAATCCCGAATGCTCCTCGCCTAAATGTTGAACCAAAACAAATATAAAATTAAGCAACTATTGAAATAACTTATTATATTCTAATCTAGGTGTCACCGTGACAAATTCATAAATTCCTTGATTTTTCATAAAACTTTCTGTTGAGAATTATTAATTTGCATAGAAATTTCAAAAATTTTCTGCTGGTTTCAAAAAATATCAGCAGAAAAATTTCATTTTTGTGATCGCGATGCCTCTAGCGGTGAATAGTAAAACACATTTTTTTTGCTAGTAATTTTCCGCTACCTTATAAATCATCCTTCTGGACAGTTACGCCACAATTAGACTTTTGGGTATATAAATTCCTTAGATTATTCTACTGATGAGACTAAGTAATAAAATTGAAGGTTATAGCCGTGTTTTATTATTCGAACACTATCCGGCACCGAATGGGAAATTTGTACAGAAACTGCAGCTATTATTTACTGGTGACGCTATTAATAAAAAAATAAAATTGTACTTAACTTCATGCAGTCGAATGACAGTCCTACTTTTTTTTTTATTGTTGTTTGCAACCTGCTTATTTTTTCTTGGGTTTTTTCAAAAATACACAGAAACCACTTTTTACTAAAAACTAAACAATTTCGTATAAAATTTTTATCGAAACTACAAAAAAATTGACGATGTTTGCTTTAGGTAAGGGTTGAACAAAACAAAGATCTTTTCAAATTTATCTTTGAAAGAGCAAAATATGTTTATATCGATTTTTAACTAAAAAGTTGAATGAAAAATCTTAGTTTAGAGTTAAACAAATTAATTATATGCAAAAATACCACGTTAAATATACGTTTCGACATAGAAAATTGCGTTCCTCGGATACGTATATCGAGCGCTAATAAAAAAACAAGATATATGTTACTTTGCCGGTAACATTTGGCAAGAGAACTTAATTCAATCTGTTATGGATCGATTTTTGGCGTATACAAACAAAATATCTTTTTCTACGAATTATCTACTCTGACTCTACTAATTGTTGATATAAGCGTGTTTTTTATTAGCGCCCGATAGTATCCGAAGCAAATTTTTAGGTTAAAACCGATATAAAAATAATTTGCTCTACCTATTTAGTAGACGCCGCTATCGGAAGCCGCTATCCATTTCAATGGAAAATTTGCAAAGGCCTTTAATATTGTAAACCCCTGAAACCATTAGAAACTCACTCTTACAATAAAAATTTAACAAGGAGCAAGATGATTTTTTGTTATTTCAGGTCGTTAAATGTTTATTTTATGAATGAATTTATTTTAATTTTTGTGGAACAGCGACAATACCCATTTTAGCCCGCCCCGGATAGCGAATAAAAATATACAGCAGTTGTCACAGCAAATTAAGCTCCTATTCTATTATCCAAGTATTATCTAGTATTAATTAAGTAATTTGTATGCACGCGCTTAGATATCATTATGATAAATAAAAAAGAAATCTTTTGAGATAATGATTAATATTCAAAGCTAGTCTAGTCAATATAACAACATGATGTAAACACGTTATCAAAAATCACTCACCAATCGATAATCAATCATTATTTCAATCGTATCCACATCTCGTTATATAATATATTCACTAGACATACATATATGATAACAATTAAGTGGCTAGAGAACGAGTAAAAATATATATTTTTTTTCTTAGAAACTATCGTTATATGAACGTCTGGTATACAGAGCTTTAACATTGTTATGGAATGTTTTTTTCCATACATATTTTCGAGTGAATGATCGAGTGATTTTCGCAATTGATTGGTTCTTTTATAGAAATACGATTCGTTCGTTTCTTAATTTTTAAGTTTTCTATTGTTCTGTGGGTTTCCAAAATTTCCACGCAACATAGAAAAAAAAATCGGGAAAATTGATGGTTATACATGGTTAATTTTATTTTTATGATTTATTGTTCTGTTTTCCCAACGAATAACAACAAAATCGAAATTACTGCCGAAATGCGAGTGATTTAGCGTCTTTGTATAGAACATAAAAAGCTCGATGGCATATTCATTGTGCTTTTACTCTTTATGTTTAATTTATAATTACAATATATTTTATTCTATTGTGTGCTTCACACATATACTGTATATGTTCCACGCTTTCCCCCGCTAATCAAATTGGAGCTTTTATTGTTGTGCTTTCGCTAGAATATAATGGTACGCATACATACAAAATATTTCTAATTTTCGTTGATGGAAAATTGGAAAAATATAAAAAAAAATCGCTGTTGTTTTCGATGTTATATATTGAACGTATATGAGTACGTTAAACATGCAGCATCCGTGTATGATCATCATACATACTTACATATCCATTTAAAACGAACGGAAATTACATTAAAAAAATATGTAATACTGTTCAGCTACATATACATGTATAGCTCATTATAACATTTTGATTGTGAAAATATTGATTTAATTATTTTCCATATGAAGCTTTTTCTATTAAATCTGATTTTCATATATCAGTTAATATTTAATTTGTTTTTACTCTCGTTCGCCTCGTTCTGAATAATTTTGTGCGCACTCCGTACTTTGTGTTATTTAACTATACATACTCGTATAGGCTGATTGAGTTGTAAATATGTGATATCAAAAGGAAATAAAAATTCATTAGGGCGATAATGGAATAATGTGAATTTCCTTTTTATTAAAGTGGGAATATGAGCATATGCAACACATCGCCTGAAAAGTTCCCGGTGTAACAAAGAAAACACAATTTTTTTTGCGAAAATACATTTCATTCATCAACATAATTTCCGTCTAGAGCGATACAATCACATTGTCTTAAAAATAAGCTTCAGGTTCGGCAATCATTTCTGCACTGGAGCCAAATCTCTTTACTGGAGGTTTTTTTTAAATCTATTTCATGGACAAATGTTCGTGCAAAATATGACCAACACGTTCCCTTGACATCTTGACACGGTTATTTAGCATACTAGTCAATGATGGTTGGTTTCCTTGTTGCAGAGTCCGGATAACACTTATCAAAGCATTGCTTTGCTTGTACGGTATTTTTTTAATGATTTGAAGGTTGGTAGAATTTAAAAATATGGGTTTTAAATTTGTGACACCATCTTTGTGTCAGACCGGGAACTTTTCAGGTGATGTAATATTTGTGCTTAATATGATTGGTTTATGTAAAGGGTTCTAAGTATTTCCATATTATGACGTGTATAGTGTATACATACTCGTAACAAGACAGAATATATAAAAAAAATTTGAATAGAATATGGCACGGAAAGATAGGTATCGAGTAGGTACGCTTCAATTAATTAATATTGAAGAACTTTTAGATTTATTTATATTAGTGTTTGAATAGCTCTAGGAAATTGGTGGTGATTATTCCTGCCGCGATGTGAATTTTCCAGTTTGATTTGAATTCTTTAAATTGTTGTCTTGATTTTGAAAGACAAACATTTTATTGTTGTTACGACGAAAGTGGATGTCTATTTTTTAGTAGAGTTATTCCGGATTAAACTAGTCGAATTATTTTTTACGCGTGGAGGTGAGATTTCCTTAAACTGGTAAGGAAATAAATTTCGAACTGAAGAGAATTAGAACAAATCGTGAAATTTCTCAATTTTTTTTTAGAAGGATAAGCACAAATCAAGAATTTATCGCCAAAATTTAATAGTGCTGTGTCATTGCTGCATTTTCCATTGAATGGACTCATGCAATTCTGCTGTAGTGGGAGCTTCATCCATACCTACTTACTTTTGATGTTTGTAAATGGCCAAGGTTAAGTAAATCCTCATAACAAATATGTCATCAGCAGGACCTGATGAGTCTTCTACTGCAGCTTTGAAAACCATGAATATATCTTCAGTATGTACCAGGTCTTGTGCTAAAGCTGCGGAACCTCGAGATCATCTACATTAATTCCGACGTTATTCGACCACAAATTAGTAATACACTTTTCGTTGCTCACGTTGCCAACAGTTAATCACACAATTATAACAGAACAATTTGTGGGACCTACTTTGGGTTATTTACCTGTTGGTCTTAATATTAAAACTTTTGTTCCAAAGTGTTTGTTGCATCACTCCAGATTTGCTCAAAAATTGCTGTGATGTATTAGCAAAAGACACGTTTTGCTTCAGAACGCACTACAGTAGAGTTCCTTAACTGATTCCAAAAAAGTTTCAATAATGCTAATTAAGACTATGTGTGCTTTAAATTAGGTATCAATCATCTGAGAAGGCGATGAATTCTGATACCTGGCTAATTGGTGTTTTTGTTCGAAGCTTTAGTTAACATTTTCTAAGTATGTGCAACAATTTGCTGGTAAATAAAAATAATTTATTAAAATTTGGCTATATAAAAGTACGGAATTTAATTAAACATTTCTGTGGTCACAAGGCAAAATCACCTAAGTCAAGATAAGCGCAAAATGAACTTATGGATAACGATTGATATGGAACTTCTTTTTCTGAGCAACATTTCATGGATTAGGGGTTATTTTTGTAGTAGTTATGCAGAAAAAACATGTTTTTTTAAGTCTAATTTAAATAAAATGATTTTGAATAACCTTTTGGAATAAAACATTACGGCGAGTTGGGCGTTTATTTCATATTACTAAGATAGTTTCCCTATTTTAAATAGTTTTGTGAGTTTATGTGGTCATTTACTGGAAATTGAAAATTATTTATGAAATGAAAATCAATCGCCACATAAAAATGGAAATGTAAGCAAATTTTCTCAATATCAACGTAATCGAGGGAAACCGAACGAGATAAAAACTGGGAAACAGATTCCGTAGAGAAAATGTAAACTCTTTCAAAAATGCCGAAACCTCTGTCAAATAATAATTTCGTTCGAAAATCAAAGATTAATTTTTGACCAATAATGGACTTTAGGCTCATATAAGCAGCGAATTCTTTTTATCTTTGGCCTCCTAAAAGTGAAAGACAAAATGTTTCAAAGAATGATGAAAAGACAAAAAATTTGTTGAAGAAAATCTAAACTTACAAGGAATATAATTTGTGGATCATCGGGGACCAGCCAAAAAATAAAGTCTCATTGGAGAATATAAATGAAGTTAAAACTCATATAGATAGGTTTCCGGCGGGACATAAAAACCACTGTACATGGTGAGCTACGAATCAAAAATATTGTTACTCTGAATTAGGGTTGGTATCGAAAGGCCAACAATTTTGTTAGCGAAAAGAAATATCCCAAAATGCCATCCCGAAAATAGTAATCCAAACAACAAAAATCTCAAAACCCATAATGCTAAAAATATAGAAGCGTGCGAAAACAAGTTGTCTTGATTTCTCATCTCTAAACCACAGAAGTTCTACAGTGATGGGATTATGGCTCTATCAGAAAAATGTCAAGAGGTCATCGATCAAAATGGCACATATTTGGTTAAATAAAGTTCATTTCAACTAAAAAAATGCTTTGTTTCAATGTCATTCAAAAAAAGGCCACTAAATTTTTTCTTCACCCTATAGTTTCCTTATTTTAAATAGTTTTGTTAGTTTAGGTGGTCATTTAGTGGAAATTGAAAACAATTTGGAAAATGAAAAGCAACCACCACATAAAAAGGTACATGTAACAAAATTTTCTCAAAATCAACGTAATCCTTTAATCCCGGAAACCGTACGAGAAACAGATCACGGAGAGAACATGTACTTCTTCAAAACCTCTTCAAAAATATCGAAACCTCTGTCAAATAAAAATTTTGTTCGAAAATCAATGATTAATTTTTGACCAATATTGGACTTAAGGCTCATATAACCAGCGAATTCTTTTTATCTCTGGCCTTCTAAAAGTGAAAGGCAAAAAATTTCAAAGAATGAAAAATAAACAAAAAATTTGTTGAAGAAACGGAATTTTTTTAACGCGTCATCAGGATACTATTAAAGTTAGCCAATAGTTTCCACTCAAAAGTAAAAAAAAATCGGTAATGCAGATAGTGTCTTTACTATCTCAGCCGATATTTTTCAGCCGATATTTTTCAGTCGATATTTTTCTGCCGACATATCTCAGCATATATTTTTCACCGGAAAGTGTTTTTATATCAAAAATGTTGGTTTTCTACAATAAAAAAAATTCAACCATTAAAAATAAAAACTGAACAATAGTTTTAGAATCTTATTAATTGTCCAGAAAATTAATTTTCAGTTAGGGAAACTAGTATATAAATATATATCGCCCACACAAAATTTGAAAATTTCTATAAATTGACCGTTTAAAGTGTCATGATTGGGAATAGATTCAAATGAAAGGTGTTACTCATTCATTAAGTCCTTTCATTTGAATCTATTTCCAACCATGACACTTTAAACCGTCAATAAATAATTAGACATTTTCAAACGTTGTGTGTGCGATATATTCAATCGAGTTTCCTCGAACTCCTCATATGAAAATTGACCTGGGTGTGACCATAATTAAGACTTTTCATTTGAATGTATTTCCAACCATGACACTTTAAATCGTGAATTTTTAGAAATATTCAAACTTCGTGTGTGCGATATATTTACCTATATATAAGTTTCCCTATACGAAAATGAGTTTTCTAAACTTTTAATAATGCTATTAAAAATATAGTTTAGTTTAGTGTTTAATTTTTTAAAAAACAAATATTTTTGGTATAAAAAAAACTTTCGGCTGGAAAATGTCGGCTGAAAAATATCGGCTGATGACTTTCGGCTGAAGCATATTAATATTTCACATTTCATTTTATAATTTCAGCTGAGATAGCAAATACGCTATCTGCATTATCGATATGTTTTTACTTTGAGTGGAAACTATCGGCTAACTTTAACAGGAAAAATCTAAACTTGCAAGGAATATCATTTGTAGATCATCGAGGTAATGCAGAACTATAAAATAAAGTTTCATTGGAGAAGATAAATGAAGTTAAAACTGATCTAGATAGCTTTCCGGTTTCTTTTAAAAGCCACTGTACAAGAAGGGATACGAATAAAAAATCCCAAGTTTGAGCCAAACATCGACGATGGGGCCTGAAATTTTACTTAATGCCTAAATAAAAAATCTTAAACCTACTGATTTGTTTTGGGCTAGAATACTTGTATTTAGACCTAAATATAAAAAACCAAAAATGTTTGAGCCCAAAAATTGTTTTTGGGCGCACCAGCGTGTTTTGGTTCTCTCGTAATGCGACCCCAAAAACATCTTCGATGTTAAAATATTTCTACTCTGGGCAAGATGTCCGGGTTGCATTGATCAAAATATGAAAATTCACTAATGCCCAAAATATGAAAATTCACTAATTTCATCTAATGTTGCACAGAAAAATGGCTAACGGCCGGTTAGTTGTGCGCCAGTTACATTTTTAGCTTGCGCATAAATATACACGGCCAATTTTGATTGAAAAACTTTTTAAGTAATCGTTAAATATTTCCATGGAATAAAATAATATTTAATCAAGATTGCGTTGGGTTTTTTCTGATTGCGAAAACAATTTTCATATAAAACATTTAAGTGGCGCACAACTAACCTGCTGTTAGTAATTTTTCTGTACAACCGGACGTTAGCTTCTCTAAATTTACAGATATATTTAATCTAAAGTAAGGTTTATGCAATTAAAACTTAATTTGGAATTATTGCTAGCTTTGACAAGTCAAGGGATGAAAATGGAAACAAAAAATTTTCGTATGAAACTCATGTGCATCGCCGCACCAAATGCGGAACAAATTTACACAATAGAGGAATTTACCACGTTACACTGATCGAAATTGAGTCAGTTTAATTATTCGCCCTCTGTGCTCATTATCATCAACGAGAGAAATGGCACCAACACCATCGCATTTTATTTTGCATCGTCTAGCATAACAAGTGACATAATTGATGAGAAAAATTTGTCACCAAATGTTCTTTGGGATATTGCTTCAAACTTCTGCCATCATTGGCAGCGGGAGTATCCTGTAAATTTAGAAAGAAGTGAAAAAGAGCAACAAACGCAACAAAACTTGGAAGAAAATGATTTGGTAATGATTTGTGGTTGGGACAAGAAAGAACTTGTGGGCGTTTTGATGTTTTGTAAAGGGAGATTCAGTGTTGCGTTCTATTGTTCCTTCCTTCTTTCTGAATTTTTTTTAACCAATTTGAGTTGTTGAAAAAATTTTACAAGAAAAAAAAACGTCAATTTTAACCAATGAAATAGGTTTAAAAAAATTTCAGAATGAAGGAAAAGCAACGAAAGAACGCAAACGCAACATTGAATCCACCTTTAAAGGTTTTATGTATTTTTACAAAATGACCCTGGGAATTAAAAAAGCCGAAAAAAACTTTAAATAATAATTAGTTTTCCATTTTCTCAATGAAATTCTTCAGTATATGTAATTTTTAGGCAAATTTTATAAATTTCAATATTAAAATATGGAATATTACCCGTATACCCAGTATATAAAATTACATAACGGTTTATTGGAAATTATACATCTGCAGCTGAATGGTTGAATTTTATATAAATCAGAAAATGATAATTTCATGTCTTATGTACGGTACATAGACCATACGTGAAATCTTCATACATTTACGATGTTGTTTACCCTTAAATATGTGTAATTGTTTTTACTGTTGTTTTTTATATTTAGTACGACAATGTAATGTAATGACCAATATCCAAGGTATGCAAGCTACCAGTTAATAAATCAATTAATTCATGGCCGACGAAATGTTCGGTATCAAAGACTATAGTTGGGGAGCCGGAAGAAAGGAAATTTAGGATTAACGCACGGGGCAAAACAGTAGTCATCACGGCCTAGTGCCTGATTTCAACGCTTAAAACAAATTCAAATACAAATATATTCATTTTGCGGCATCCCAGTAGATGGCCTGCTTTTTATTGTGTTCGATATATCAGAGACAAATCGGTAATTTTAGCTGTGGCACTATTCTTGTAATTCCTCGGGAATCAGGAATTGGAGAAAGAATTTATATGTAATTTCAGTTGAAATATTTTTTTTGTGGCGTACTGAGAAGAAACTTTTGATGTAAATATTTCTAAATTGTGAATAATTTTTCCATATCTACATTGGCAGGGAAAATTATTTCCAGTTTTATTTTAATTTAAAAAAAACTACCACTAGCATTTTACATCAGTATGCCAGAAAAAAAAAATTTAAATAGAAATTATGTACATATCAAATCTTCCCCAATTCCCTATTCCCAAGGAATTACCAGAATAGTGTCACTGAGATGGTTTTTTACCGAGTTTTATACTGAAAATATGTAAAATAGCGTATTATTAATTTTAGAATTAATTTAATAAAAATAAGATAAAAATAATTACAAATTAGTTTATTAATTTCCATTTCACATAAAGCGTCCGCCATATTCTCTGTCAAAATATTTCAAATATATTTTTTTTCTGAACAATCTGAAAAAAAATCAGATGGAGAAATGACGATCTGAGAATGGTCAGAGAAAATAAAAAAACAAAAAAATGTATCCGATCGATCCGATAAAATAAAAAAATGGAAAGGCTTTCTTTTTATCTCTCTCATCTCTCCGATTTAATAAAAAAACAGGCCATAAATTACATTTAAACTCATAAATCAAATTGCCTCCAAACATTAATAAAGGAAAATTCATACTGTTAAAGTTAGCCGAAAGATAATGCAGATAATGTCTTGAATACAGCAAAAATCATTTATGAACTCGAATTTAGGAGAATTTAGGATCGGGTTATATCATTCGGGTGAAGGAGAAATTATTTCAGTTTATAGGAATTTAAAATCGATAGGAACGAGAGTATAAAGAGAGTTTAAAAATAGTCAAGATACTATCTGCATTATCTTTCGGCTGGCAACTTTCGGCTAACTTTAACAAGGTTATTTCCCTTGTTCCACTAGTGTTTGAACAATTTATTTGCCGACCAGTTTGATTTAATGCATGTGTGAAATGTCGAAATCAAAATGGAACAAAAATGAATTTTTCCCGTAATCGTTAAAAATCTATCGAGGTGAAATCACAAAATCCGCCCTTAACTGATAAATATGGTATTGATTTTGGTTTTACAAACTTTAAGACATATTTAACTTAAAGGTCGATACAAAACGAAAACTATGTGCTTCGACCTTAATTTTCTCCTAAATGTCGATTTCCATCAAAGCTAACAGTAAAAGTTTAGAGTTGAACTAAGCCACCCGAGAGGCGGCATTTAGTGGCCCTATGATGTAAGAACCTATCCGTACTTGCCACCGAGTGCCAATCACAAGGGGGACTTGCGGCGCGGATTGAATTCCGACAAGTCGAAGTAACGGAAACTTTCATCAAAAGGTCTTTGAGGGTCAAACAAACGGGGGAAATGCGCATGTTCTTAGTAAGCATGACAACAGAAATCTCCAAATAATTATGAGTCTGTTTTCATCATCTGCTAAGGAAGGCGTTGGTTAAACAACAGTACATGAATTATAGCTGGTACCCATAGTCTTGCCGGCCAGAAAGAACTTTGTTCTGAAATTGACAGGATATTGATTTGGGTATCATCGATGTAATTAAATGTTCCTGGGGTTCACCAATCGTGATAGTCCGGAAAGTAAACGTAAAAGCACGGCTATGTCTTACTACCGATCATTGATGGACTTTTGGGACGACTTACAGAGAGAAGAACATCACTTGACCTGAAGGACGCATTCCGTGATACCGTTTGGGATGTGTAATCAATGTGACGCTAAGGAATTGTTTGCCTTATGTTCTTCATAATCGTATTTTTGTGTATTTGGACTATCATTCCACCACAAGCGGTACATTAAAGAGAGTGGGTTTGTAACTTTATTGAGGTTTGCTGGAAGTTAAACATATTGAAAAAGTAAATTCATAATAAAAGAAATTCAATACTTGGGTTATTTGGTTGGTGAGAGAGGGTTAAGACCAGATTCGGAGAAAATGACTAAACAGATACGAAGACTCATGGGGTAGCTGGGTGGTACTGATGATGTATTGAAAACTTCTCCAGTGTGACGGCCCGCTCCTATAACAGATATATAATACCGCACAAGAAGCTTTTGATAAATTAAAAAAACTATGACGTCAGCTTCTGTACTCATATCGCCTAATTATAGGGCTTCATACCTGTATGGTGGGAGTAGGAGCATATTCTTTTCCAGAAACAGTTCGTTCTGATCAAAGGTATCAGTTCTCTCTGATCACAGATCATGCCAGCCTAAAGTGGCTCATATTTCAGCGTGACTTAAGCGGTAGGCTAGCAAGATGGATCCTGAAGCGTCAAGTCTTTAGTTTTTAAATTTTGCATCAACGTGGTAAAGATAATATCGTGCGAGACGTGCGATCGCGAATTTACTTCAATAAAGTCCGAGAATTATTTGAAAATATACCCAAGGTATTAGTCCAAACCGACGGATTCATTGAACATCAGTGAATCCAAAGAGTTCGAGGATGCCGACTATTGAAATCTTCCGAACCCTTTGTGGAAGTTGTGGATTTGCGACAGTTTAAGGAAGTTGCAAATTAGTAGAGAGCACGACAATTGGCAGATCATTGTGGGATTTTTAATAAGCTGGCGAGAACTCGTAGATACGTCTTTTGACCAGGAATGGAAAAACAAGTTAGTTACAATATTGCTAATTGCGATATTTGTAAAATAATGAAAGCTCCAAATAAAAAATAGAAGCCGCCTATGGGGAAATCATATCCGATTGAGCAACTATGGCAAAGGTTTTATATCGACCTATTGCACCCATACTCGCGGTCAACTCAAGGAAAAACCATGATATTTATTTTCTTAGATCACTCGACAAAATTTGTTTTGCTAAAACTTCTCAGAAAAAAAATATTTTAAAATTATTTAGTCATTTCTAATTTTAAGATTTATTAATTAAGTTTGTTAATTTTGTAGTGTTTCCTATACAGATTCCATCACCACCTTTGTGTAGAGTACTCTACGAAAATATGTTTGAGTTTCATTTTAAGAATTTTAAGAACCGACGAAGGCAGGTCTTTTTCATGCATAACGTTAGGAAAATTTTCTTTATTTTTTTTTTGGATACAATGTAGAACATCATCATCATCATGCAATAAAATGGTAAACCATAATAAAAAATTTATGTAAATAAGGATCAGACTATTTTTTCGGTCGGAAGAAATTTAACACCGAGAGACTAAATGATTCCGACACAAGAAACACATTCTGCAAAGTGCTCAAGCTCAGCCTCTAAGGCAATGAAGAAGCCGGTCAAAGAAACTTATATTGAAACAGCTACCAACACATTTGTGTACGAAGAATATAGACCCAAACCCTGAATAAGGGACAATACATGGAAAAACTACAGAATGCCGACCATTTAAGTGGAAAAGGTGTCAACGAAACACGAAGAAGTTGAAATATCAATACGAAGATTCGGCACGATAAATTAAGAAAATGGCAAGAAATGATCGTATGGAGGGAATACACTAAAAACATCCTCAAAGCGGCACTAGAAGCAGCCGAATCCAGGAGCGTGCGCACTTCATCAACGTACTTCATCAGGTATAACTGGAAAATTCACCGATATGCCCGATATGAACGGAGCTATGAGTTACATCAATTTTATAATTGACCTTGTAAATTGCGCATAAAACTTTTGGAGAAGACTATGAACCATGTACCCTCGTTATGAATGAGCTTTTTTGCCAACATAGGGTGTGCGGTTTTGCAAAATTGAAAATTGTATAACAATAAATAAATAAGATGAATCACAATTTAAGAAATGGACGAAATATTTCGGAAGGAACATCACAAACAATACGAAAGCTTCCTAATTAACAACCAGCGTTAATCACTATCAACATCCATTTACTAACATAGCGAGAAGTTAGAGAGTCATTTCTAAAATGAAACTGGCCCGAAACAGAAGCCCGAAATAAATGTGTCTTTGTTTAATCTGTAACATTTTCAGGCTGGCCCGAAAAATTTTTAATTTCTATCCTGTATTTTTTTACATCAGCATACTAAAAAAGGAGATGATTTTATACAAGCCACCACTAGGGATTAAATGAGACTTCGACTACCGTCGAAAATTAGTGGGGGCCATCTGGAATCGAAATAATGTAGAACCATTTCTGTACGAGGTGGAAAGAAGGTTCGTGCCGGTCTCCGTACGTAACGATTTTAATCCGTAAATTTACTAAAAAACTATCTCCAGTGGCGGTTTGTACAGGGCTTACCTGAGACTTCGGCTACCGTCGAGAATTAGTGTGAGCCATCTGGAAATCAAATAATGTAACCTCATTTCTGTACAAAGAAGCTTTGTGCCGATCTAAGTATGTAACAATTTTCATCAAAAAATTTACTAAGAAATTTTCTCCTGTGGCGGTTTGCACAGGGATTACCTGAGACTTTGGCTACCGTCGAGAATTAGGGTAGGTCATTTGTAATCCAAATAATGTCGCGCTACATGGCCTACACTAATTCTCGACGGTAGTCGGAGTCTCAGGTAATACCTGTGATAAAAACCACAAGGGAAAATTTCTTAGTAAATTTTTGATGAAAATCGTTACATACTAAGACTGGCACGATCCTTCCGTCGACCTCGTATAAAAATTAGGTTAAATTATTAGGGTTTCAAATAACGAACGCATGAACAAATAATCATCATCAATGTCATGATTGTATTTATAATTTTACATTGCGCGAATGTAGAGTAGTTATAAATACAATCATGACATTGGAATTGTCAGAAGTTTTTTATTCAACTCATTTTTATCTCTCCATTTATAAAAATGAGAAATCTATGGTAAACTTAATTTTTATGGTTCTACACAAGCAAAATAGGGTGAAACCAATGACTACATAAATAAACAAGTTAACAGAGCTAGAATGACATATCACATGTTACAGAAAGTGTGGTTTACAACTGCCCTTTTTACAGCAAATCAAAGCCAAAAATGTACAATTCGTGAGTGAAATTATTGTTGCTGTACGGTACGGCACACGTATGATAAACAGTACGATAAAAAAACACATGTAGCTTGTAAATAAATATCTTAGGTACTAAAGAGTGAAACCCAGAAGGGAAAACAAAAGTTGGACGACCAGCCGTAATGTGGAAACGAACGATGCTTCTTTTAACAGTTTATTTGGCCAGATATAGAATTTTGCGGGACAGGGGCTTCGACTGCAAGACAAATAGCACAAAGTGTTATGATTGTTTTTCAATGATTAATTTAAGACTCTTTCATGTTGCAACATCATGCATGTGTTGCGTGCAATGTTACACCATGTTGTTTGATGTTGTTCTATGTTTTAGGACCTTGAGGATTTTATTAAGGTATGTTGTGACGTAGTCCATTATATTTCGTTATATTGCACAAAATTACAGAATGTTGCATCATGTTTTGGGATCTGCCAACAAGGTGCGTCATTGTGGAGAGGCGGGAGTATCTTGAATATTGTGTTTTTATTACGGTGATATGGCTGTACTAATCACGTTCTTTTGAAAATGGATGTTATTATGAGTAACAATATTGATTTATAGCATTCGTTATCTGATTAATGTGATACGAGAAAAAATATATTAAATCAAACTAGGGCCGTATTCTTGAAAGTGGTGGAAATTTCCCCAATCAGAATACAATTTGTTTTTAAAATTCTCTATATTATTCGAATTTTTCGCTATATTTCTCTCCCTACTATGGGAAATATTTCGACTAGGTAAATCGATTCGGAATTATGCCCTTCATAGGGAGAAATAATTAGTTAACTTGAAAACAAATTTGAAAAAATGTTAAAGTAGCCGGCGAAAAATTCGAATAATATAGAAAATTTTAAAACAAAGTTGTAATCCGATTGGGAAAATTTCCACCGATTTCAAGAATACCGCCTCAGTGGTCTTCCACAAAATTGTTCAAAAAATATTAAAACGAAATTTATGAAAAGCTTAAGTTTCATCCAACTGCAAGGGATTGTCTGTAAAAATCTCTATAGGTCAAAATTTTTTATGATTACTGTACTTATTTTTACTTTGCAAAAGAAAATAATAATTACGCAACACTTAATTGTTAAAAAATTTATCAAGGTGAAATCACAAAAAAATTTTATCTTATTAAAATCAAAAGGTATTTTATTAAGTTTCAACCAATCGAAATTGTGTTCGATAGTCGCCTTTGCTATTGTTGTGTTGTTCAAGTTTGCTGTTGGGTATATTAAATTTGGACGTGCATCTGGTGTAACGAATGACAAACGAATGAGCAGTAGGTCGCCACATTTGAAATTCGATCAATCATTCCGTTTTGGTTTCGCCCTTAACTGAACAAAATGGCAATTTTTTTGTTTTCTCATGCTTTATCATTATCACATATTCAAATTATAGGTCGATACAAAATGAAAATTATGTACATCGACCTTCAATTACTCCTAAATTTCGATTTACAGCAATTTATAATTTTCTTTTTAGTAAAAGTTTACAGTTGAACCAAGCGGAATAAATTGGTTTCATGATATAAGAACCTATCCGTACATATCAATTATCAAGACTACAAATTCAGGATTTAATATTAAGCTATTCCTAAGCTTCAAATAAATCTCATTTAAACTTTAGCTTCAGTAACACAATCCACAAACTTTCGAAAAAAATCCAACTCGTGAAACCATATCGACCAATACCAATCAGTAATTAAAAATAAATCAAATTTCTTAAATATAGAAAAAATTACACAGATTTGTTCAATAAGAAATTTTTAAATCTACTGGAAAGCTATTTACTTATCAAAAGTGGTGAAATAACGATTCGAAATAGGATAAACCAAATTTTCATAAAAAGTTTCCATTGCAATAAAAAAAAATGCAAGATTGAATTTCTGTTGTACTTAAATATCAAAATATTACATAACCTATACAGCCTTAAAAACAGAATAAACCCAAACAATAATATTGAGCTTTAATGTCGGGCAGAAGCGAACCAATTTTGTTGTTGTTAAAACATTTAATTTATCTCATCTGACACTTAATTTTTTTTTTTCGATTAAAGCACTAAAGAGCAAATATTTTTTTGCTGATGATTCTAGGAAACTTAAAATTAGTTGATTTTTAATTATATTCATTTTTCGTGGAAATCCATTATCCGTGTTATGCGATGATATTTTCAAATTTTGTATATAATTCATAAAAGCGTAATATTTTTTGAAATCTTGAAGTGAGTACAGAACAACACTATATACGAGTATGTACAGTAATCTGAATGTGTTTTGAGATTGTTTAGAGCTTTTTTTGATTTTTGTTGTATTTGTAAATATAAATTTTTATGGTTGACATATTTTGTTGTTTTTCATATGCGTATTATCATCATCGCTGTTATCTGTTTCTGCCATTGTTTTCCTTGCCGTTATACACGACTATAAAATTTATATTATTTTGGTAATGCTGTACGAGTCGAGTATATAGGAAAGGAAAATTTACTGATTAGAAAGAGAAATAGAAAAGTATCTCATGTGTTATGGATATGAATATTAAATAAAAAGTGTATGTTTATTTTTGTTGATGTGATTTTCATTGGGATTAAAATTAACAAGGCATGAATTTGTTTAGTACATATATATTACACAAGTACCTACATAGTTTAGATAAAAATTTTGGTATAACACTAATCAAATGATAAATTATCTGGTGTGGTATTGGCAGGTAGTAGATTATATAGTAATATGTTTATCTACCTATGTTCAGCATGTTCCGAGAATATTTATGTCTAATATTTTTATCGTTTATTTATACGATATTTTGCCATCGATTGATTAGTTTTTCACTGGAAAATTTATTCAAATGGAAAGTTTACCTAAGTTAGTTAGTCTAATTCAATTGATGGCATAATTTATCGGCATTTACGATATATTTAAATTACGTGCTTATAGAGATTTTTGTCTGTCGGTTTTAATATATAATTATATATAATTTCAGTATTACGACAATATTATGTCTTATTTATTATCTTTAAAATCACAAAGCTTAATAAAAAGGGGTTCCATAAATTATGTAAATGAAGCACTAGCGTTAAATTAATTGTATGTCGTCATTTAAAATGTTTTTCATTTCTTTGATTTTTAATTCTATTGCTTAGCGTTTTAGATTTTATGTGATAATTTTTCTCGTATAAGTCATTTTGCTATCTAAAAAACAACAATATGATTGATCTACAATTTAAAAGATTATTTACGTAGGGTTTGTCCTAATCTGTGCTAAAATAAATCAACACATATTTAGGGCTACAATTTTAGAAATTTGTCCTAAATCCTAAATATATGTTTGAAAGTATTAGTGAAAATATTTAAAAGTATTAGTGAAAGTATAAAGTAACTTAATTATAGATAAAATTAAGTTAAAATTCAATTTGCCGGAATATTGGTAATTTTGACATAAACAAACGGGTTTGCAAAACCGTGTTTAACCGAGTTAGAAAAAATAATCGCTAATTAGTTCGCTAAACGACACAATAAAAAAATTAATTTTCTTAATTTTTGTTTTAAATTTTAATTCAGATATAAAATTCATTTTTTCATTACAAAAAATAATAAAACCAGATACAGTTTACTAAAAACGTAATAGATAAGTTAGGTTAACATGCCGTGTCATTGATGTTACTATGGTCATTTGATAGGCCACCATGTTTGTCAACCTCGGCCTAATTGTGGAGACACTCCACTTTTGCTAAAGTACACCCCTGTATCCCTTTTAGAATGTCTCCACAATTGAGCCAAACTTGTCCAATGTGGTGGCATATCAAATGACCATGGTCATCCTATGACCATAGTCACATCAATGACACCGCATATTAACCTAGAACGACAGGCCATTCAACGCATTTTCGATATATTCTATTAGCGAAATATTCTTAAATTTACTTCACCCTTGTTTCTCCTTCAGAATGTCTCCACAATTAGGCAGAAGTTGCCCAACATGGTGGCCTATCAAATGACCATAGTGACATCAACGGCATATTAACCTAGAATAACAAGCCATTCAATGCATTTTCGATATATATATAATTAGCGAAATTTTCCTAAATTAATTACACCCCTGTATCCCACAAATTTTGGTTCGCAACCTTATGACTAGACCACAAAAAGTTGGTCTAGTCATCAGGTTGTAAACCAAAAGTTGGTCTAGTCATTAGGTTGCATCGACCAAACTGCAAAATCCAACTTTTGCTTTGTACCTATAATACAAAACAAGAACATATAGATTTAGCGAATTATGTATCACTAAATCAGAAACCTCAGGGAATTCTCACTATGTATGTGTACTGAGCCAACACATATAATTAAGGCGTATTTTTTAATCGTCCATGAATTTAATTTGTTTTCGATTTTTTTTTTGGTTTTTCGGACAAAATCTTCAAACTTTTTATGAGTACGAAACCAAGCTGCTAAGAAGCTACCTATAGTCGAGGCAATGAAGTACTAAAAAGGCCAAAAGTTCGAAATTTTTGAGAGCAAGATGGACCGGAATGCGGTTTTTTGCATTTGCTTTCAAAAATTATTTGTAAAAACCGCCCCTATTTTTTTTGTTTTGTACAAACCGACCTGGAGCTCAGGAACTCCGATGAACGTCATCTCCGTGGGACTCTCCCGCAAGTCACGCGGGTAAGGAGAGAAACTCGGTGCCCGGAGGTTTTTTGGGACGCTAAATTCAAATATTGCATCGGATACCTGGTGCGCCCGAACCTGGACGACGACGTCATCCCCGAGAATTTTCCGAAAATCATTGTTGGGGCTTTTTTTGTGGCGTTTAATTCAAATTTCACGTCGAAAACGATCCTCCGAACTTCTAGTGCACCGGAACCTGGGCCTGAACGTCGTCTCCGAGAGTTTTTCTTAAACGATCGCAAAATACTAGCCGAAAATCGTCTCATAATTTGACACATTCATTGATGTGTAACTCTCGCCTGGGGCCCTCGAAAAAGTTGATCCAGTCCTGGAAAATTCTAAATGCCGGGTTTGAATAGAGCGAGGAGAAACAGTACAAAAAAAATTACCACGGAAGGGTATCAGACAATTCGCTGGAGCGACAAATGTTTTAGTGGGATCTTTACGGAACAAACTATTGAGGAAATACTTATAAGGTTATTGAAGTTTGAAGGAGGCTTATTTCGTAGAGGTGCAACTGAAAGTGTTGCTAAAAATTACCAACATAAGGATTCAACAGATTCCAGGCTCAACGCAGATTTGAAATATTTGAAATTGATTGATAACTTTCAGCAATACGATCCATTCCCTGAATCCATTGAATGCTTCATAAACATAGATAATGGAATGAGTGGCAGTCCGGAAAGCAATTGCCACAATGCTTTTGAAGAAGGTGTCAAGGTTATGTAAGATATTTCGGGATCAAATTTCAAGGATCTAAAATTGTCGCGATCAAGAATCGTTAAAACTATCGCCTCTTGCAACTCTAAAATAAAAGTCGGCAATAAAGTGATATAAATTGACCCCGACGTCCTGTTTCATAGAATATGGGCATTAAAAAAAGGGTGAGGAAGAAATGATAGACTACCTCAAGTGGGAGTTGTCTCCATTCCTTCAGGGATACTTCAATAGTTTTGGAATGCTGAAGAATACAAAGTCCGATTTGTATTCATTGTCCACGAAAACTCGCACGATTAATAATGATCCTGAGAGGACATTTTTTATTCTGGATGGAGGATTACTGATTCACAAAGTCAAATGGACAATTGGACAAACATTCTCGGTGATTATGGAAAATTACATAAAGTATATTTTGAACCATTATGGCAAACGCGCGATAGTTATTTTTGATGGCTACCAAACCCTCAGTACTAAGGATTGTGAAAGAATCCGTTGCGCTAATCGGGGAAGTTCAGCGGACGTCCTTACAAAATAAAAACAATAAAAATAAGATTATTGAAATGCTCCGTGCCAAACAGACCACAGTCGTGATAGTTTCAGACAAATGTGCAGCGGATGCTGATTGTACGAATGTAACGACAGCTCTAAAAAAATCTAGGGACCCTACCAAAAAGTTAGTCATAGTCGCCGAAGATACAGACGTTGCCGTACTACTGACCGCACTATGGCTGGTTGACAGAGAAATATTTTTACGGAAACCTGCAAGACCCAATAAACCCGAAGAAGACAGTAGACTAAGACGACACACTGGTCCCTGTAGAAATAACACAAAAACCTGCGCTCAAGAATATTATGGAACTAATATTCTGTGGATGCGCAGGAGATTGTAATCTGAAGACCTGTAGTTGCAGGAAGCACGGCCTTCCTTGCAATCTTGCCAGTAAAATTTGTGAAGCTCAACTTGCTCCAATTCTGAAAGATATTCAGTTGAAAACGTTATTGCGGCAGAGAGATAGATCTTATATGAGAAAGTTGTTCTACTTATGAATACACCAATCGATGACGAATAAAATGAGCAGACTAGCGATGTGTCATTTGATTAAGAGTATCCAAACATTTAAGTTATTAGTTAATGAGGTAAAGCAAAGTTACAGTTCGATAGTAATTGATTTGAGTTCAATAAAAAAATTTTAAACGCCATTTGCATAAATATTGACCTTCTATTCATTCGATTTCTTCCGTCCTCACATAATTTAAATAGAATAAACAATTCCACCCAAATATTGCAGGAAAATTCTCGGGGATGACGTCCGCGTCCAGGTTCCGGCGCACTAGGTGTCCGGGGGGTTTTCGCTGACGCCATATTTGGATTCACCGACCCAAAAAACCTCCGGCCGCCGAGTTTTTCCCCTTCCCCAAGTGAATTTTGGGAGAGTCCCACAGAGATGCCATTCAGGGCCAGGCTCCGGTGCACCAGGTGTTCAGGGGTGGTTTTAGAAGGGCAATTCGGATTCAGCACCCCAAAAACCCCCGACATCGATTTCCGATTTGATCGTGTGAGGAAAACCCTCGGAGACGACGTTCGGGCCCATGTTTCGGTGCACCAGGTGATCTTGGGGTCGTTTTCGACGGGAAATTTGGATTCAGCACCCCATAAAACGCCCCCACAATGATTTTCACGACCAGTCACGACCAGGAGACGCATGCGCATGATCTTGTTTTGATTTTTTTGGATTGACGTTTCTATGCGTAAACATTTCCCAATTTTAGAACTAATTCAAATTATCCTCATATTTCTGAATTAAATTGAATATAATTCACACATTTGAATATTAAAAATCCTAAAACATAAAATATTACTTCATTTCACCGCTCAAAAGCAAACGAATGGAAGAGGTGAGTAGACGTCAGTATCAAGAAAAATAAACCGATTCAACCGGAACCATTTATTTTGGTACCTACCATCGCAAAAATGACCCATAGAATGCACATATACAAGAGAGCAAAACACATAATACAAATATAGAATTGTGTATTATACACTGTATATGTACACAAAAATTTTGCTCACCTCGTCAACTCGCGCTGTCGTTTTGCGTACAAAATTGATACACAGGTATCAGGAAGGATTTCGCCGATGCCATATTTGGATTCTGCGACCCAAAAAGCCACCGGGCGCAAAGTTTCTCTCCTTCCTCGCGTGATTTTCGGGAGAGTCCCACGGAGATGACCGTTCATCGGCGTTCCTGAATTTGAACATCGTAATTGTGATCAGCGACCAAGAAATCCCCGGGAACCCGAGTGAGGCTAGTTCAACTCTTATTTGCAAAGTTTTCTAATCTTCCAAAAGCCGTCTCAAAAAATGCATTTTTGAATGCATTTTTGGCTCCGGTTTGTTCAACAAAAAAAAAATAGGGGCGGTTTTTACAAATAATTTTTGAAAGCGAATGCGAAAAACCACATTCCGATCCGTTTTGCTCTCAAAAACTTCGAAATTTTTTGTTTCATTGCTAGGGGAGTTCTTGTTTTTGTAAAGGTATGTGTATATTTGTGTACACAAGTGCCCTGGGGTTAAAAATGGGATGGGTGTCTATTTTTTATCTACTTTTGTGGTAGAAATATTGTTAATAAATGGCCTCCTTTTTTTCTACGACTAAAATAGTCGTAAACATTGTATGGTTGTTCATTAAAAATAATATTTTGTCCGAAAAGCCGAAAAAAGCTTAAACAAATTAAATTCACGGACGATTATAAAAATACTTCTTAATAAAAATATTTAATGTAAAATATTACACCTTTTTTTCAAAAGAGAATAGTATTTTAGAAATACTAGGTATTCAATGACTCATCACCAAGACGGGTTCTTGTCAGTTGAAGTTGGTTTAACTATTAATATTGGCATTAAAAAGCAATCCTTAATTGTTTGTTATTTTTTTTTCCGGATGACTACCTGTGATTTCTGCACACACCCTTTTTCAATACCCAAGTTAGTTCATTATTAAGCAATATTTCAAAATTATTACTCACATTTGTCATTTTAATCTCACTATGCTATAATATAATCTCACATTATAATATAATCTCACTATTTGAAACAATCTTTCTAATAATCTCTTACCAAAATAAAACATTTTTGTTGTTGACGAATGTGGCAGAGAAGCTCCCGGTTTTAGCTTTTGGATCTTTTAAATACTTCGCGAAATATATTAAATTTATTTTTCTACGTTCGAGCATCCTATTTTCCAATGAATTGAAAAAACTTTTGCTGCTTTCCGAATTCAGCTGGTCGATAAATAGCTGGTAAATGTGACTATGTGTTCGGCCGTTATTATTGTAGCGTCTTTTCATCCGAAAGCTTCAACTGCTATTCGAACGAGTAACAAACAAATATTCTCTAGCATGTTTTTAAAATCTTAAATCTTAAATTAGCCCAATCTCAACATTGAATGTTTGCTCAATATGTTGTTGTAAAATTTTATTTCGCACAACGAAACGCTTGTGTGCAACTGAACTAATCCATACGTCGAATGAATCAATCTGGCAAAATGTTTGTAACTCGAGGTTCATACTTAAACAATTTCAGCTTCCGATTTTTTGCAAAATTTAACATTTACTGATATTCCGTCAGATGCTGGGGCCGCAATATTATTTTTGAAAACCAATCCATATTTGTTACTTCGTTAATCATAACGAATTACAACTTCCGTGTATGCAAATTTATAAATTTAAATTTAATCCAAATTATAAAGATTCAGGTTCAGGTATGTCTAGACCGTAAGCTTGTCCGCACTCATCAAAAATGGATAGTAATTTATTAAATTTTTTTGATTTTTAAGTATTTCTGGATTTAAGGCACTCATAAATTCGAGCAATTATTGATTCCTGATAAACTGAAGACAGATTAATTTCCGGCTTTGAACCTTACGTCGCAGTCCCTTCATTTTTATTCAATTTTGGGTTCATATGCTCTTCTTGTTGATCCTCATTTCAATAAAACTTTCTTTTAAGATAGCAAAATATAAAAAAAAGTATAGTAATTATGAACAATTTTGACCTTGGATTTTTTCCAGATTTGCCATTCGCTATATCGTCGAAGTCAAAAAAGTATTCTTATAAAATATTTGCGTGTGTATGTGTGCGTGTGTGTGTGCGATATGTGTGGTTGTTTTCCCTAAAGCCCAGAGCAGGCAAACCGCTCGAAGTAAAACTTTATACTTTAGTTTTCTTCATAAATTAGGAGATCCTTGTAAGTTTTGGCCGAAAATGATCCATCGAAAGTGGCGGCTTCTATAAAAGCTTTTGAATTTTTTGCAAATATTTCATTAAAAAAAAACTAAAAGATTTTAAATTATTTTTGCAACAATACCGGTCCAAATCAGTTTTCCAAAATTTAAACGAAAATAATGATTTTTGACAAAACACTGTTTTGAATAAAAATTCTACTCTGTACCAGGTGGATTGATTAATCGATATGAAATTTGATATACTTAATTTATAAAATATCGAGCGGCCCTCTTTCATATTTAGGTTGAGTGCGATTGCTTTCTACCCATGACTTGCTGCATTGTTACATTTCCCAAGCAGCACCAAGGACCTCCATGAATAAAAACCCAACGTCTTTTAATTTTAATTAACATCGTTCGAGATTAAACGAAAACCTATATCCGTAATTTTTATCAAAATATATCGAGCCGAACATAAATTACAAAACGAATTCGGGCCAAACTGGCTGACCTTCTATAGACGAATTTTTTGAAACCAATCTAAATCATTTTCTGGCATTTGAAATCCTCCTCAATTTTTTATCAAAATTGTGCGTGCCGAACTAAATTAACAATGGAATCCGGCCCTTGCCAGATGCTCTCATAAATTATTTTTCTCGAAATAAGGACTCATTACTATCAGTTTCTGTTACTCGGAAACGCCCCAATTTTAAGGAAAACAGCACAAGGAAAAACAATTTAAGATATCTACCCGGACCTAATCGGACGACTCTCTGCACCGATTTCCTCGAAATAAACACTCGAAAAACAAACATCTAAAAATTGGAACCCGAACTCAACCGAAGGGGAACCTTACCGGGTTTCCTCAAAACTGGTTCATCTCAATTCACTCATGCATCTAGAAATCTTTAATTTCCTGAACTTATAAGCGGACCTCACCAAACTCCCTTACCAATTTTTATTAAAATCGTCCGAGTCGAACATAAATTAAAGTAAAAGACCATTGACCCATTGTAGGACCCTCTGAACAAATTTTTCTGAAATCTGTATCCATCGCACCCACCGAAGGGCCTCTAAATTAGCACTCATCGCAATCGAATTCTGGTATTCGAAAACTTTCCCTCACCATTTTGGATTAAAATCATGAGAGCTGAACATAAAGTAAAGTAAAAGACCCATGACTCTTTGTACGACCCTCTCTACAAATTTTTTAAAAATTTGGTTCAATCGCAACAGCTTCCTAGCATTTTAAATCTCCTCTTTCAAATCGGCCCCCAATGACTTCCTAAAAATCAATTTTTGCGAAATTAGGGCCCATCACCATTGGGCTCTGATACTGGAAAACGCTCCACCAACAATTTTTATAAAAATCGTGAAAATCAAAAATAAATTAAAGAAAAAGGCGTATTCATCTTTATATCATTTGAATTTTAAATAGAGACACTTTAAATCAACTAGAATCATATGCCAGTTAACGGGTTAGACATTTTCAACGAAGATTTTAAATATACTTGTGATGTAAAAGAATTAGTAATGCTTGATGAACATTTAAACCTTTTCTGTTACACTTTGCAATTCTATATGCCGGGCGAATCATTTGCACCTTAAGGCCAATTAAATATGAGGCTTGAGCTCGCAAGCCAGCGGCTTACTACATAAATGTATTCATCGACATACCTGAATGAACTGCTCGCAAAAGAATCCTGGAGAATTTCTTTGGTAAACCGTTTAATGAATATTTAGTCCTCAGCGAAAAACGATGAAAATAAAATGGCAGTTCCAAGAAATAGACCAGACATTGGGCCCGATTCTCGTGACATAAAATTGTTGTTATGATATTTTATTTTCCCGCTTCCCATTAGAATTTGTATGGAAAAAACAAAAATAACATAACATAAAATTTTAGATCCCGGAATCGACCCCAATATATGCATTGTATCGTGGTATTATTGTCAGAATATGTAAAACTATTTTTAATATTTTCAACCTTTAGACCATAGATCTTAATAAATCTATGATCACCTCTCAATTGTCAAAATTGTTATTGCTGTACCGACAATGAAAATAGGCGGTGAGGAAAACTTTTATATTTTGCTACTTATTTTGGATGAAAAATGGATAAACTTAATTGGAGGTAATCTGGAAAATATATTATTCTACAAATTCTATACACCATGAATGTTTGAGTATACAGGTGTCAATAAAATTTTGATTTATCGAAAAATGGTTTTAAACCGATTTTGAAATCTAATTTGATCCAAAACGAAAATATAAATTAAGGTCGGAACTGAACTGTAATGAAAGAATTTGGTGAAAATCAGTATGCCATCAAAATTTATGGAAACATTTTAGTATGAAATTTCAACCAGATCTGCGCTGCTAAATTTTGTTATGTTCGTTTAAATTTTGAAAAACCTATATGGACTAATGCTCTTCCAATTTTAAATTAGAATCTTTCTATTCATATTTTTTTCGCTCATAAATTATTTCTTTCCAAAATATTTGTAAAAACTGCGAAGCGCTTCACTTGGACCTCATAATTTATTAAAAAGCTTAAGAATTAAATTTCGGCCACTAATTTGGCTGAGTAACAACGAGAACACAGATAGACCAGACCAAAAAACAAATAGCATTTCAAATAGATCTTAATAGAGGAAAAGCTTAATCCTGAAGTTCACCACGGTCAAATCGAAGTTTTGAAGTTTTAACATTTTCAAAACACTTGTTTATTTAAATTACCAACAGAATGAATTTTTTTTATCGTTATACTAAATTGCAGAATAAAAAGCAAAACGAAAGTTTATATTACCGTCAGTTCATTAAGATTTACTAAACTTATTTAACGTCCCTCGTCGTATAATTCAATTTAGCTGACGTGTACACGGAATGCAGAGTTCGAACAAAATCAAAATTAATGATATTATTTAAACACAAATATAAAAGTGCTGGATATTTTTAATGAACATTTTCTTTAATCAAATCCAAAGATCAAAGTAACGGTAAAGCTTTCACAAAGTACTTAAATTTTGCATGTATGATTTTTATATTACACACAAAGGCGTTTTATTCGATTTTTTGTGTAGATTATGTATTTTATGAAATATGCAAATGAAAATTATTTGCAGTAATGAATACTTACCTATATACATACGTTTATTTACAGCAAAGTTATAGTAAAAGAAAAATATATTTAGAGTCTCTCTTACTGAAATGTTAATTTTTTGAACTAACAAATGAAAAAAATAATAATTTTAATGCTGTAATTATCTTTAATTGTATACAAAACAAAATTTATTTCGCCGGATCGTATTCCGTAATTATTACTAGCCCATGATATTTTACTCGTACTGTACCATTGGAAAAAAACAAATGACCTTATTGAGTTGTACCATGCGAATCTGGAAAATTTGGGAATGGTATTCGAATGAAAACAGTTTATTAATAGTAGAGCAGTAATAAGTAGTACAACGAGATAAACTGTTAATATCATGCGTCCAAATTTCAGAAAAATATTAAAAAATATTTGGTTCCTATTCTACAAGATGAAGTGAACGAGTTTCAGGAAATCTCTATAATTGCGCAATGTAACTCTATATTCGTCGTAGACATGACTAGAGAAGTAACTTTACCGGTGTCTAGAGAACCAAATTATTTTTCGGTAAATGTGACATTAATCCAAAAATCGATATTATCGCCAGATTTCAAAACCCAAAATTTTAAATTCCAAAATTGAAGATAACATAATAGTGCTAAAGTAATTCTTGAAAAAATCCATAATATCGTCAAAATATTTCGAGGACATAAATCTCGAAATTTGAGGTGCTAAAATAATATTACGACTAGAGTCCCTTAATTTTGTAATTCGTAATTTCGTAATTTATTCATAATTAAATTTAAAATTTCCATGTGGTTTAAATGAAAAGCATTTCCAAAGTTAAACTATAGAAGTTGTTCCCCCAATGTGCACGAACTCTTGTATTGTAGAATATGTAATTTGGAGAAGTATACATAAACTTTTTCCCGATCAAAATACTGAAATAAAAAATATCGAGAAAATACTTAAAAATTATTTATTCCGAAAAAGTGAAATCCTGAAAACCAAAATCCTCTAAAATTTCAAAAAACTAATAGATTTTCAAAAAACTGAAAAATTATTACGAACAATTCCTAAAATCCCAAAACCTCAAATAAAATTTCAAAGTATTGAAACACAAAAATACAGAAACCAAGAATGTCGAAACTCAAAATTTATGATCCAGAATAATGTACCACTTATATGTTATAATTTTTTAGTAACTTTGACGCAAGGAGCAAATATTTTGAAGATTTCACAAAACCAAAGAAAGTTTTTCCGAATTTCAACATTGATTAACAGAAAACCAACTATGATACCTATGATAACTCGCATGACATCCGTGAAAGAACTAAGAACATTATGTTATCGATATGAAAAATTATGGGATCATTCAATGTACTCCAGGAAATTTACGGAGATAAATGAAACTCGGCCAGTGAAAATATTAACACGTTGTGAAACCAACACATTGAAAGGTGTGCGGTAAGTCTTTTTTTCACTTATACTGTACACGTTTCAATGTGTTCGTGCCTCATCGTGTGTTGGTACCTGTCGTATTTTCTCGATATTTTTTATTTCAGTATTTCGATCGGGAAAAAGTTTGTGTAGTTCTCCAAATTGAACATTCTGTAATATAAAGAGTTCCTGCAGAGTTGGAGGTAACAACCTCCAACGTTTAATTTTGGGTGTGATTTTCATTTAAACCACGAGGATGAGACCTTGGGGATTTATAAACATGTATGGAAATATCGAACTAATGCGCTGTTGCCAGATCTTGAGCATTATTAAATTACGGCCAATTAACTGATTTAGAGGGAATTTTAAATTTTATTATGAATATAGCACGAAATAAGAAGGGGCTCTAGTCGTAATGTTATTTTAGCACTTCAAATTCCGAATTTATGTTTTCCGAATATTTTGACGATATTATGCAATTTGCTGTCCAGAAGGGTATACGTAAGGTATACGTAAATCTGATGGCTAAAACTGCTTTAAACGAACACAAGAAAACAAGTGACCAGGGGTGATGGGTATGAAGGCACCGCCCTTGGGGTACAACGTAAACGGACAGGCAATGCCTCAGAGGTACATGAACGTGAAACCGCAAAAGTAGACATCGAATTCACAAAATTCTTTACTATAGGCAGCACCAATTATTGAGCGTTTTTAGGTAAAGATTTGTTAGAGCTTTTGGCTGAACTTAATATAAAATACAGCTAACTTAAATCTTTAAAAAAAACAGCTGACAAAATGCTCAATGTAATAGAGAAACATGAATGGTGTGTGAGTGAACATAAGCGAGTGAACACAATGTGAGTGAACTAAGCGAGATAGCTATATAATCGATAAAGTCACTTGAACTGAGTGATACGAACAAAAATCTCTTTGAAAAACAATTGTATCAGAACGAAATTATGATTGAGAAGGCCGTCAAAAAATCAAAAACGATATTACCGCATATTTCTATATATTACCGCATATAGCCTTACACCAAAGCCTCTACAAGGTAATCGATAGGATGTTAGCATTGCGAGTAGTGGGGTTAGTAAGGAGTAGTGGGCGTGCGGAACTAACCGATAATGATTATACGAAAAGAGAACGGAAAGACTAGACTTTGTGTAGACGCCCGTAAACTCAATTTCGCCGATAAAGAAGGACGCTTACCCTCACCGAATGAGTGACAGACTGCTAATAAATAATTTATTTTGTAATGGCAGGTTAAATATTTTTATTTGGGGAGGCTTGCGGATTTTATTGTGTTTCGCATTAAATTGATTTGTATACTGTCGACCTGCAGTAGAAAATAATAAAAAAACATCGCAATTACCTGGTCGCGATGAATCAGGTGTAGGCGTATTAACAACAGCTAAAGCAAAGAAAGCGCTAGTGGAATAGAAACCAGTCAATAGCAGAATAATCCTAAGTCGAAACAAGATTCCATTCAAAATTACGAATTTCAACCATAATATTCAGTGATATGTTCCAACATTTAGGATGAATTCTACAGGGTCGGCCATTTGTTAGTCCTTTTTCCATTTGTAAATAAGACACGGAAAGGAAAGGTGAGCCATGCGACCTGCAACGCAAGTCGTGTGACAATCAATTTATTGTCAACAAAATTTGCTGATCGCATGATTTCAAGAAATTGTGAAGTTCCTTGGTTACCCCAGCATTAACACTACTTGATTATTTTTTGTGGGGTTATTTGAAAGGTAAGGTGTATGCTAATTACACACAAGTAATTCAACAACTTAAAAACAACATTCGAGGTGAAATTGAAAAAGTCATCGAAAATTAAGATGTTCGAATGTAGGCCTGTAAACGAAGCCGTGACTTGCGTTCTCAGTGATAAAATTTGAAAGACAATTTTAGAACACCGGCCACTCAAGTTGCAAATGTGCCAACAAAATGCGTTGGAGTTAAATCGCCAACACCAAGGTACTGCACGAGAAATTGAGAAGGGGCCATAAGCGATACACTGAAAACATTCTCAAGACAGGATAAGAGGCTGCGTAGCAACCCGAAATATGTGCATGCTTTGAAAAATCAATGCATGCGACCGGCAACTAGAAAATTCACCAATATCCCATCAATAAGCGATGAATCTGGTCCAATCTTAACAACAGATGACGGGACATGTCTAAAAATGCAAATGCTCTAACACCAGTAAGAAAAGAGGTATGGAATTCCAGAAATATTATCGCGAAAAATAGAATGAGAATTTCACCGACAGTCAACCTGAAATTAAGAAAGGAACCCCCTGGCTTCAGACTAGAGCGAAATTATACCGATCATCATATCATATTGACACAACACTCATCTTCATACACTATCTAGCATACAATGTTGGGCTCAAAACAAACATCAAAAAAATCTAATTCGATGAGGCCAAACTCACCAATATCCACACGAATATATATGAACCAAGAAAAAATGTTCAACGAATTTACATATCTTGGTTGTCTATCGAAAATTTGTGCCACAGATGAAGATATAAAGAAACAAATTCAAAGCCAGAACACCGCTCAACATGTTATACAAAGTCTGCAACATATCAGTCCTATCCCGCAACAC
Organism: Nephrotoma flavescens; assembly: GCA_932526605.1. Lineage (NCBI taxonomy): Eukaryota > Metazoa > Arthropoda > Insecta > Diptera > Tipulidae > Nephrotoma > Nephrotoma flavescens. The sequence continues at coordinate 257,784,290 of OW052220.1, forward strand.
CAAAGTAAAATGTTTAATTCGTGTGTGAAAGCTGCTTCTGGGCCAACAAAATGACAAATGTTGAGCTACTTATAAGGCAAACGAATCAAGCAGACGTTTGGATCGCACTAAGAAAACGCAAGTGGAGACGTCTGTGAAATGAAACACACAAGTAAAAAAAGAAGGTCGGACGATTATCTGTAACATGAAATGAATGATGCTAGCAGAACCGCATCAATAGAGTTATATGGTCCTGCTCAGTAGACAAAATATACTACTAAATTAGATATAAAGGGCAGAAAATATTGCTTGAAATATCTGAGAACCAACGGCGGTCATATTTTGGTATTTATTGGGATTATGAACCTACGAACTTTTATGTTCATTATTTGCCTGAACATTTTTTTTGCTTTACCTTTTTATTATGGTAATGATGAGGTAGTGTGAAGTTTCCGAAAAATTAACAAAAAACCTTACAAAAGCCGAAAAGTATATATATATATATATATATATATATATATATATATATATATATATATATATATATATATATATATATATATATATATATATATATATATATATATATATATATATATATATATATATATATATATATATATATATGACGAAAAATACGTCAAATCACAAATTTGGTATATGGGACCGAAAGTCGTGTTTAAATTTTTTACTTTTTATGTTTTAAATGTGTAGTAATTGTTAAAAAAAAAACTGTAGCACAAAAAAATTTTTTGTAGTTGTTGTTGTTAAAGTTACAGGGTGTCAAGATTTGATAAAAATGATGAACATGATTTTGTATAAATGGCTATAAAAAGAAAACTAACTATTCGATACTTATAAATGAGGGCTCATTTTAAAGATAAATGAATAGGGATTCTAAAAAAATTATAAAATTGGTACCATGTTTCAACTCTTCCTATTCAAAATGGCTGCCAAAATACTATTTTAGAATTTTCTCAAAAACCTATTTTTTTTTTTTTTTTTTTTTTTTAAATTTTTCCTCATTCAATTCTATTGAACATACCAAAAAATTGTACTTGTGTTATTTTTTGTTTTCTTGCAAAAGACGTTTGAGTATGAAGATCTACCCATTTTTTGTATATAAAATCAATGTCAATGTGGTATTTTTTATTTTCAACTATTTTTACGATCAACTTGATAAAGTAATTGTTTGGAATTATTCAGTTCACAAATCGTTGATAAATTACATCACCCTAGGTTTGATCATTTTTAACTTCCTTTCAGCGTTTTGCGTCTACGCGTGTTTATTTAGCAAAATTATTCCATTTGATTAAAATTTTTTGCGATTTTCAACGCTATCTTGTTCAAAAGATGGAACAATAGCTTCTTATTGCAAATTGTTATATTGAATATTTATCCTATCAAAGTGACTGCTGTAATTATAATTAGACACGTTGTCACGTGACGTCACGTCACAATCTGTCATTTTATAAAACTGTTCCTCCTCCAGCGACACACGTCACAACAATCGATACTCCTTCCCTCGTAAAAATGTGAGATAGTTTATGGATAGCCCCTAAAGCAATTAGTAGAACAATAAAATTTTGCCATGAGTCATTTATATTGTTAGGATTAAGCGTATTTTCTGGGGAAGTAGGCCTGTAAAATAACATAACCAGTGGCTTTTGTTAACATTTTTGTATAAATTAGAGTTTAAAATAATATTTCAATTAGTTTAAATTGTGACGTTCTATTTGAAGCATTTGCTTGTTTAAATAACAAAAAATTAATTTAAAATAGTTCAATTAATAAGTGTAATAATGTCTAGGCTCAAAAAGTGTTGTAAGCCGTTTCCTGAGACGAAATGTTCGAAAAATTTAAGAAACGTTTCTGATTATATTAAAAGTCATTTGCCGCGCTCACCTGAAGTAAATGAAGATTCATCGACTTGTACAACGTGTTACCTGGTATCTTCTAAACGTCAGAAAATTGAAAGCGAAGTGTTACCCATTACTGATTTATCAAATTCACCTGTTACCCCGGAGACATTATCAACACGCAGTGACGAGAATATTTCGAGTAGGAGTGAAAGTGAGGCGTACCAAATAAAAAGTGCTATCGCTCGTGAAAAACTTATTAAAATATTAACAGACATTGGCATGTCTACTATATATCCGAGTAAGTTGGAATCCAGGCAATATCATGAGCAGCAAAAATTACTAAATTTAACTACCTCAGTGACGCCATCATCAACATTTTCGGTATCTGGTATCGAGCCTCTTTTGACTCACTCAGCGGAAAATCATCATAAGGCACGCTTTGCCTTTATGATGAATTCATGGATCAACTAAAAGCCAAATTTCAACAGTTGGAGAAAAATTGTGATAAAATACAGTTGTTGTCTACATTGCCGAAATCACTAACAATACAAGAAATCCAGGAAGAATTTAACACAACGCAGTATATGGTACGAACAGCGAAAAATATTCAAAACAAGAATGGGTCACTGAGCCTTCCAGCTGGCAAACGAATAAGTGATGAACTCAGAGACTCAGTGATAGAATATTATAATGATGATGATGTTAGTCGTATAATGCCTGGGAAAAACGATTGTATAACTATTGAAAAAGTTAAACTTCAGAAAAGGATGGAAACTGTCACTAAATGAATAATATTACTAAATAAACACGCGTAGACGCAAAGCGCTGAAAGGAAGTTAAAAATGATCAAACCTATGGTGATGTAATTTATCAACGATTTGTGAACTGAATAATTCTAAACAATTACTTTATCAAGTTGATCGTAAAAATAGTTGAAAATAAAAAATTTCTCAATGACTTTGATTTTATATACAAAAAATGGGTAGATCTTCATACTCAAACATCTTTTGCAAGAAAACAAAAAATAACACAAGTACAATTTTTTGGTATGTTCAATAGAATTAAATGAGGAAAAATTTAAAAAAAAAAAAAAAAAAAAAAAAATAGGTTTTTGAGAAAATTCTAAAATAATATTTTGGCGGCCATTTTGAATAGGAAGACTTGAAACATGGTACCAATTTTATAATTTTTTTAGAATCCCTATTCATTTATCTTTAAAATGAGCCTTCATTTATAAGTATCGGATAGTTAGTTTTTGTTTTATGGCCATATATACAACATCATGTTCATCAATTTTATCAAAATTTGACATCCTGTATCTTTAACAACAACAACAACAGCAAAAAAATTTTTTCCACAAACTTTTTTTTTTAATCAAGACTATACATAGAAAATATAAAAAACATGAAATTCAAACATGACTTCCACAAATTTGTGATTTCAGGAATTTTTCACCATATATATATATATATATATATATATATATATATATATATATATATATATATATATATATATATATATATATATATATATATATATATATATATATATATATATATATATATATATATATATATATATATATATATATATATATATATATATATATATATATATATATATATATATATATATATATATATATATATATATATATATATATATATGTATATATATATATATAAGTTAAGATAACACAATTCTCATCGTCATCAATATTGAACACACAAACACGTGTTCACACAACAAGTTCGCATAATTAGGATTGCAACTTTGCATAAAAGTGTAACACTCAAATTCCAGCTATTTCAGCTATATGGAATTTTCCATAGAATTGTGCGCAATCAGCATTTTTAGAATATACAATATTTTTCATGTAATTAAAAATTGTAATAAAGTTTAGTTTTAAGTTTGATTTGAGAATAAACGGACGTAGTCCAAATAAAAAATAATTTTTTTAAAAAGATTATGTTAGAATAATCTTAACTGGCGCCGAAACAGTGAGTTAAGTGAAAGTGAAAGTGTATAAGTTCAAAGTTATTATACCCACGAGAACATAATAACAAAGACAAAAGTAACTAATCCCATGAGAACTTAGTAAATTCGTCTACGAACATAATTAAATACGGCTATACCCGCGAGAACATAGCTAATTTATTTAACGCTACCGTGAGTGAAAATCGTACCGCAGTAGGCCGCCAGCAAATATAAACGCTAGCAGCTAAAAAGGAAAAATACGGGTCATCCGGATCACAAGAAGCTAACTCTAACTCAAGTGTACAACACCCGGTGTGCACTTTAAAGACCTCTGAGGAAATTCTAATCCTCAGACTCACAATTACCCAGGATAAATTCCTCACTAATGATGAAAACTGTAATACTGTAAGTACCAGTAACAAAATTTTAATAAAATCATATAAAAATTAACTTAATAATATAAAAGTGAAATAATAATACGAAATCTTAATAAAACCACATAAAAATTAATTTAATACAAAAACAAGTGAAAACCTAAACAGCGCGATAAAATTCAACCAAAAATACGACATATACAGAATTTTAATAAAACCCTACACATAATAGTGCCTAAATAACAAGTAACAATATAACAAAGTTAAGTACAAACAATATAAAATGGAACAACTTCAAGAAGCAGTTAGACAGCTTACAGGAGCACTCAACGCGCAAATTGAATTGAATAAAAAATTAGAAAAGAGGATCGACGGGCTGGAAAATAAAACAACGAACAGCATACCAAAGAACACTCCACTCGTGGCACCCAGAACGGAGCAAGAACTGAAAGAAATAAGCAAACTACCGGACTGTGTCAAGGAGTTACAAGTTTTCGACGGAAATCCATTGCACTACGTGTCATGGATATATTGTGTAGAAAGCATTTTAAAAGACTACGAAATAATGAGAGATAAGCCCGTATACAGAGCCATTTTACAAACCATTAGACAAAAGATTCGAGGGACGGCGGACGCAGCTCTAATTTCCTACAACATCTTTGACGAAAATTGGAGTGCGATAAAAGGATGTTTATCGTTACACTATGCAGACAAGAGGGACGTGCGGACACTCGAGTTCCAGCTAAGCAGCCTAACTCAAGGGAGGAAGAGCGTCGACGAGTTCTACGCAACGGTAAACCACCAGTTATCACTTATAATCAACAAGGTGAAAACTGAAAATTACAGCTCCGATACTATGACGGTTCTGATCGACACGTACAGAAATCGGGCGTTAGATGTATTTATCCGAGGTCTAAATGGCGATATATCTAGGATGCTGACCATTCAACGACCAGGGAATCTCCCCGAGGCATATTCCTCGTGTCTGGAAATCCAAAACCTTAATTTCCGGAGCGCATCAATACACGATAGGAACTTCAATAACTCAATCACAATTCCTATAAATCAAATAAATGCGAATAGAACTCAACAGCACACACAGAGGCCAGTACCACTACCAAGGCTATCGCTGCAACAAAAGAATATGGGGTACAACATGCAGTATCAACAGCCATATCAACAATATCAGCTTCAACACCCGCAGCACCAAAATTATTCTGTAACACCACCACCAAGGCCAGTCCAACAAAAACCGCCAATACCAATGTCCATTGATCAATCTGGCAACACTAGGAGAATAAACTACATGAATCGACCGAACAATAAACCTAAACGAGAAAGAAGTCCTGATTCGCGCTTAAATCAACATAAGCAACAAAGAATCTTCCATATCGAACAACAAGATGGAGAACAGGAATGCCAGGAATACGAAGAATATATTGACAACTACAGCGACAACGAAGATAAAGAAGAGGATGCGGACGAAAATTTCGAGGTAAATTTTACAACGAGTGCCTCTCAAGCATACCTTACATGGAATTTAGGACTAACAACAACAAGATCCTAAGATTCCTTGTCGATACTGGCGCGAATAAAAATTTCATAAGACCAGAAATCGCCAGAAATGCTAAGTCGCTCGACAACCAATTCAACATAAGATCAGCCGGAGGCGACATTAAAATTCAACAAAAATTAACAGTACCATTCTTCCAAAATTTCGGCAATAACATCATGCTAGATTTTTATGTTCTACCGGGACTAAAAACTTTTGACGGGATAATCGGAGATGACACATTAAAAAAATTGGAAGCATTAATCGATAGAAAAAATAATATACTTACGATAAAACCAGGTATCAAGATCCAACTGAAAGCCAAAACATCAACTCAGGTAAACAACATTGAAACTAAAAACGATCACCTAAGTGAGGAAACAAAATCAAAGTTAAGAAGGATACTCAATAAATACCTACCACTCTTCGGATCCATTGGAGACAAACCAACTATTGAAACAAACGTAAGGACAGAAATCAGAACAACTACAGACGAACCAATATACACTAAATCGTACCCATACCCAATCAACATGAGGGCCGAGGTGGACCAGCAAATAGAACAGCTGCTCAACGATGGCATTATAAGGCCTTCAAAAAGTCCATATAACTCACCCATCTGGATTGTGAAGAAAAAAATGGACGCGTCGGGAGTAAAAAAATATCGGATGGTAATAGACTACAAAAGATTGAACACAGTCACCGTATCTGACACTTATCCGATACCAGATATCTCCAACACCATCGCAAATCTGGGTAACTCCAAATTTTTTACTACAATAGACCTTACATCCAGATTTCACAACATCAAAATGAGGGAAAAGGATATACCTAAGACGGCATTCTCAACAATGAATGGAAAATATGAATTTACAAGATTACCATTCGGACTGAAAAATGCGCCAGCGATCTTTCAGAGGATAATCGATGACGTATTAAAAGAACATATAGGGAAAATATGTTATGTCTACATAGACGACATAATTATATTTGGAGGCGAGAATGAAGATGAGCATTTGAAAAACGTCCACAAAATTCTAGATAGGTTATGGGAAGCAAACCTTAGAGTCAACCTCAACAAAACAGTCTTCCTAAAACAGGAAACTGAATTTCTTGGCTATTTAGTAACAAACAAAGGAATAAGAACGGACCCAAAAAAGGTGATGGCTGTGCAAAAAATGAGACCACCCGAAAATCTCAAGGAACTGAAAAGTTTCCTTGGTCTAACATCATACTATAGACGATTCATCAAAGATTTCGCAAAGGTAGCAAAACCTTTGACAAATCTTACAAGGGGGGAGAATGCACAAATAAAAGCTAGCCAGTCGAAGAAAATAAACATCAACTTAACGGACGTCGAACTGAAGGCATTTCAACATTTAAAACTGCTATTGTCATCGGCAGACCTACTGATATTTCCGGACTTCGACAAACTCTTTATATTAACAACAGATGCGTCGAACCATAGCATTGGGTCTGTACTATCACAAGGGGAGATGGGTAAGGATCAACCCATAACATACATATCCAGACCGCTCAATAAGACCGAGGAAAACTACGCGACCAACGAAAAGGAAATGCTTGCGATAGTTTGGGCCCTGGATAATTTAAGAAACTATCTCTATGGAGCAAAGAAAATCAGGATCCTCACTGATCATCAGCCACTAACCTTCGCCCTCAGCAACAGAAATAACAACAGTAAACTGAAAAGGTGGAAAGCCAGGCTGGAGGAGTATAATTACGAAATAGTATACAAACCCGGTATAACAAACAAGGTAGCTGACGCATTATCAAGGTTGAAATTGGAGGTAAACGCACTTTCATCAGCGAGTGATGAGACCGTACATAGCGCAGAAGAAGATGGTACGCAGCTCATTCCTCATTGCAATGCACCTATAAACGTCTTCAGGAACCAAATAATTGTAACTGAAGGAAACGGAACTTACGCTTATGAAGAACCACATCAGAACTATCATAGGCATTATGTCTCCGTGTCAGAAGATCAGGCAAAGGAAGAACTCACTAAACATCTGAAGGAGAAACTTCACCCAACATCTATAAATGGTATCAAAATTCCGGAAAGGTACCTTCAATTGCTTCAGGAAATCTACCAGGAACATCTATGCAACTACAAAATACGCATAACTCAGAGAGTAGTAGAAGACATCAGGAACGAAGACAATAAATTCCGCATTATACAAGAAGAGCATAGAAGAGCGCATCGGAATGCAAATGAAAACAAGGAACAAATACTAGAAAAATATTATTTCCCGCAGATGGCCAGCCTTATAAAGAAATACACGCAGAACTGCGACATATGCAATCAAAATAACTATGATCGCCATCCGAATAAACCGCAACTTCAGGAAACACCAATTCCATCATATCCAGCGGAAATTCTGCACATCGACCTGATCGATATAAAAGGCGAGAAATTTATAACATGTATATGTAAATTTTCAAAATTCGTGAAATTATTCCGCATTAAAGACAGAACATCCGTACACATGAGGGATAAAATTATCAAAATCCTCCATTATTTCACAACACCTAAGATAATGGTAATGGACAACGAGGCGAGCTTCATCAGCCCTATCGTAGCGGACTACTTGAGAACATTGGGAATCCAAACTTACTTAACACCTACAAATAAAAGTGAAGTAAACGGAACCGTGGAAAGGGTTCACTCCACTATAATAGAAATAATCAGGTGTCTACAAATGGAATACAGAGATTTCACAACTAAAGAACTGATCAATATAGCAGTTGACAGATATAACAACTCTTTACACTCTGTTACTGGAAAGAAGCCTAGCGACATATTTTTTGGACGAACACAACGGATTAATTACCAAAATTTACTACACTTTAAAGAAAAAGTAAATGAGAATGTAATGCAGCGAATTAGAAATAATCAAAGACTTAAGTTGCAAAGAGAAAATTTAAAAAAGAACGTGCCGAAAACATATGAAGTCGGAGAACCAGTATATATACTGCTGTCAAACAAATTCAAGAAAAAACTAAACCAAAATTTCGAAAGGAAATAGTCGCGAAAAACAATAAAGTGACCATAACAACAGTTTCCGGTAAAAGAATTCATAAATCCAATATCAAAAACTCACCTGCTTAACCCATTTATTTATTTACACACATATATCTTTCCAGCTGCTGCCTATGGGTGACAACAACTTCGCTGAGCATACACGAGTATGCCACACCAATAGTGTCTGTCAGACCAGGAAACGGAAACATAATTAGCGGAAATTTCAAAATTATTCACCAGATTGACCTGCACAACTATGCGAACATATTGAACGATATCAAATTAGAATTGAAGGGAATCGATTTCACGAGCGGCTTGAAATCCCAATTAACCTACCAAATTTACGAGACGGAAAAGTTGTTGAGAGAACTCCAAGGCCAACCACAAAGAGCAAAACGGTCAATCAACTGGATCGGCTCTGCCTGGAAATGGATTGCTGGATCCCCTGACGCAACCGACTGGGATCAGATTCTTAAAAGCTAGGATCGGATCATCGAAAACAATAATGAGCAGTATAAAATAAACACTGCCATAACAAATAAGATTCAAAAACTTCTTAACCAACACAATGAAATACTGCTGCATCTGGAGGACAACACAAACGGAACCTTTCAACAGTTGATGTTCAACCGATTACAAATAGTTAAGGAAGAGGTTAAGGAAATAGTAAGAGCAGCGCAACTTGCTAAGGGTAAAATAATCAACTCCAATTTGCTAGACAAGGACGAAATTGCACGTCTAGTAACAGAAATCGAAACCTTACCCTACTCCAACGAAATCGAAGCCATCGAATATGCCGAACCCACAATGATCATCAAAAATACAACAATCTTATACATTATTGCAATCCCGAAAACAAGCAGAGAAGAATTCCATCACATCAAAATAAGGTCCACTATAAACAATAGCAAACAGATTCATTTGGAATACAGCGAAATCCTGATCAACCAACATAATATATATGGGATTATTGATAAATGCCAAACAAGGAGGGAAACCATTATTTGTGACCTAAGCCAGTTACAAGAATTGAAAGAAGGTCATTGCATCAACCAGCTACTGAAAGGGTTAAATGCAGGATGTGAATTTACATTTAACGAAAAGGAATCAATAGAACCCATAACAGAGAACACTATTTTCCTGAACAACTTTCAGGGTACAGTAACATGCAACAATTCAGCCAGACATCTAAAAGGAAATTATCTAGTTCAATACCAAAATGAATCAATAGAAATAAAAGGATGGATCTTTACCAACAAAGAAACAAGAACATCTCAAATACTACCACCAGTATTGCAAACAAATATTACGGAACGAGGGATAAAGCTTAATTTGGAATACCTACATGGCCTACATGTTAACAACATAGGGAAACTCCAAAAGTTATTTACATACCACCAAATAAATAATGTCACGGACAGTATTGTCATAATTACTATAGTTGCAGTAATTGTAGTTCTTATAATAAGATTAAGGAACCGCAAAGGGATAACCTTATTCAAAACCAACGAAGAAACCAATCAACAGGCTGTACCGCTCGGGATGCAACCAGTTCAGCTGAAGTTTTAATCCACGAGACGCGGATTTTTAAAGGGGGAAGAGTTAAGATAACACAATTCTCATCGTCATCAATATTGAACACACAAACACGTGTTCACACAACAAGTTCGCATAATTAGGATTGCAACTTTGCATAAAAGTGTAACACTCAAATTCCAGCTATTTCAGCTATATGGAATTTTCCATAGAATTGTGCGCAATCAGCATTTTTAGAATATACAATATTTTTCATGTAATTAAAAATTGTAATAAAGTTTAGTTTTAAGTTTGATTTGAGAATAAACGGACGTAGTCCAAATAAAAAATAATTTTTTTAAAAAGATTATGTTAGAATAATCTTAACTTATATATACTTATATATATATAACTTATATATATATATATATATATATATATATATATATATATATATATATATATATATATATATATATATATATATATATATATATATATATATATTGTATATATATATATATATATATATATATATATATATATATATATATATATATATATATATATATATATATATATATATATATATATATATATATATATATATATTGTATATATATATATATATATATAAATAAATATCCTGAATAAATGTAACCTATACACAAATCATGTGTAGTGAGGATTCCTAGATAATGGCAAGGAATCGTAAAGAAGCTTAACGGTATATGAAATCCTGTTATTTAGATACTTCTTAATGTTTTCTAGAAGCCAACATATTTATGCAGTGGAGCAGTCATATATTTTTTTTACTTTTAAAATTTTGCTATAGTCAAAAGTGTAGTGGCGGTTCGATGGTCAATGACAAGGCACCGTAGAGAAGTCTAGACAATTCTTAATGTTTTCTAGGAGCCAATATACTTATGCGGTGGGGCAGTGATAAATTTTTTTTATTGAGTAACTTAAGTAACTAGCCACTATTAGTGCTAATACTCACACAAGGCAGCTTATTGTTATCGATGTTGGAAATAGGAGCTGAACTGTCGAAGTCCACATGTACAATCAGATCTCCTGTTGCGCTTAAGCCTGCAAAGTGATGAAGGTATTGCATTGTAGGTATTTTTGTTAATTATGGGCTGAATTATATGAGGTAACGATTTTGCTTTGATTGTTTGATTTGCTGGGAACTGTTTCGCTTAAAATGTCCTGATCAAGAATGCGTGTATTAGGTGGGTCTGCACTGATAGAAACTTAATAAATAAATGCGTTTGAAGTTAGACCTAACTTAATTCTAAATCAACAAAAACAATAGAGGAATAAATAAAAAAAAATTAAACACAAAAAATTTGTACGTAATTGTTAAAAAGTAAAACAAGAATGTCATTTAGGCGAACCATTGAATTTGTGAACTATTGTAATTCCAATTCCAATTTATAATAAATAATTAAAATTTCATCACTTATTAGGAAGGTATTGAAGTTTCTTAAGAAATTTAACATTTCGAAATCTAGTAAAAAATTTATTTGACCGCTCAAAAATTATTAGCTTTTTAAATGGCTTGGAAATCTAGTTCTAATCTAGACCTATCAGAAAAACATAATAACATTCTTGATAAACATATAAGGTCTCGAGATATTCAATATCTAAAAAAAATCTTACATAAACTATTACTTAAAATGTCAATTGTTACGTAATACTTAATAACCATGATTTCATATAACGCTAATCGTAGACATCCCCTATACGAGGCCTTGTCATTGGCCATCGAACTGTCACTACACTTTTCACCATATCAAAATTTTAAAAGTAAAACCGCATATAAAGGGTTTTCCAATAAAAAGTTTCGTTTTGAACAGCCTGCTATTTGGGCAGCTGTCAATTTTGAAGCTGTCATCTTTTGACATTATTTTAACAAGTAAAAACTATTCCATTACTAAAAATGGTATGATACGAGTACACGCTTCAACAACGCATTAAAATTCTAGAAATTCACTACAAAAAGGGTGAAAATTTTGCAGTCACAGTTCGCAATACTAAAGCACTTTTGGGTCGTCGTGAAGCACCTACTCGGCCGGCAATAGTGAAACGGGTGGAAAATATTGAGCTGTTGGGACAATTTAGTGATGTGAAGAATCGAAATCGTGTGCGTCGCTCAAGAACATCTGGAAATATTGCTGCTTTAGCCCGTAATGTTGGCGAAAACCCAGGTTTATCGATTTCGTGTCGATCTTTGGAATTAGACATTCCACAAGCGATATTACACCGTGTTTTGCATAAATACTTAGGTCTTAAGGCTTTTAAAGTTCAGTTAACATAAGAAATCAAGCCGGTCGTTCGCAGTAAACGTCGTATATTTCATGAATGGGTCCAGTGATGAGATCCATTTTCACCTCGGAGGCTATAACGTTAATAAGCGCGGAATTGTCGCATTTGGGGCTCAGAAAATCCAAGAATGATTGTTGAAAAGCCTCTACATCCTCAACGAGCCACTGTTTGGTGCGGTTTCTGGGCTGGCGGTGTGATGGAACCTTAGTTATTTGAAAATGAGGCTGGTGCAACTGTTAATGGATTGTGGATTGCGCTACCGAGCTATGATTAATGATTTTTTGTGGACGACGTTTATTTTCAGCAAGACGGCGCTTCGTTTTACACAGGCAACGAAACAATCGCAATTTTGCAAGAAAAGTTTCCCGACCGTGTTATTTATCGAAGAGGTGATCACAATTGGCCACCGAGATCTTGCGATTTAACACCTTTGCATTTATTTCTTTGAGGCCACGTGAAAGACAAGGTCTAAGCCAATGCTCCACAATCGATTAAAGACTTTAAATATGGAATTCGGGCATTTATCGAAGACATACAGCCGCAAATGTGCGAATTGGTCATGGAAAATTTGATGAAAAGGATATGGTGCTGCAGACGTAGCCATGGCGGCTATTTGGCTGATATCGTTTTCAAATTTTATTGACATACCTTCCTCTTTACAATGAAATAAATATTCATTTATTTCTCCAAAAAAATATTCGTTTTTTTTTAATATCAAAATGAAACTTTCCAATAAGCCCTTTATATGTATGTTGGCTTCTAGAAAACATATTGAAAGATTATGGGTCATGGTTGTGGCTAAATTAGCTTGCCATTGTAAACTTAAATTTTCTAACAGATTATTTCGTTTTACAAAACAAATTTGTTTTGAAAGTGTAGATTTACACTTTACGGGCTGTTGTAAAGTTTTTTGTCCTTTTTAATTTGTCGGAAACTTCTCTATAGTAATGAATGATGATCAACATTGTAATGGGTACATTAACATTCTGATAGCCCTTGGTTTGGTTTAAAAATTTAAGTGTATATCCCTTTTCCGGCCTGCGATCACAATTGTGTACGTTACGAAAAAGAAACATTGAAAAAATAAAACCCATTACAAACTATGGTTATTTACTAACACATTTTGTACGATTGACTTAAATTTAAGATAAAAACATTTTGTCTGGCCGGAAAAGGGACATAAAGTTATACTTTTTAACGCAGGATTCTGTAATTTTTTTGAAATTGTGCTGAAACAGCTAAAGCAATCTTTTTCCGAAACACACACTTTATTACGGCCTTCTTTCCGTCATTAATCCTCCCAAGGTAAATCGAACACTACTACGGGTATTTATTTGAACAATTTCGCACTTTAACGGTAATATATTATACATAAATGTGCTTCATTACAATATAAAAACTTGGGGTCGAATTGATGAACTCCATCTTGAAATGGTTCTATTAACAAAGAAGTTATAAAATTTTCAAATCATATAGATTGTTAACTGAAATAATAACTTTCGACAAAGTCTACATTGTTGACACCAATTTTTAAATTTTTTACAGGTGTAGAATATTAATTATATGAGGTAGAGCAGACGACACAACACTGGTATCGACACGTAAAGGTTTGTCTGTCTCATTATTTTGGCGGTAAAGAACTCCAATAGTACGGGAGTTTTTCCGATTTAAAAAAAACGTGTTCACTGCCAAGAAAACAGTTACAAGTTATCTTTAAAATCATTTTTCCGACATTTATCGGCTAATATTTCTTGTTGATTACTTTAATTTGAACTATCGACATTTTTCGCCTGAAACGTGACAGTCAGCAGAACCCGTCCAGCAAATCATAATGAGATACTTTGGAAAATTATAGGCTATAGTTGGCTAATTAAATGCTGTATTAAAAAATGTTGGGCGCCATCCAACTATAGAGCTATGCGTTCTGCTAGTGTTAGAAGAAAATAGCAGAAGCCGTATCAAAAAATTATTTAAAATCAATTGAAAAAATAAAGGCTAATTTAAGGTTAATAAACAAATTTTGTTGAACACTTGTTTTTTTAATTCGAAAAAAAAACAAGTGTTTAATAAAATGTGTTTATTAAGTGTAAGTGTGTTTTGCCAAGGTGCGCCTACAGCAAATAGTGTAAAAATTGCTAATTTAAGGCTATAGTCAAATGCCCTATAAAAATTATTTTTGGTTAGCTCGTTCTAGAAGAAGCATGCGTCTGTTCCACGTGAAAACTATCTGAACCCAAATCGAAAATCTGGCCAAAACCAATAATTAAAACGCAAAACAAGACCAATCAACATATGTACATATAACTAATATATAAAAATTTCTGGTCCTCACTCATTTTTCACCAAGCTTTAGGTCATTTTATTTAAAGCTAGCAGAACTCAAATCGAAAGTCTTGTTATGGAGCATTTCATAATGCCCTAATGAGCCTTTAATTATTTGTATCTCAGTTGATCTTTCTTTGTGATCTAATTTCGGGTTTTCTGCTATCGTAAAATTAAATGACCAATTTTCAAAGCTTAAATAACGAGTGAAGCTTAAAATGTTTTAATGGGGCATTTCATTAATTTATTATAAGTCTTAACTTATTTGTATGTCGAATGATCTTGTTTTGCGTTCTAATTTCGGTTATGCGTGCTTTAAAAAAAATAATATGAAGTGTGGTCAGGAACGAGTGGAACCCAAAATTTTTTAATTGAGCCTAATCAAATAGGCGATCATCAATCTTTAATTATTTTTATGTCAATAGATCTTGGTTTATGTTCTAATTTCGAATTTAGCCCAATTTTCGGTTTAGGTTCTGCTGGCTTTAAATTAAATGACCTAAAGCTTGGTGAATAATGAGTAGAGCCTAACATTTTTCTTAAGGCATTTAATTACGCCATCATGAGCCTAAAACTATTTATTTGTCAATTGTACTTGTTTTGTGTAGTCCGACTTTTGATTTGGGTTCTGCTTTCAAAGTGTAAAAACCTAATGGTTCTGCTGTTCTGCTAAATTATCCTAAGACTGGCAGAACTCATCGGGTAATTATTTAGACAGCTTATAATTATCCAATAAGTTCTTGTAATATTCTGCTGGATGGGTTATGCAAGCTTTAAGGTCATCCTATGTCTATGACAGACCAAACATTTTTCATTAAAATTTTCGCCTTTCGTTACAAATTTACTTGATTGTGTTCATATTGTATTTTAATGTAATATGATTTACTGTACCCATAAATATTATTATATAATTTAATATACAATAAAAAAAAATAATTTTGCTGTTGTGTACTAAAAAGCATCAAAATGCTGAACAGTCAATATACATTTATAATCATTGTTTTATTGACATAATTCTACAAGTTAAGCTCTCCTATAATCCAAATTGTTCATAAAATGTAAAAAAATAAAAAATATTTCAATTGAATACTAAACATTAACATATTAAATCGTTGGATTATTTTAATTTATCGTATATGTAGTACAGTATACTCGACTCGTACACATTCAGGGCATCCGCAGCCATTAATTGAATACAAAATTACGAACTATAAAAAATATGATATGAAACTTATAAAAGCACAAAATGTCTTACCATTTTATCTAAATCACCATTATTTGGATTATCACAATCTAATATTGTTGTTTTTGTTGTTATTGAATTATCTAACATATCCTTGTTACGTGAGCTTTGCTGAATATGATGCTGCTGTTGTTGCTGCTGCTGTTGTTTACATCGTGTTCCACATGCGACAGCAGATATTTTACTAGCGTAATAATACATCGCCATACGTCGTCAAGATATTTTAAAATTTCTTTGTTTAAAATTAACCATATGCAATCCGATTAAGATAAATTGCTTCATGCAAATTAATTTTTATGGTTTTTTTTTTTTTACAAAATATTACACTAATATGTATATATCACATCACACACACACACACTATTCTTATTACTCTTATTAATAAATTTATTGTTTGCTATCAGCATTATTTTGTATCCAATTTATGATATAAATTTTTTTCGTGTATATCGTTATTTGCGTTTAGCAAAACCTTGGATTGTTTGGAATTTGAGGAGGAAAAACGGATGTGTGTAGCATGTAAATATCAGAATAAATTTATATGGTTCCCTTCATCGTTCCTTCGACCTCACATGGTTTTTATACTGCGGGTATATGTTTGCTAATCACTCTCTATATTTATGTACTTTTCCGTTGTTGGTGTTTTCTTTTGTTTATTTTTCCAAGGTCCTTGAATTATGTATACAAGCTGGAACGATATAAAAAGGAAAAATCAAAATTAATGTTAGTATTTTTTTCTACACAACACACATAACATTTTCTACATACAATTTCGAAACATATATTTGATAGTTGGACACAAACCCTAGTGTTTACCCCTTTATCAGAAAATGAGAAGAAATCGATTAGTCACCAAATAATACAAAAACGTTTGTGAAAGTAGGTTAAGGTGTGAATTAATACTTTTATTTATCCCTTAAAGTACTAGGTAGGAAGTACTCATTTTCTATTTATACTCAAACTAAACCCGACTCACGGACCAATCAATGTTAATCACCTGAGTCGATGTTGACATTGTTGTCCGCCAAATAGTACAGTGGTTAAAGCTTTGGCGTTTGGATCGGGAGGTACTGGGATCGTATCCCGATAGGGGCAGGATGCAAAGTGATAACAATAAAAAAAAATATAAAAAATAACCTAAATAATGGCAGCGAAACATATAAATAACAAAAAAAGCAAGTATTTGTAAATACACTGTTAAAAAAATCTTATAAAATTTTTGAGTGAAAAATGGAAAATTTCACTCAATTTTTTTTTTTTAATTCTGCATAATAGTCCGGAAACTTCTCATTTTTGAGTAGTTTACGGAGAATACTAACTGTTTCAATTGACATTGTTTTATGGACATTTCCATAAAAATGGAATTCTGTTCTGGTAAATTAAGATGCTAGTGAAGTTTGTGCTTAAAATATTATTAAAAAATAAAACAGTTAAATTTATGATTTTTCCTATTGAAATTTAGTTATAAATTTTTAAAATTTTCAAATGCAAAAGTGGTTATCAACAGTTTTTAGGAGGGGGGGGGGGGAAGTTAAATTTTTCCGGAAAATTACCCAAATTTTTTAAATTATTTTATTCAAAATACGTACAAATGTGTAATTTTTTATAAAATGTTGATATAAGTATTGTATCTTAACAGTTTTCCGACAGTACCAGTAATTTTGCCGCGGAAAATTTTGCAACTTTTGAAGGAAAATTTTGAAATTTTTTCATTTTTTTTGGTTAGTTTAAAATTATAAATAAAATTTGACACTTGAAAAATTATAATATGAATTCAACATCTAAAGTTTTTCAGATTGATTTTAAAAAGCTACAGCAACTGTTATGAGGAATGGTCTGAGTTGCCGAGACACTTCTAAGGCCTACGATAATTTTATTAAAACCTAAATAAATACACTTCAATTAATTTGTTTCTCAAAAGATCAACGGCATAGCCAACAAGTTGACATTGCCTGAAAAAGATTTTATTCTCTAGAGTTCAACAACAGTGGTAGTGATGATCATAAAAATTGAAAAACAGTTAACGAAATAATAAGCGGACAGCTTGGTTCAGTTGAAATGAAAGAAATCATTGTTCATGGAGGTTGCATTATAACATCTGGTTCAGCGCAAATGGCCAATGAATTTAACGAGTCCTTTGGTGAATGAATTTAAGGAAGTGTTGGTGATACAAATGCCCACTAGACTCCTTATGGATGGAACTTATAGAAATATAGATTAATATGTCAATATTACCAATCTATAGATAGTTACGTCCCTTAAGCTAGCAGAACCCATACAGCAGAACATTACAAGATAGTATTGATAATTATAGGCTAATTATGGGCCAATTAAATGCCCCCTTAAAAAATTTTGGGCTCCATCCCTACCAATCAAAGCGTGGGTTCTTTGCTAGCTTTGGTTCGTTGCTAGCTTTAGAAAAAGTTAGCGGAACCCATATCAAAAAATGATTTAAAAACAATTGGAAAAACAAATTTTAATTTTAGGCTAATTAAATGCTCTATTTAAATTTTTTTATTTGGGTCAATCTAGAAAATGTAAAAGGCTTTATCATTTCAGAGCTAGCAGAACCCAAATCGAAAATCGGACCAAAAGCGAAATTAGAACTCAAAACAAGATCTATTGACAATTGAATAATTTTAGACTCGGTATGGGCTAATCAAACGCCCCATTAAAAAATTTTGGGCTCCATCCGTTTTTGGTCTAACTTCAGGTCATTTAATCTAAAGCTAGCAGAACCCAAATGGAAAATCGGACCAAAACAGAAATTAGAACTCTAACCAAGATCTATTGACAATCGAATAATTTTAGGCTCGGTATGGGCTAATCAAATTTCCCATTAAAAATTTTGGGCTCCACCCGCTTTGGACCTAACTTCAGGTCATTTAATCTAAAGCTAGCAGAACCCAAATCGAAAATCGGACCAAAACCGAAATTAAAACTCAAAACAAGATTGGACATTTGATTAGCCCATACCGAGCCTAAAATTATTCGATTGTCAATAGATCTTGTTTTGAGTTCCAGTTTCGGTTTTGGTCCGATTTTCGATTTGGGTTCTGCTAGCTTTGAAATGATAAAGCCTTTTGCATTTTCTAGATTGACCCGAAAAAATTAAATAGGGCATTTAATTAGCCTAAAATTAACCTTTATTTTTCCAATTGTTTTTAAATCATTTTTTGATATGGGTTCTGCTAACTTTTTCTAAAGCTAGCAGAACCCACGCTTTAGTTGGTAGGGATGGAGCCCAAATTTTTTTAATGGGGCATTTAATTAGCCCATAATTAGCCTATAATTATCGATACTATCTTGTAATGTTCTACTGTATGGGTTCTGCTAGCTTAAGGGACGTAGATAGTTGCATATTTTCAGAAATTTTATCTCGAAAACTGTATTTTACGATTCTTTCGCTAAAAAACTCCTGGTTTGGATGGTGTTTCCAATAAAGTTGTTAAAAAATGTCCTGGGTTTTGGGCGATATTTTATCTTTGATTTCTAATTTAAGCTTAGTAACTGGGATTTTTCTGGCATCGTTAAAGCGAGCCATAGTTGTTCCGATCTTTAAAAATAACGATAAAACAAGTACCGACAACTATCGAACCATCTCACTACATTCTGCAATCTCGAAAATATTTGAAAAACGTATAAAATGTAGAGTTGTTTCATTTTCCTAGGCAAGGATATTTTCTCTCTCCTGGTTTTAGGAAAAATAAATATACTAAACAAGCTATTATGTCCTTCAGAGAACAAGTAACTAAATATATTGATAAAGAGTTCAAAGTATCAACCCCTTTTGACAAAGTTCAACATAGCACACTCTTTAAAAACCTATATTTTGTGGATTGATAGGGATAACCCAGGATTGGTTGCACTCGTACTTGAATGGGCGAACGCAATTGGTAAGAGTAAATCGCCAATTAAGTATTGCGCTACCGATTAATGTAGGAGTGCCACCAGGGTTCTGTTTTATGGCCTTTATTATTTTTAGTATATGTAAACGGAAACTTTCGACAACAATTTCGAGGGACTTCAACTGCTTTTGCTCGTGATTTTTCGTTTAAAGATGCTAGTCCAGGTTTTAAAGATAATACAGTAAATACTCACTTATCGCATTTACTCTGAATCAATTTTCTCAAAAATTATGCGATAACTGAATAAATATATGCGTTTTGTGAATTTGGTTTGTCATTTTAAATATTTTGGTTTAACTTAAATTTTTTTACAAAAAGTATGCATGTATGAATAGTAAAAGCATAGAAAAATCAGTTAACCATAGATTTCTCATTTTTATAAATTGAGAAAGAAAAATGAGTTGAGTAAAAAAATTCTGATAATTCCAGTGTCATGATTGTATTTGTGACTTTACATTGCGCGCAATCCCGGTTTTCAAAATCCCGGTTTTGATTTTTTTTCTAGAAAATCGCTAATAGGGATGGATTTGGATTGAGGGCAAAGTGCTCGTGATAATACGGAAGCCGTCAGCAATTATTGCATTTCCAAATGTTGCATGAACAATTTTTTATTTTTTTTATTAATCTTGCAACTTCAGAATGGTGCTGTTACAAAATGTTGCAAGTACCAAATATTGCAATTAAAAAACTTTATTAATTATTTTGTGCAATTAGAACTCGTAGAAAAGGAAACCGAAATTTTGAAAACCAGGATTTTGAAAACTGAGATGGCGTAATTTTACTTTACGTATACACATGTACATCGAGAAAATCAGGTAAGAAATATAAATTTTGGAATTTTTTAAATACATTATTGTTTACTATAAGTTTTTAGGAGGGGGAAGCTAAATTTTAAGTTTTTAGGAGGGGGAAGCTAAATGTTCACTTGTTTTTATTTTGTCAATTTTTTTTTAAATTTTTTTAATAATAATTGCTTCGTCAACCTTGCAAAAACAGATCAAAGAGTTTCTGTAGCTCTTATCGCTTCTTCTGATAGTGCCACAAATGATAAAACAATCAACTTTCGGAAAAATTTACCTTCCCCCTCCTAAAAACTGTTGATAAACAATCCTGCATTTAACAATTTAAAAAAAATTTATACTCCTTACCTGATTTTCTTGATGTTTACATAAAGTAAATTTTAGCCACCGAAATTATGAAAACCGGTTTTTTAAAACCGGAATTTTGAAAACCGAGGTTTTTTAAACCTTTGTAAACCGAGATTTCATGGTACACCCTTTAAGTTATTATATCTTATTCGTAGAGAACTGAAACAAAGGTTAAAAAAGTATTGCGTTATATGGATTAGGTCATAAAAAAAATGCGTTATGTGCATTATTGCTTTATGTGAATATGCAATAAGTGCTTTTTTACTGTACCACGCTCATAAATTAAATCATTTTAAATACTTTATTTATTTGTTTGAAAGCTCATAATTTTGTATTTATTCGCAAAACGAAATTATTACATTTTAGGGACACCCTATGCCCTTCTAATGATTGTTTCTTAGTTAACACAATTGATGAATTTCGAAATCTAAGTATTCTAATAGATCGCGATTTAATTGGAAAGCAAACATACAAGGGCTGAAGTCTAGACTATTATTGTTCTCTATAGAAAAATGTATGTTTTATGGTTATTTTGTCCGCAACATTTAATTAAACTGGTTTATCCAAAAATATTTGGTTTTACGACCGTCGATATGTACTTTTTATGGTTATACGGAAACGGGCTTTGCGGTCTTGTTTTTTAAAAATAAAAGATGTAAAATCTTCTTTGTTACCCCGACATGTTTCGGCGTTAATGCGCCATTTTCAAAGGGGGAGGTGTAGTTTATTTCTACAAAAATATAATATTTCTTTTATTAATTTTAGCACTCACACATAAGTAAAAATATAAATAAATATTCACAAAATTTGTACATAAAGTTTAAAAAACATAAAATTGAAGAAAAAATATAAAAAGTAAAAATGCGAAAAAACTCACAAATTATTCACAGTACTGCGCCATCATCACAAGAAAATAATAAAAATACTAAAAAAGTATTTAAAAAACTACCGACCGGTAATTGATCGGGTGTCAATAAACAAACTGATTACCAAAACGTATATTAAACTAAAACATCCGTAGTCGTTTGTTGTGTGCGTGCTTATTCTGTGTGTTTGTGTTTGTACGTCGTCTTTTTTTGTTTTTTGTGTGGTTGAAGTCATCAACCAACGCACAGAAAACCGGTGCGATATGATCAGTATCTTGTTTTATGTTCATTGAGTCTTCACTTAGGATGTGTAATGCTTCCATAGTTAACCTACGACCAAGGAGATCGGCTTTGGCCAAAACTTCCACAGACTCGAAATCAGGTTTATGTCCTTCTTTGAGACAGTGCTCAACTAGGGCCGTTTTTGGTGATTCGAATTCATTGGATTTTTCCAAATCACGTTTATGGTTTTTTAACCTCTTTTCGAGATACTGTTTAGTTTGTCCGACATAGGATAAGTGACAAGTGGAACCATCATTCAAGGTGCCTAGACATGGGATTCGGTATATAACATTTGTCTGTTTTTCACGCGGAATTTTATCTTTTAGTTTAGTAAAGACATTGCGTAGACTATTTGCGGGTTTGTAAGCCAACTTTATATCTGGACAATAAGTGGTGATGACACTCTCTACTCTTTCAGATAAACCTTTGGAATACGTTAACGCTTTGTATCGTTTGGTTGCATTCCTTTTGTTATCTTGTGCATTACTCGTATTTTGAATACCGGTATAGTTATGTGTTTGGAAATACTTAGCGATAAATTTGTTGATCAATTTAACCGGATAATTGTTTGCGAGTAGGGTTTCTACGACCAATCTTCGGTTTTTAGAATGGAAACAGCTGGAGCTTAAATTGAACACTCTACTAACAAAATTCATTGCTGTGTTTGATTTATGAGTGAAGGGATGATGACTATAGAAATTCAGGATCCGGTTTGATGCAACATTTTTCTTGTACCAATCTGTTGAAACTGTACCATCTAAATTCTTAATTACCATAACGTCGAGATATGGAATCTGGTTTTCAGACTCAATCTCAACAGTGAATTTCAATCGGGGGTGAAAAGAGTTTAAAACATTGAGTGTTGTATTTATCGAACTCCTCGGTATAATGGCAAAAACGTCATCAACATACTTTAAGAACATTTTTGGTTTATAATCCAATTTAACAAGAGTTACGTCTAGGAGCCTTCGCGTAATGATATCGGCTATCACCGTAGATAGAGAATTTCCCATTGGCATACCAAAAATTTGTTGGTACGCAGTCGAATGAAAAACGAAATAGTTTCCCTCCTTGAGACAAAAGTTAAGCATTTGAAAAAACAAAACTTTTGGTATGGGGGTGTACTTCGAAATTTCACTCCACTGTTCATCTATTATCTCAATGGCAAGACTAACCGGTATATTAGTGAATAGTGATACGATATCAAAACTTACCATCAACTCATTGATATCAACGGTTATATGGGACAACTTCTCTTTGAAAAAGAAAGAATTACTCACGTTATATGGATCATCATCAAGTAACCTCTTCAGTATATTAGATAACATCTTTGACAAACCAGACGAGGGGGTACCGATACACGCGGAAACGGGTCTACAAGGAACGTTAGGTTTATGGATTTTGGGAAGTGCATAAAGTTTGGGATCTGTTGAATTGTATGTTGAGAGTAGAAACTTTTCTCTCTTTCCAATTAACTCTAATTTAAATAAATGATCAACAAATTTATTGTTTTTGATTTGAAGGCTATTTAACGGGCTTGTCCGTAAGATTTTGTATGTATTGACATCTGACAAGAGTTCAGTGATTTTTCGATCATAATCGGATCTCAGCATTACCACCGTGGCTTTACCTTTATCACTGGGGACAATTATCAGGTCTTTGTGTTGTTTAAAGAAAGTAATGGTTTTTTCGTAGATATCATTCGTTATAACATTCACGATATTTTTCTTTTCTTTTTGTTGTGTGAATTTAGCGTTGGAAATAATATTCGCAATTTTTGCTCTAGCTATGTCTCTATGTTTAGTATCTTTTATAGTTTTAATGACTTCTTCGGTGTCGGCGATGATATCGAAAAGCTTGAAATTAGATTCATAACTAGGCAAATTAAATTTTGGTCCCAACGATAACAACCAACCTATATCATTGGGGATGACAATCGAAGTAAGGTTAACTAGCGCCTTATCATCGTAGTGAAGACTCAATGAGGAGAACATTTCATTATACAGTTTATAAAATTTTTTTGTGTGTGTACGACTACGATTTGTTTTTTGCTTGGTAAAAAATTGGTTTTGACGGACTAAAAAAGAATCCGTTATATAAGCTGGTAGAGTATTGATAATTTTCTCCTGTAAAGTGTAAAGCGAAATCTGTGAAACATTTGTGCGTGTACATGTATCTTGTATGATGGTATTTAATATTTTTAAATGGAAGTTTCTGATAATACAATTGAGTTTGTGTGAGTACTTACTGTTTTTCGAAATTAGTTTATTTACATTACGTGTACTATTTTTAATAAAATCAGGTATAAGAGAGTGTTTGCGGCAATCAATCAAAAATTTTTGTGATGGTGTTAAACTTGACAGCCGGTTTATTTCCTTTGCGTAGTTACGAAAAAGTCTTGCTGTGTTAATTCCATATTTCCTGATAATTTTTTTGTAGAACTTCATGTTGAGAAACGTTGTATACCGATGTTATATACCGAATCCCATGTCTAGGCACCTTGAATGATGGTTCCACTTGTCACTTATCCTATGTCGGACAAACTAAACAGTATCTCGAAAAGAGGTTAAAAAACCATAAACGTGATTTGGAAAAATCCAATGAATTCGAATCACCAAAAACGGCCCTAGTTGAGCACTGTCTCAAAGAAGGACATAAACCTGATTTCGAGTCTGTGGAAGTTTTGGCCAAAGCCGATCTCCTTGGTCGTAGGTTAACTATGGAAGCATTACACATCCTAAGTGAAGACTCAATGAACATAAAACAAGATACTGATCATATCGCACCGGTTTTCTGTGCGTTGGTTGATGACTTCAACCACACAAAAAACAAAAAAAGACGACGTACAAACACAAACACACAGAATAAGCACGCACACAACAAACGACTACGGATGTTTTAGTTTAATATACGTTTTGGTAATCAGTTTGTTTATTGACACCCGATCAATTACCGGTCGGTAGTTTTTTAAATACTTTTTTAGTATTTTTATTATTTTCTTGTGATGATGGCGCAGTACTGTGAATAATTTGTGAGTTTTTTCGCATTTTTACTTTTTATATTTTTTCTTCAATTTTATGTTTTTTAAACTTTATGTACAAATTTTGTGAATATTTATTTATATTTTTACTTATGTGTGAGTGCTAAAATTAATAAAAGAAATATTATATTTTTGTAGAAATAAACTACACCCCCCCCTTTGAAAATGGCGCATTAACGCCGAAACATGTCGGGGTAACAAAGAAGATTTTACATCTTTTATTTTTAAAAAACAAGACCGCAAAGCCCGTTTCCGTATAACCATAAAAAGTACATATCGACGGTCGTAAAACCAAATATTTTTGGATATTTATATTGTTGGGGGCATAACCAACGTTTCTCAACATGAAGTTCTACAAAAAAATTATCAGGAAATATGGAATTAACACAGCAAGACTTTTTCGTAACTACGCAAAGGAAATAAACCGGCTGTCAAGTTTAACACCATCACAAAAATTTTTGATTGATTGCCGCAAACACTCTCTTATACCTGATTTTATTAAAAATAGTACACGTAATGTAAATAAACTAATTTCGAAAAACAGTAAGTACTCACACAAACTCAATTGTATTATCAGAAACTTCCATTTAAAAATATTAAATACCATCATACAAGATACATGTACACGCACAAATGTTTCACAGATTTCGCTTTACACTTTACAGGAGAAAATTATCAATACTCTACCAGCTTATATAACGGATTCTTTTTTAGTCCGTCAAAACCAATTTTTTACCAAGCAAAAAACAAATCGTAGTCGTACACACACAAAAAAATTTTATAAACTGTATAATGAAATGTTCTCCTCATTGAGTCTTCACTACGATGATAAGGCGCTAGTTAACCTTACTTCGATTGTCATCCCCAATGATATAGGTTGGTTGTTATCGTTGGGACCAAAATTTAATTTGCCTAGTTATGAATCTAATTTCAAGCTTTTCGATATCATCGCCGACACCGAAGAAGTCATTAAAACTATAAAAGATACTAAACATAGAGACATAGCTAGAGCAAAAATTGCGAATATTATTTCCAACGCTAAATTCACACAACAAAAAGAAAAGAAAAATATCGTGAATGTTATAACGAATGATATCTACGAAAAAACCATTACTTTCTTTAAACAACACAAAGACCTGATAATTGTCCCCAGTGATAAAGGTAAAGCCACGGTGGTAATGCTGAGATCCGATTATGATCGAAAAATCACTGAACTCTTGTCAGATGTCAATACATACAAAATCTTACGGACAAGCCCGTTAAATAGCCTTCAAATCAAAAACAATAAATTTGTTGATCATTTATTTAAATTAGAGTTAATTGGAAAGAGAGAAAAGTTTCTACTCTCAACATACAATTCAACAGATCCCAAACTTTATGCACTTCCCAAAATCCATAAACCTAACGTTCCTTGTAGACCCGTTTCCGCGTGTATCGGTACCCCCTCGTCTGGTTTGTCAAAGATGTTATCTAATATACTGAAGAGGTTACTTGATGATGATCCATATAACGTGAGTAATTCTTTCTTTTTCAAAGAGAAGTTGTCCCATATAACCGTTGATACCAATGAGTTGATGGTAAGTTTTGATATCGTATCACTATTCACTAATATACCGGTTAGTCTTGCCATTGAGATAATAGATGAACAGTGGAGTGAAATTTCGAAGTACACCCCCATACCAAAAGTTTTGTTTTTTCAAATGCTTAACTTTTGTCTCAAGGAGGGAAACTATTTCGTTTTTCATTCGACTGCGTACCAACAAATTTTTGGTATGCCAATGGGAAATTCTCTATCTACGGTGATAGCCGATATCATTACGCGAAGGCTCCTAGACGTAACTCTTGTTAAATTGGATTATAAACCAAAAATGTTCTTAAAGTATGTTGATGACGTTTTTGCCATTATACCGAGGAGTTCGATAAATACAACACTCAATGTTTTAAACTCTTTTCACCCCCGATTGAAATTCACTGTTGAGATTGAGTCTGAAAACCAGATTCCATATCTCGACGTTATGGTAATTAAGAATTTAGATGGTACAGTTTCAACAGATTGGTACAAGAAAAATGTTGCATCAAACCGGATCCTGAATTTCTATAGTCATCATCCCTTCACTCATAAATCAAACACAGCAATGAATTTTGTTAGTAGAGTGTTCAATTTAAGCTCCAGCTGTTTCCATTCTAAAAACCGAAGATTGGTCGTAGAAACCCTACTCGCAAACAATTATCCGGTTAAATTGATCAACAAATTTATCGCTAAGTATTTCCAAACACATAACTATACCGGTATTCAAAATACGAGTAATGCACAAGATAACAAAAGGAATGCAACCAAACGATACAAAGCGTTAACGTATTCCAAAGGTTTATCTGAAAGAGTAGAGAGTGTCATCACCACTTATTGTCCAGATATAAAGTTGGCTTACAAACCCGCAAATAGTCTACGCAATGTCTTTACTAAACTAAAAGATAAAATTCCGCGTGAAAAACAGACAAATGTTATATACCGAATCCCATGTCTAGGCACCTTGAATGATGGTTCCACTTGTCACTTATCCTATGTCGGACAAACTAAACAGTATCTCGAAAAGAGGTTAAAAAACCATAAACGTGATTTGGAAAAATCCAATGAATTCGAATCACCAAAAACGGCCCTAGTTGAGCACTGTCTCAAAGAAGGACATAAACCTGATTTCGAGTCTGTGGAAGTTTTGGCCAAAGCCGATCTCCTTGGTCGTAGGTTAACTATGGAAGCATTACACATCCTAAGTGAAGACTCAATGAACATAAAACAAGATACTGATCATATCGCACCGGTTTTCTGTGCGTTGGTTGATGACTTCAACCACACAAAAAACAAAAAAAGACGACGTACAAACACAAACACACAGAATAAGCACGCACACAACAAACGACTACGGATGTTTTAGTTTAATATACGTTTTGGTAATCAGTTTGTTTATTGACACCCGATCAATTACCGGTCGGTAGTTTTTTAAATACTTTTTTAGTATTTTTATTATTTTCTTGTGATGATGGCGCAGTACTGTGAATAATTTGTGAGTTTTTTCGCATTTTTACTTTTTATATTTTTTCTTCAATTTTATGTTTTTTAAACTTTATGTACAAATTTTGTGAATATTTATTTATATTTTTACTTATGTGTGAGTGCTAAAATTAATAAAAGAAATATTATATTTTTGTAGAAATAAACTACACCCCCCCCTTTGAAAATGGCGCATTAACGCCGAAACATGTCGGGGTAACAAAGAAGATTTTACATCTTTTATTTTTAAAAAACAAGACCGCAAAGCCCGTTTCCGTATAACCATATAAACTGGTTTAGTTTACATTAGTTGATTCAATTTTGCAATATGGTTTAGCATGTTGGGGTAGTGCGCAATTATGTGCTTTCACCGTTGTAACCACTATTTCGAAATCTAATCATACTGCCCCTACGCCACGTATACGTTTTCAAGCTTCTTAGAATATTTTTTGTGTGTATAGCGTTGTTGGATGGTTTGTTATGTCAAAAAGGATGGTTGGTTAAAAATACATTGTATTTTTAAAAATAGAATAAATATTAAGAAATAGTTCAATTTTTAATTAAATATAATAGGTACTGAAATATTAAATAATTTTCTAGTTAAAAATTTGAATTCCAAAAACTTTCCATTTTTACGGTCTAACAACCATTTTTAAGACCATAATTTTGCGCTTTTTTTCACCGATATTTAGATTTTTATATTTTTTATTTATTTTGTATTTCGCTGTACTAACTTTCGATTTGGTCGCACCGAACGTCGGCCCTATGATAGTCAGATCGTGTGTAGGCGCTTTATGCCGTACATTTTTCCGTGGGCGAAGGCATAGAAATAGCATTTATCGCCACCATAAATTTTTAAAGTTATGTTTATAATTGGTTTTTTAATTTTAGTATGGTTTAGAATATTTAACGTCCTAAGAATATGTATTTATAATTATTTTTAATTATTCAAGTCACTGAAGTTGTTTCGAAATATCAGCCCAAATTGTTTCTTTGCTAGAGTGTCCATCCTGAAAAATATGTACGTATAGAAAAAGTGTAGTCGTAATATTAAAGTAGTAATGTAATTTGATAATATTTTGTCAAATCTAAAACAAACGGTAAAACAAATATTGTAAATTTAAAAGCTTTAATTAATAGAAATACAAATAAATTTGTGATAAAAATGTATATGAGTGCGCAATTTCTTTATGTAAACGGATTAAAACATAACCCTCAAATATATTCATAAACATTTATAAAAACAATATCCTCTTCAAAAACTGAATAACAAACTTTTCATTAGTTTAACTAAATTAATGGACATTAAATAATATTGTTATTTATAATTTCAGTGAAAGAAGGTCAACTCATAAAACGAGCTACGGAACGACGCAATGAAAATGCAAATGACAATCTAGACAATTATTACAACAGCAGCAACGCAGACAACCAGCAACAAAACAACTAGTTTTGTCGGTATCTCTGCAGTGAACTCAAGCGGATAAAATCAAAAACTACTGTTCGGAATTTTCATCAATTGATCAAATTATCTATTTTGCTGTTAAAATTTATTTATTATTTTTTTATAATATTTTTCTTAAATTGGACAGTAATGTTAACCACTGTACCAAATTCATTTTATTGTAATTTAAAAAGTACAAAATCAATTAGATTAGATGACACTAGTGTCTAAGTAGAACCTAATGAAACTGGGTGCGTTTCTTGGGTTTCATGAATTATAGCACCATTTTCTATGTATAACAATAATTAGTTATGTACTGTTTCTTGAATTCAATCTTGTGGTGGGGAATATTTTTTATACTTCAAATCTATATATAAATCAATATTTTTGTATGCAAATTTTTAATTGCAATTTGTTGTCCACCGAATAAATACATATATTCGAACTAAAATAATGTTAATCAAAATAAATAATAATTTCAATTTGGAAATTTAATTCGCTGCATTCTGTTCAACTACTTTTCAAGTGGTAAAATCGATAATTTTGAAATTAGTGAGTTCCAAAATTCTAGAGGAACAAACTATTTTTCACCAAAACCAAAAATTCACACAAATTCAAACAAATTTTTTTTCGGAATATGCATATAAATACCGAAAGTGTAAAACTTTACACTCGACAGAATCATCGTTGAACTCTAATTTACCAAATCCCTTTAAACATTCAACTTCTAAAGAAGATTCCTATACGAGAACTGCCAAATTTTTACATCTATCCCATGCGATCCTCAATACATTCACCAGCCGTTTCAGAATTTCATACCAATGAACAACCAATTATTTATAAAGAGCAACCACAATCTTTATTATTCATCCCATTCCTAATAATGTCAACACGTAATATTTCCAAGTCTACTCTATCCCACCTTAAAATTAAATGAACCAAAGCAACGAAATGAAATTAAAGTCTACCTGCGGTAAAATCACAAAATCGCTCACTAAAATAATTCAAATAAAGTGTTTTCTGTTCACGATATGAACCTGGGCTGCTTAGGGTTGATCGTAATAACCAGGGTTGATCGGAATAACCAATGCCTATCTGCCAGTATACGCAACCAATTAGATTTATCTCTAGGATTGGCACCAGAGAAATTAAAGTCTATCTGCACTCAAAAAAATAATTCAGTTTTTCTAACAAAATTTGCTTTGTAAAACTATAAATTGTAAATTTAACAACATTTTTGTTAAAATAACATCGCATTTGTAAGGTTTTTGTTATAAATTTAACGAAACGCTCGTAAATATATCGAATTTCGTTTTGTAATCTCGACTTCCACACAAAATCACTTTTACAATGGCAAGTAGTAGAATTTACAACGAAAATTGTAACATAGTTTTACAAACTGTTTTGTAAAAATAACATTTGTATAACATTTTGTAAAATTAACATATTCTCATTTCACATAACTTTCGTTAAATAAACGAATATCCTGTAAGGTTTTCATTGTAGAACTAACAAGTTTCCTTGTAAAAATAACGAAAGGTCAAAGTTGTTCAATTTGCAAAACATTGTTACTGCAAAATACGGGTTAATATTTTAGTATCCTTAATGATCTAAAGATCTGGAATTATCTGGCACTGGATATAGTGCTGATGCTGATTTTATATGTATTTTTTTATAGGTTACCGATAGTTTTGCAAGACTTAAGCAATATTTGCATTGAGGATGCCGATGCTACCAGTGGGCCTAAAGATGTTAGAAATATGTATAAATTTACGTCTTTTATATAATTGTAAAACAATCGACTGTAAATATGGCTTATTTGCTTTCTTTTTAATAATCTATTTTAAAAAACATAGATGTTTTTAATAGGAATACCACATAAAAATCTAAATCTTTAGTGACCAGATCTACAATTTTTTACTGTATTGCGCCAATCTTCATTTTTCAATGTTAGTCTAGATTCTAATAAATGAATTTCATCATAATAAGAAAAGTTCGAGCTTACTTTATTAAACTCATGAAAAATTCAATGAGTGGGGGATCTTCAATAAATGAAAATTAATCTTGAAAAATTTGATTCTGTAGTTTAATTTTGTCTTATTCTGTAAATATTACATACAAACATTGTCCAGAACTTGTATTATACAAGATATTGTTGGCTTCTATTTTAACAAATTTCATTGTAAAATAACTAGAAATGACTTGCGTATTTTACAAAAATATAATTGTTAACACGTAATATAACTGTAAACTAACTTGGTTATTTTGATAAACGAACAATCATGTTTCGTTACATAACATGTATTTTTGTAATGTTTACAAAATTCTGGTAAAAAAAAACATATAATCCGTAAAATGTACGAAATAGATTCGTAAAAGATTTCCGTGTTCGTTCGATTCACTATATTTATTCAGTATGAGACGTGCTACCGGTTAGAGTGGTTTTTAAATATAATAACTATAAGTGTAAAGTGAAAAAATAGTGGAAAAAAGTGGAAACTTGTTATTCAAAGGAAATTACCAGGAACATACCATTTAAGATTAGTTTCACTAACAGTAAAAAATTTGTTGTATCAATATTTCATTAGATGCTGGAGTTTACATGGAACATTGCTAATATTTAAAATACAAACATCTATCGGACGTATTTATGCCATCGGAATTGGGGGAAAAATAATGTTCGAGCATCATCTTACGATGTGACAACCAACATTCACTGTTGAGCCGGTTTTCCAAAAATTTTTACCACCTTCATATTCAATGCCAGCGCTGCCCTCCTCGCCAGCTACGTCATCTACGGCAGTATCGTCGCCTACATTGGATGGTTTTTTCATGACACCTTCGTTATCAACGCCGCCACGTTCGTGTACTACGTCATCTCACATGGTAAGTGTTATGTTTACACACACGTATAGTTTGTAGTTTCTTTCAAGCAAAGTAATATCATTTATTTTTACTTTTACAGTCAGTGCCAACTATCCTGAGACGCGATATTTGCGGTAGTCAGTTAATGGATTATTACTTGTCAAATAATATATTAGCAAGAACCCACAGAATGATGTTATATAGTATTATAGTAAACTTTTATCTGAAAAATGTAAACCGTCAACAACATTTTAGAGATAAAATCTATAGCCGAAGAAATAGTTTTATGTTTCCCAACCGAAAGTTTAGTGAGTACATTTTAATAAACTAAAACAACACGATTATTTTTTTTTTTTTAAATAGTTTCTTTGAAAATTATTATAACCCAAAACGTACAAATTATTTTATGAATACTAGAAATGTAAATAATGGCAAATTTGTAAATAAGCTACTTAAATTCGTCAATTATGAATTTAAATTCGTCAATTATGAAATATTTGAATAAAAAAAATATGAATATGAAAACTATAAACTTAAGAAATATATTTTTGTTATTTATCATTTTATACTAAATAATTTTATGTTTGATAATAAAAAGTTGAAAAGTAGAAGATATCTTTTATTTTACAATATTGAAACACTTAATTTCTATATATCCAATCAATACCAACCCGTTAATAAATCTAGTAATTTTGTTAATTATACAGAAAATAAGCTTTGTAAACCTAACAATACAATTTGTTAACTTTAACGTGATATTTGTAACTATGTTCTACAGTAGCCTTCGTTATTTCTCCAAAAATTTGTAAAAAACGCAGCTAGGAAAAATTTATTTCGTAGAGTTTTCAATTTTCTTTGATCATGTACACTAACATGATAACAAAAAATTTGTAAATAATACAACAACTTATGTGAATTTTACAAACAAGTTTCAGAACTTTTACAACATTAAACGTAAACTAAACGAATACAATTTGTAAAATCTACGATAAATTGCATTAATAATTCAAGAAATATTTGTACGTATAACAAATATTTTAGTTATTCTCTCTAACATGTTTCGTAAATTTTACATTTTGGATTGTTAATTACACCGATAAATCATTACAAATTTTACAACAAGTTTTGTAAATAATAACAATAACTAACTGTAGATTTAACATATTTTGTTTTGTAAATTTAACAGTCGACCTTAATAAAGTTACGATACTTAATAAACACATTTTTATTAATCACTTGTTTTTTGTTTCGCAGAATATTTTGAATATTTTTCAAAAAGTTTAAAAAATCACTCGATCGATTTCGACTTGTTAGGTCATCATCAGGAGTATCTACTGATTTGTATTAGTAAAAATTTTGTTATATAGTAGAAAAAAGCAAAATATAAATAAAAATAAAAGGAGGGAAAAATAAGCAATAAAAATTAAAAATTAATCTACGGATCGCGCAGGTAGGCGATGAGTCATAGGTTGAGTAACAAAATTCAAGGTATATTATTGCGTACGTGAGAATAGAAATGGGCGGGGTCTGTAATTGGTGAGAACCGGATTTCTCTCTGTTCGTTAAGGATATTTTGGTTAAGAAATATTGATTTTCGAATTTCGTAAGATTCTAAGGTATCTAAACGTCTGCCTTTGGGTTATATATGTAATATGTCTAAATTGTTCAAGCTAGCTGTATGATTTTCTGAAGTTAAATGGTTATGGAAAGTTGATTGATTGCAACCAGATAAATGTTCTTTAGCTCTAACTTCAAAATTGCACCCAGTCTGACCAATATAGGAGAAACTACAATCATTGCAATTAATCCTATAAACGCCAGACTTGGAAAGGCGATCAACTCTAGGTTTATTGTTAAAAATTATTTTCTTTATTGTGTTATTATTATAAAAAGCAAAACTAATATTGGTATAATTGGACACGATGTTGCTAATCCGTTGGCTCGTTTTTCCTATATACTCTAAGCGACGCCAATTTTCCCGCGTTGGACTATCCGGTGGATAAATACCCGTTAGAGTTTTACGCTTTAGCTTTTTATTTAATAACTTTAATATAGTCCTAGTTACATATCCGTTATTCGTTGCTATTTGAAGAATTATGTTAAGCTCAGTGTTATAATTTGAATTTGACAGAGGGATTTTTATTAGTCTATCTATGAGTGAGTGGAAAGCTGACATTTTAATATTATGGGGATGGTTTGGAGAACTAGGGATAACAGCGTCTGTATACGTGGGTTTCCGATAAATTTTGAAGTCTAAAGTAGAATTAATCCTGGTTATTGTTATATCTAGTAAATTAATACATTTATTTTCTTCTTTTTCTAACGTAAAATCAATGGTGGGATATTGAGAATTTAACCAAGTAAGGAAAGAGTCTAACAGTCTATCAGTTCCATTCCATAGACATAATATGTCATCAACATATCTATACCAAAAGATTATATGACGAAAATAAGGATTGTTATTTGATATGATCATTTGTTCGAAGAAATGCCAACAAAGGTGACAGAGGGGAGCCCATGGGTAGACCATCAGCAAATTTGAAATATTTATTATCAAAACAGAAATAATTTTGTTTAATACAAGTCTCAAACACTAACTTCAGTTCACGACGTAAGCCCTCATCTACAACATCCCTATCTAAGTAATTACAAACTATTTGGGACAAAGTATTAATTGGAATAGAAGTGAAAAGACTGGCAACGTCAAATGAAACTAGTTTTGAATGTAACGGAATGTTACGATAAATTTTGTAAAACTTTTACAAAACATGAGAGAAAATTTTTTCGAATCATCCGGAAAATACCGGGATTTCAACGAATTGAAGCGTTGGCTGAAAACGAACAACATTTTCTGTAAAATTAACCAGTATTTTTTGTTAAAAACACCCGATTTTTTTTTTTAGTGTGGTAAAATCACAAAATCGCTCACAAAAATAATTCAAAAAAGTGTTTTGCGTTCATGATATGAACCTGAGCATCTTAGGGTAGATCGAAATAACTAAGACCTCTCTGCAGGTATACGCCCCCAATTAGATTTATCTCTAGCATTGGCACCAGAGAAATTAAAGTCTATCTGGTAAAATCACAAAATCGTTCACCAAAATATTTCAAAAAAAGTGTTTTCTGTTCATGATATGGACCTGGGCTGCTCAGGGTAGATCGAAATAACCCAGGCATATCTGCCGGTATACGCCACCATTTAGATTTATCTCTAGGATTAGCACCAGAGAAATTAAAGTCTACCTGGTAACATCACAAAATCGCTCACAAAAATAATTCAAAAAAAGTGTTTTCCGTTCATGATATGAACCTAAGCTGCTAAGAGTAGATCGAAATAACCAATGCCTATCTGCAGGTATACGCCACAAATTAGATTTATCTCTAGGATTGGCACCAGAGCAATTAAAGTCTACTTGGTAAAATCACAAAATCTCTCACAAAAATAATTGAAAAAAATGTTTTCTGTTCATGACATGAACCTGGGCTGCTCAGGGTCGATCGGAATAATCAGGCCTATCTGCAGGTATACGTCAGCAATTAGATTTATCTCTAGGATTGGCACCAGAGAAATTAAAGTCTACAATTTTTTTACTTTACAGCAATGATCATTTATAGAAATAACGCACCATTTATAGAAATAACTCGTACATTTTTTATCTAATGATAGCTTCGTCTATCTTCTCCACTATGAGATTTGCGAATAACATCTCTAGAGCTAGTGGAAGTGAAGGCCACTTCGTCATAGAAAAAGATGAAGTGTTTAGTAAGATTCCTCAAATTAACAAAGCACTCCCTAGAATTTCTTTATTCTGCTTGGAATGTATACAGACATCCTCGGAATACTTATTACAGGCTGAAAAGTTCTTGTAAGAATTAATCATTTATTTTGATTTGCCTAAATTTTCAAATAAAAATATTGAAATAATAACGTTCAAAGTAAAAAATAAATCCTTCCACGAAGATTGTTACAACAAATCAGAAAATTAATATATTCAGAACAGCGAATGATTGTCACTTATTACTTTTGCTTTATAGGTAGGCATATCTAGATATATACTAAATGATAACCGAACATAATAAGCTGAAAAAATATCTTATAAAATTTGGAATTAAAAAACTTTCTCTATAGCAGTGTTTTGCTGTCACAAAGCAAAACTTTATCTGTATACCTTCACGTAACTACATATATATTTTCCAATCCCTGTATAAATAAGAAAAAGCTTTAAAGTAGCTAACTAACTTTTATTTCGATATACTACTCGTACACATCAGTATTTTTGTTCGCTAAGCACGGTAAAAGTTTTTTCTTGTTTCGTTCGATATTATTTCTAGCGTTAATAAAGTTTCTCTACAAAAACTTTTTAAGTAGCCTTTTAATCTGCTTCATTTTCTCTATCAATAATAATACCTTAAATATTTTGTTCGTGTAGTGCATTATTTAGTTTTGTATTATAAATTTACAATGTTGTCGGATCATTAATTTTTAGTCGTAATTTTATTTTCGTAAAGTTAGGTTGATTTCACTGCTTCTGGTCGACATTCTGTTAGCTATAGAAATTTTATATTCGCTGAAGAGAGCTGTTTCGAAATTTCATATTACGGTTCTGAAAATTCTACCAGACACAATTCTATACGCGTCTACAAATAAACGAACTGCATTCATATGATCAGGGAATAATTCTTCGGGAAATTGCATTTTAAACCATAGACAGAAAAATAAAATCAATTTCTGAAATATTTATGTTGATCAACATTCTTTTTATTTCTTCTAGTAATTTATCAATCTTCAACTAATTTAAAATAATTTCTTATTCTAATTAGAACTGCCCAGCTCTAGCGGTTTCTGCCTTTGGGGTCTTCTCATTTCGCCAAACAATTATAATCTGAAAATGTTCGATCATTATCAACTACAGTTCAAAATCATTTGGCCAAACTTAACGAAATGTGCATTACGAGAGCAAGGCAATTTATTAAAAACATAAGCACTACAACTGCAGTTCCCTCATTTCAAGATGGGTTACTAGGATCATTAAAATAATTCTTGTAAAGACTAGTAGTTTTACATCACACAAGGAAGAAGAGACTTCTTATCAAGAACAAGCTTTTACCCACATTAGTTTTGCCCTGAATAAGCCTAACATAATACTGCTAATAATTACTTCTCGTTGCGTAGAAATACGTTAAATGCCTGATCGTTAGTCGTCCACACAAATTATAAGACGTACTAATAGGATTTGTGTCACATCGTTTACCAGAAAAGGAGAAGGAATCGATTAGTCACCAAATAATACAAAAACGTGTGTGTAAATAGGTTAAGGTGTGAATTAATACAGGGGTCGCACACATTTACATTTGTATATCCCTCTAAAGGTAAGAATTACTCATCTTCTATTTACACTCAAACTTGGCTCACGAGTCAATCAATCTCAATCAATTGGGTCGACTCTGATATTGTAAAATAACCTAATTAAATAATGGCAGTGGAATATGTCCAAAATAACAAAAAATACACTGTTCAAAAAATTCTTTTAAGAATTTTGAGTGAAAACTGGAAAATAAACTCAAAATAATGTTGTTAAATTCTGCGTGTGTAATAGGCCAGAAAATTCTCATTCATAAGTAGTTTTACTGAAAATAACACTAGCTGTTTCAATGGGCATCGTGAAGTTTATGCTAAAAAAATTATTAAAAAATTACACTGTTAAATTTATTATGTTTCCTATTGGAGTTTATTTTCAAAAGAAAATTATAAAAGTGGACTAATTCTAAATGTAGTGCTGTCGAATCTTGAAATATCTACAGATTTGTGTGGGATCGTGAACTGGTTCTGGGGCGTCATTTAGGCGACTATATTCAGATAATTCCACTGAAAACTCATTCGAATTTTTTTTTTTTGAAAATGTGACCTATAAATTTTTCTTTTAGTTCTTTTTTAGCAGTAAAACTATTTGTTTTCATTATTAACAAAATTTAGAAAATCTAGATCGCGATTAATCCGATATGACTTTTATGTGACGTTTAGCTCAGTTTCGCTTTCACCATTGTGTTGTGTAGACGCACAAATATACGCCACACGAACTGAACTTCTTACTTCTTTGACCAAAGTCGTAGGCAATCAAAATGGTAGTGAGACTTTTGCCCCGTAGCGGGACTTTTGCCCCACCCGTTATAACTGATCATCACTAGAGAACGGTTAGACTGATTTGGCTGATTTTTCTTTTGTTGTGTTCGTAATTGTCAGGACAAGGTTTGTATGAAACAAAATATTGGGAAAATCCATTGGAAAAGACGAAAAATTTGGAAAATCAAAAAATGATGCTTTTGTACGGTATCCGATCTAGATGGTCTTTTAGAAGAGAGGGAAAAATTAGAAAATCTTAGTAGAAAACTCGGAAACTGCCGGAAAAACTTGAAGCAAATTGATTTTTTTATAGCGCTTCAGTGAGAACGGCTCAACTGATTTGGCTTAATCTTTTTTTGTTTTACTTGCAATTGCAAGGAGATTGTTATTACGAAAGAAAATTTTGGGAAAATCCACCGTTAAAGTCGAAAAACTCGAAAAATTGAAAAATGATGTTTTTGTGCGGGGTTTCTCACGTATTTGATCCAGATGGTCTTTTAGAAGAAAAAAAATGGAAATCTTATTACAAAAACTCGGAAACTTCCGGAAAACCCCGAAGAAAATAGATTTTTTTTCCAGCGCATTTTTTGAGAACGGCTCAACCGATTTGGCTTAATCTTTTTTTGTTGTCTTCGCATTTGTCTGAAGATGACTCTTACGAAAGAAAATTTTGGGAAAATCCAATGTAAAAGTCGGAAAACTCGGAAAATCGAAAAATGATATTTTTGTACAGGATTTCACACGTATCCGATCCAGATGGTCTTTTAGAAGAGAAAAATTTGAAAATCTTAGTGGAAAACTTGGAAGCTTCCGGAAAAACCCGAAGAAAATTGAAATTATTTTTGTAGCGCATCATTTGAGAACGGTTGAACCGATTTTGCTCAATATTTTTTTTCTGTGTTTCCAATTTTCAGGAGAACGAAAGAAAATTCGAAAATCCATCGGAAAAATCGGAAAATTCGGAAAATCGAAAAACGATATTTTTGTAGAGAAAAATTGGTAAATATTGTAGTCAGTTGTACGTTGCGCGTTCTACAGTTCGCTCGATCATCGCTGTTCATTTACGCGCCGGACAAAAAACCAAAAAAATATTGTTTACCACAATGCATTGTATTAATGTTATTCCACTCGGGTCAAATACATTGAATTTCAACTGACTTCAATTCATTTGAAGTTCAAGTTTGGACTTTAATTCCACACTGAGAAAAAAATTCAAAAAACAACTCAAACTTCGCTAGATCATATTGCACCAATCATATTGCTCAAAAATGATGATTTTTTTCTTCTGGATTTTTTCAAAAGAAAAAATTCGTCCGTGTGATTTTTTTCAAAATTTCGTCAACGAAATACACAAAATGCAACAACAATGCTGTCGTAAAATTGAAAGAGTGTGTGTTATTCTCGAAGTATAAAATTTTCATTTAATATCTTAGAATATCTGAATTTAACAAAACGCGTTTCAAATTGATATCAAAAGTTAAAATTATAAGAAATGAGGCAAACAGAACAATTTCATTAATAAGACAGATAAGAATAAACGGACACGAAGCACCTCAGAACAACCTAGTTTTAATATAGTGGTGGGTGCATGTTGTGGTGTTTAGGTTAAATTGTAGATGATAGCTAAAACAATTTGAAAAGTATGGCGTGCCTATTACGAATATATTCGCAAGTGACAAAAACTATTCCAGTATGGTACGTCTTCCCAAACGAGTTTTGAGAAAAGCTGCTTTAAGCAAGGTATTGAGGATTTTTTTCCGATAAAGGGATTAAACAGAAAGTGGTTTCAAAAATCGTTTTATGATTTCGCTTGATTGGTCCATTAAATCCTAATTATTGTGTACAACCTAGGGGGAGGCCTAACGATGTCTTTAGAGCTTTCGGTGAGTTTGTGAACCAATTACGAACTGTTTTATAGATCTCAATGTCCTATTATTTTGGACGTACTGAGCGTTAAAGCATTACAATGTTGAATATAGGATTTTATCGAAAATGGCAAATCTCGTTACCACCGATTAAGCAAGTTTTAACAACTTAATTAGTTATCAACACCGTGATTTAACAATTTATCAACATTAAATTTAATTTTTGTATTCG
The DNA here is from genome assembly GCA_932526605.1 of Nephrotoma flavescens. Classification (NCBI taxonomy): domain Eukaryota; kingdom Metazoa; phylum Arthropoda; class Insecta; order Diptera; family Tipulidae; genus Nephrotoma; species Nephrotoma flavescens. The sequence goes on from OW052220.1 coordinate 257,825,308, forward strand.
TTTGGTACACAGAAAATTTTTTGCGTGCTATACTTTTTCATTTAAATTTGGCCGGATGAATCATATTTCCGCAACAAAAAATAAATAATAAATTTGTTTTATTTTCGGGAAACACCAAAATTTTTCCATTTTTCAACAATTCATCAATTTAGGTAAATTTGACGTTTCGAAATAACAAAATATAACCGAAAACCATCCGCCGCCTTTTTAATTTTTAATTTTTTTTGCTTTTTTTTAAAATCGATATTAAAGTTGTATGTTCTGTATACGTAAAAGCTTCCAAAATATTTTCTCGTTGTATCGCCCCAAACCCGTGCGCACCCAACCAAATGTGAAAAAAATCGAAATTCTATTATTTGGTGGCGTCTCAATTTTCATTTTTGGGTTTGGTTTTACTTATTTTCCCGTCGAACCGTATAGATAGTACGCGTATTTCATACGCAGAACTATTTAATATTCGTTTCACAAGACGAACGAAATTTATTTTTTTATTTTTAGCTGTCTTCATATCTTCAACTTGAGAATGGATGTCGAAAAAACGTAACAATATCTCTCTCGTAGCGCGCTAGCTGTATACTGATGTTTTAAGGACTGATAAAAAGTAAAATGCGGCATATTTATTTATAACAAACATGAATAAAAAAAAAAAAAAAAAAAAAGCAGAAAATCCTTGTAATAATTTTTCTACGTCAGATCTTTGGGTATATGGAGTCGCATGTATACTTGCCATCACTTCTCATGTAATATACGACGATGTTAAGCTGGATGTGTGTTTGTGTTATGATAGGCAGGCAGGCAGGCAGGCATAAACGAAAAAAAAAATTAAATATTATTCCAAGAACATTTCTGCTGTGTATGATGAAAATTAACTCCTTTATTCGATTTGAACGTAATGTATGTATGTGTGTGTGTGTGTATTAACGGTAAACATAAGTATAAAGATATGGCAATGTTATTGTGGTGTAGTCGATATACGGCGGACTTCTGCGGAATGGGAAGCGCTTTGTAATGAAATATTAATATTAATGAATTGAAAATAATATAAATTTATGGGCTGTTGTGTTGGGAGTTTTATTTATTTTGTTTTTGGGAAACGAACGTGTATACTTAAGGATATGTTATACCTCATTCCATCGGTAAACGTACATACGTATATAAGATTTCTTGTGGCTTACTGTTATTTAATTAGTTGGGAGGTATTTTGTTATGACATTTAAGCTGTGCCTGTAAAATCAATGTGCTAATTGCTGCTCCTACTATTTAATCGACTGGAATAAATAATATCAGGTCTTTTACGGGTATTCATATAATAACACTAGAAATATTGTAATCAATGAAATTGCTCAGGATTTCAATTTTCACATAAAGGGTGTTTCAAAAAGAAGTTCAGATTTAAAAATTTAATAAAACAAAAACGGTTTAATACAATCCTCCTGGTTTTATGGGAAATGATTTCATTCAATGGTGTGCGGATCTACTTCGGCAATGGTTGTTTCAATATTGGCTTTCAAATGCTCAATTTTTTGTGGATTGTCCGTAAAACACTTGTCTTTCACGGCACCTCACAAATATAAATCCAAACGCGACCAATCACACTTCCTTGCCGGTCAATTCACGTCACCATTTCGACTTGTAATGTGACCATCGAATTTTTGGCGCAGATTTGCTATGGTAACGCCCGATTTGTGGCATGGCGCATCATCTTGCTAGAACCAAAGGTCTTCCAAACCAATATCTTCAAATGCGACAATTTTGACCGAGAAGGAAATGCACCTCGTCCGAAAAGATGATTTTTTGAGCAAAATCCTCAACAATTTCGAGTTTGCCGCAGGCCCACATAGCGAATCAATATCAAAACAGATGGTCACCGGGCTTCAATTACTGAACCAATTGAACTTTATAGGGCCACAAACGAAGACGGCGATATATTTTTCTAAACGAACACTACGAGCACGAGTACACTTTGGATTGTCGACTATGTAGGTCGCATCACACACTTTATGCACAAACGTTTTGACTAAATTTTGTTCGACATTTTCTTGCGATTTCGAACCAATCGTCTTTGTTGTGCAAGTAAATTTCGAACATTTTCCGCTTTTGTCGAAGCGTTTAGCGACTTATTTCGTCAACTAGAAATAATATACTGAGATTCTGTCAAAGAAAGAAGGACCGACATGTCAAATCTGAACCAGTTATTGTGACACTCTTTACTCACAAATTTTTAGCGATGGTAGGTATTGCATGATGATAATGAAGTTTGTGCTATAAAAAGCAGTTAAACAACTTTTGAATTTTTCAAATTGGAGTTTTATTTTCAAAATAAATTTATAAAATGGGAAACGGTTCTAAATGTTGTGCCACAGAATCTAGGAATATTTACAGATTCTGGCTAACATGGAGAATATATGATGGTTTTCAAACAATATTTACGCCTATTATAGAGAAGTATATACGGCGAGCTAAATATCAGGTTTTCCAATAGGGGCATAACAATTTTGTATTTTAATACAAACGCACTCTTGAACGTTTTCTTAATCTCATCTCCAAAACGTCAGTCAAAGTTAACATTTTTATCAATGTGAAGCTCATGATCGAGCAACGTTTGCAAATTATTAAAAATTACTACCGCATTTCTGAGTCAGTTGTCGTAACTTTACGAGCGCCTACACCAATTTACCAGGCTGTGCATGCCATAATCGATAAATTCGGTTCAAAATGTTCACCATTGGATGTTCCTATGCAAGTGAGAGAACGCAACGGTCGAAGTACTATTAATTTATAGCTATAAATCAAGGCAATATAACGGTAATTTTAGATATATTTCATGATGCATTGTGATGATTATAATTGTAACTGGCTAAATGAAGTTCTAACGGTTCCAATTATGATAAACTTCTATTTTTCATATTTTACTTTGGTTTTAGCAATTGTAATGGTGTTATTGTGATTGTTCTGTATATTGGTATATTTCAGCACTCTCGAATTTAATTCACAAATCGTAGGAAATTCTTCCATTTAGCGTCACTATCTGTGTGACAAACGAATATGATAATCGACACTTACTTATACACAATCAACTTCCCAACCACCCCATACTTTCTTTCCTTTAACGCTGGATCGCGGATAACACATTAGCCATCTATAAGTCAAAAATTCAAATTCTATTTTTCACTAATTATTTTCTGTTAATGGAGGACTAAAATATTTAATGTATTAGGATATTGAAATCAAGAATACATATACTTGTGATAAAATTGGCGAGGATTGGTAGAACTCTTTTGAGGTTCGTGATTTTCACAGAATTTTTTTTATATATTTTGTCGCTTTCTATAGAAATATGTAAGAATGTTCCTTCAGATATTTACGTATCCTGGTCTATAATTTCTGATATATGCATTCTGATATACACATTAACTCAAAACTAATGATAACAGAATCGATGAAAAGATTACTTACACAAGTCTTCAGCGCCCAGATAAGAATTAGAACAACAGAACTCTAACGCAAATATCCAAATCAGCCCAACTTTCGAAATAAATGGAGCAGAAATATATGATAATATTAGACCTCAGGGTTGTCAAATGGAAAAAACAGTGGGCACAACTAGCTCGAAACGATACCAAATTGTGAAAGTCCAAATCGGCAGCACTAGAACGCGTTACAAAAAGTAATCAGAGAAAATTTGGGGGAAATTTAACCGAAATTTGACTGATAAATGAAAAATTGTGAAACAAGAAACGCATTCAATGAAACGCTCCTACTCAATACTCTAAATAATGGAACTGGCACGAGATTGCTATACAAATATGCCAGGCTACCAAGAATTACACATAGAACCCATAGAATACCATGAGAATAGGTCTGAAAATCAGAGTTACCGTCATAATTTATGTAACCGTTTTTAATAGTGGTTGAATTACCTACAACACCTATGGGTTTGCAGATATTTGAATGCCAATTTATACTTCAATTGAAGAAATTGTTAAAATCTCGTAGAAGGAAATAAGAATATGAGCCGTTCATTTTCAAAGTGGTTTAAGTCCATTTTATAAAACAAATAGTTAATGGTAACAATAATCACAATTCTTATAATTTATTTATTTATAAACAATTTTAGCCAAGTATCATCAAAAACAGAACGAATTGGTCAATTAACTAATTAACGAATTTTTATGTCAATTCAAACACAAACACTTAAAATATCAGTATAAAAATAAATGGACTTAGACCACTTCCAAAATAAATGACTCATTCCAAAATCAAGGGACTTCAAACACCTTACGATTGACCAATATTCACCCCAACGTAGGCGTGATTCCGCGGGTATCTTTGGTAATGGCAGCGCAAATGAAAACATGAATACTACATATTTTAGAAAATAGCAAAATTCATTAGTTTAGGTTGATAATCACTATAGGACATAATCACTATAGGCCATTCACTGTAGAACTAGACCATTGAGTAATCTATTAGAAAATGTGGGTGAAAAGCCGTTGACATTCTCTAGGATTGGCAGTATAAAAAAATTAAAATTGTTTTAAAATGTCGAGTAACGTTCACAACAATTTCACCCGTGAATCCGTAAACATCACCAGAATTGACGGTACAAATTTTCAAATCAAATTCCGTTATATTTTTTAAATTAATAAATACATAGCAAAGTTCATTATAGGAATTAAATCTTGTATAAAGTATTTTTAGCTATCAAAATATACCAAGGGATGAAACAAAATGTATTAAAACAACAACAAAGTTAAAACAATTTCCACTCTAGTTCGGAACTAGTAGGTGTGGTATAAAGCATTTCAAACAATTTGATTGGTTTTGAGTTCGACATAAACAACTCAATATAAGTAACTTAGATCAATGGACGAATGGAACAGAACATTTTCAAATATCAAATTTTATTGTTAGCATTCCCCACTGCAAATGGTAAATGGTTAACACCAATTTGGTAGTTGGAATAAAAAGGAACACGTTTTAACACTATAGTGAGGCAAACCCAATATACTCCACCTTCCCGTAAAATGAATCTTTTTTGACAATAAATTTATTAATTCGAGAGAGAGCTGCCAAAAAAACGCAAAAACATTTATTCCTAGTCACCGTTGTGTGCTTAAAACCATTAAATGTATTTTAATCCATTCTCTTGAAGCTCGCGCAGTCATCGAAAGTTATTTTTAATTTTTTTGTTAATTTGAAAGTGGCTGATGGGAGAAGAATTGCGGCTGTATCTTTAAATAATATGACACAGGCTAGTTCAAATCGTTAAATTTTCGGAATAAACAGTTTTAGTTGAAAGGAGCTTACAAAATGTGTTGTTTTTGAAAGCTCCGACTTGAATACTTCCTACTCGAATCCACCCTGATTGTAATTTTGAAATAGATATTTATAAATAATATCGGGATTTTGTAATTTATGTTTGTTTTAAATTTTTATTGTAATTTAATACACAAACAATACAATACAATAACATTTATTTTAGTAATTCTTTATGACTTAGATCTTAGGTTGTAGTGGCTTTTGTTGCACACTTTTGTCGCTAACCTGTCGCACATGTTTAGTAAAATGTGTTTATTGACTCACAGAATTAATTTATTTATTAATTTTCTTTTAATTCTTTATTGATTTCCGGATTTTCTCGGATGACCGCTCCGAGAACAAAGCAGGGTTTGGCGGATATCTGCAGGCTTGCGCACTGGGTAAAAGCGTTGCAGATATTCGATGGTAATCCCACACAGTATACCATATATCATGGAACCATAATGTCGAAACCGCATACTAAACGATTACGACAACATAAAAAACTTTGCCGTTGTACCGGTCAATATTGCAGAACATAAGACAGAAAATTAGAGGAAGGGCGGATGCTGCATTAATGTCATATAACATATTCACTGGACATCCATAAAGAAAATTTTTGTCCCTACATTATGTCTAGTATAAACGGTGCTAAGTGAGACATATAGAAACCGTGCGCAATAGACGTATTCATAAAGGGATTAAACAACGATATAAGTAGATTGTTGATGATTGAACGACAACAGAATCTACCAGAAGCATATGCTTCGTGTTTAGAATTCCAATACCTAAATTACCGGAACATACGGTAATCCACAAGAAGTGCCTAAATAATGCTTAAGAGCCCCTATAAACCAACTAACGTGAATACAAAGGAAGACAGACAATATTTCATTACCACAAAGGAACGCTGCTTATAATACCATCAGAATCCACCAGGATGCCACCTCTGCGACCAACAGGACTAAAGCCATCAATACCCATGGCAATCGACTCAAACCGTCCAATCACGACAAGTGAACTCGGTTAATTAGCCACCAATTCAGTCTGATCACCAACCGAACCAATGAAACCAAGAAACATATCCAAACCAGCAAAATTATCATCCCGCATACAAAAAGGAACATTTGGACCAGAATATACCCAGGAAAAGCCAAAGGATCTTCTATTTAGAGCCAGAAGTGGAAGAGGGTATCGAGATATACGACCAGTGGCCCTATTCTGGTAATTCCCCGGGAATAGGGAATTGAGGAAAGAATTTACATATAAATTATATTTAGGTAAGCCAGAAGCTGTGATATAAAAGCAAAGTAAAATCATTTATCAGTTCCCTATTCTCAGGGAATTACAGGAGGAACACCAGGAAAATTAGAATACCGAATTCAATTTTATGACAACAAGTTCATAAGAAAAGCACATTCCGGGTCACAACTATGTAATTCCACGGAAACAAGAGTGGAAACTGGCAGGATAAAGCAGAACCAAAAAAAATCAGCTCGTGACTGGATGAGAAGAGCAATGAATCCGTAAGTGATTAAGATAGCCAGTAAACTACATAAAAAACCATCGGATTGGAAATAAATGCAAGAATTATCGCTGGACAAAAAGGATCATCTAACGAGCTCACAAGTTTCCAATTTTAATTTTTTTATTTCAGTTTCAATTTCAATTTCAATTTCAATTTCAATTTCAATTTCAATTTCAATTTCAATTTCAATTTCAATTTCAATTCAATTTCAATTTCAATTTCAATTTCAATTTCAATTCATTCAATTTCAATTTCAATTTCAATTTCAATTTCAATTTCAATTTCAATTTCAATTTCAATTTCAATTTCAATTTCAATTTCAATTTCAATTTCAATTTCAATTTCAATTATTCAATTTCAATTTCAATTTCAATTTCAATTTCAATTTCAATTTCAATTTCAATTCAATTTCAATTTCAATTTCAATTTCAATTTCAATTTCAATTTCAATTTCAATTTCAATTTCAATTTCAATTTCAATTTCAATTTCAATTTCAATTTCAATTTCAATTTCAATTCAATTTCAATTTCAATTTCAATTTCAATTTCAATTTCAATTTCAATTTCAATTTCAATTTCAATTTCAATTTCAATTTCAATTTCAATTTCAATTTCAATTTCAATTTCAATTTCAATTTCAATTTCAATTTCAATTTCAATTTCAATTTCAATTTCAATTTCAATTTCAATTTCAATTTCAATTTCAATTTCAATTTCAATTTCAATTTCAATTTCAATTCAATTTCCATTTCAATTTCAATTTCAATTTCAATTTCCATTTCAATTTCAATTTCCATTTCAATTTCCATTTCCATTTCCATTTCAATTTCAATTTCAATTTCAATTTCCATTTCCATTTCCATTTCCATTTCCATTTCCATTTCAATTTCCATTTCAATTTCAATTTCAATTTCAATTTCAATTTCAATTTCAATTTCAATTTCAATTTCAATTTCAATTTCAATTTCAATTTCAATTTCAATTTCAATTTCAATTTCAATTTCAATTTCAATTTCAATTTCAATTTCAATTTCAATTTCAATTTCAATTCAATTTCAATTTCAATTTCAATTTCAATTTCAATTTCAATTTCAATTTCAATTTCAATTTCAATTTCAATTTCAATTTCAATTTCAATTTCAATTTCAATTTCAATTTCAATTTCAATTTCAATTTCAATTTCAATTTCAATTTCAATTTCAATTTCAATTTCAATTTCAATTTCAATTTCAATTTCAATTTCAATTTCAATTTCAATTTCAATTTCAATTTCAATTTCAATTTCAATTTCAATTTCAATTTCAATTTCAATTTCAATTTCAATTTCAATTTCAATTTCAATTTCAATTTCAATTTCAATTTCAATTTCAATTTCAATTTCAATTTCAATTTCAATTTCAATTTCAATTTCAATTTCAATTTCAATTTCAATTTCAATTTCAATTTCAATTTCAATTTTCAATTTCAATTTCAATTTCAATTTCATTTCAATTTCAATTTCAATTTCAATTTCAATTTCAATTTCAATTTCAATTTCAATTTCAATTTCAATTTCAATTTCAATTTCAATTTCAATTTCAATTTTAATTTCAATTTCAATTTCAATTTCAATTTCAATTTCAATTTCAATTTCAATTTCAATTTCAATTTCAATTTCAATTTCAATTTCAATTTCAATTTCAATTTCAATTTCAATTTCAATTTCAATTTCAATTTCAATTTCAATTTCAATTTCAATTTCAATTTCAATTTCAATTTCAATTTCAATTTCAATTTCAATTTCAATTTCAATTTCAATTTCAATTTCAATTTCAATTTCAATTTCAATTTCAATTTCAATTTCAATTTCAATTTCAATTTCAATTTCAATTTCAATTTCAATTTCAATTTCAATTTCAATTTCAATTTCAATTTCAATTTCAATTTCAATTTCAATTTCAATTTCAATTTCCATTTCAATTTCAATTTCAATTTCAATTTCCATTTCAATTTCAATTTCAATTTCCATTTCAATTTCCATTTCCATTTCCATTTCAATTTCAATTTCAATTTCCATTTCCATTTCCATTTCCATTTCCATTTCCATTTCAATTTCATTCATTTCAATTTCAATTTCAATTTCAATTTCAATTTCAATTTCAATTTCAATTTCAATTTCAATTTCAATTTCAATTTCAATTTCAATTTCAATTTCAATTTCAATTTCAATTTCAATTTCAATTTCAATTTCAATTTCAATTTCAATTTCAATTTCAATTCAATTTCAATTTCAATTTCAATTTCAATTTCAATTTCAATTTCAATTTCAATTTCAATTTCAATTTCAATTTCAATTTCAATTTCAATTTCAATTTCAATTTCAATTTCAATTTCAATTTCAATTTCAATTTCAATTTCAATTTCAATTTCAATTTCAATTTCAATTTCAATTCAATTTCAATTTCAATTTCAATTTCAATTTCAATTTCAATTTCAATTTCAATTTCAATTTCAATTTCAATTTCAATTTCAATTTCAATTTCAATTTCAATTTCAATTTCAATTTCAATTTCAATTTCAATTTCAATTTCAATTTCAATTTCAATTTCAATTTCAATTTCAATTTCAATTTCAATTTCAATTTCAATTTCAATTTCAATTTCAATTTCAATTTCAATTTCAATTTCAATTTCAATTTCAATTTCAATTTCAATTTCAATTTCAATTTCAATTTCAATTTCAATTTCAATTTCAATTTCAATTTCAATTTCAATTTCAATTTCAATTTCAATTTCAATTTCAATTTCAATTTCATTTCAATTTCAATTTCAATTTCAATTTCAATTTCAATTTCAATTTCAATTTCAATTTCAATTTCAATTTCAATTTCAATTTCAATTTCAATTTCAATTTCAATTTCAATTTCAATTTCAATTTCAATTTCAATTTCAATTTCAATTTCAATTTCAATTTCAATTTCAATTTCAATTTCAATTTCAATTTCAATTTCAATTTCAATTTCAATTTCAATTTCAATTTCAATTTCAATTTCAATTTCAATTTCAATTTCAATTTCAATTTCAATTTCAATTTCAATTTCAATTTCAATTTCAATTTCAATTTCAATTTCAATTTCAATTTCAATTTCAATTTCAATTTCAATTTCAATTTCAATTTCAATTTCAATTTCAATTTCAATTTCAATTTCAATTTCAATTTCAATTTCAATTTCAATTTCAATTTCAATTTCAATTTCAATTTCAATTTCAATTTCAATTTCAATTTCAATTTCAATTTCAATTTCAATTTCAATTTCAATTTCAATTTCAATTTCAATTTCAATTCAAATTTGTGAATTTGTGAATTTGTGAATTTGTGAATTTGTGAATTTGTGAATTTGTGAATTTGTGAATTTGTGAATTTGTGAATTTGTGAATTTGTGAATTTGTGAATTTGTGAATTTGTGAATTTGTGAATTTGTGAATTTGTGAATTTGTGAATTTGTGAATTTGTGAATTTGTGAATTTGTGAATTTGTGAATTTGTGAATTTGTGAATTTGTGAATTTGTGAACTTGTGAACTTGTGAACTTGTGAAATTGTAAAATTGTGAAATTCTGAAATTGTGAATTTGTGAAATTCTTAATTTGTGAATTTGTGAATTTGTGAATTTTTTAATTTTTGTATTTTTGAATTTTTGTATTTTTGTATTTTTGAATTTTTGAATTTTTGAATTTTTGAATTTTTGAATTTTTGAATTTTTGAATTTTTGAATTTTTGAATTTTTGAATTTTTGAATTTTTGAATTTTTGAATTTTTGAATTTTTGAATTTTTGAATTTTTGAATTTTTGAATTTTTGAATTTTTGAATTTTTGAATTTTTGAATTTTTGAATTTTTGAATTTTTGAATTTTTGAATTTTTGAATTTTTGAATTTTTGAATTTTTGAATTTTTGAATTTTTGAATTTTTGAATTTTTGAATTTTTGAATTTTTGAATTTTTGAATTTTTGAATTTTTGAATTTTTGAATTTTTGAATTTTTGAATTTTTGAATTTTTGAATTTTTGAATTTTTGAATTTTCGAATGAATTTTTGAATTTTTGAATTTTTGAATTTTTGAATTTTTGAATTTTTGAATTTTTGAATTTTTGAATTTTTGAATTTTTGAATTTTTGAATCTTTGAATTTTTGAATTTTTGAATTTTTGAATTTTTGAATTTTTGAATTTTTGAATTTGTGAATTTTTGAATTTGTGAATTTTTGAATTTTTGAATTTTTGAATTTTTGAATTTTTGAATTTTTGAATTTTTGAATTTTTGAATTTTTGAATTTTTGAATTTTTGAATTATTGAATTTTTGAATTTTTGAATTATTGAATTTTTGAATTTTTGAATTTTTGAATTTTTGAATTTTTGAATTTTTGAATTTTTGAATTTTTGAATTTTTGAATTTTTGAATTTTTGAATTTTTGAATTTTTGAATTTGTGAATTTTTGAATTTTTGAATTTTTGAATTTTTGAATTTTTGAATTTTTGAATTTTTGAATTTTTGAATTTTTGAATTTTTGAATTTTTGAATTTTTGAATTTTTGAATTTTTGAATTTTTGAATTTTTGAATTTTTGAATTTTTGAATTTTTGAATTTTTGAATTTTTGAATTTTTGAATTTTTGAATTTTTGAATTTTTGAATTTTTGAATTTTTGAATTTTTGAATTTTTGAATTTTTGAATTTTTGAATTTTTGAATTTTTGAATTTTTGAATTTTTGAATTTTTGAATTTTTGAATTTTTGAATTTTTGAATTTTTGAATTTTTGAATTTTTGAATTTTTGAATTTTTGAATTTTTGAATTTTTGAATTTTTGAATTTTTGAATTTTTGAATTTTTGAATTTTTGAATTTTTGAATTTTTGAATTTTTGAATTTTTGAATTTTTGAATTTTTGAATTTTTGAATTTTTGAATTTTTGAATTTTTGAATTTTTGAATTTTTGAATTTTTGAATTTTTGAATTTTTGAATTTTTGAATTTTGAATTTTTGAATTTTTGAATTTTTGAATTTTTGAATTTTTGAATTTTTGAATTTTTGAATTTTTGAATTTTTGAATTTTTGAATTTTGAATTTGAATTTGAATTTGAATTTGAATTTGAATTTGAATTTGAATTTGAATTTGAATTTGAATTTGAATTTGAATTTGAATTTGAATTTGAATTTGAATTTGAATTTGAATTTGAATTTGAATTTGAATTTGAATTTGAATTTGAATTTGAATTTGAATTTGAATTTGAATTTGAATTTGAATTTGAATTTGAATTTGAATTTGAATTTGAATTTGAATTTGAATTTGAATTTGAATTTGAATTTGAATTTGAATTTGAATTTGAATTTGAATTTGAATTTGAATTTGAATTTGAATTTGAATTTGAATTTGAATTTGAATTTGAATTTGAATTTGAATTTGAATTTGAATTTGAATTTGAATTTGAATTTGAATTTGAATTTGAATTTGAATTTGAATTTGAATTTGAATTTGAATTTGAATTTGAATTTGAATTTGAATTTGAATTTGAATTTGAATTTGAATTTGAATTTGAATTTGAATTTGAATTTGAATTTGAATTTGAATTTGAATTTGAATTTGAATTTGAATTTGAATTTGAATTTGAATTTGAATTTGAATTTGAATTTGAATTTGAATTTGAATTTGAATTTGAATTTGAATTTGAATTTGAATTTGAATTTGAATTTGAATTTGAATTTGAATTTGAATTTGAATTTGAATTTGAATTTGAATTTGAATTTGAATTTGAATTTGAATTTGAATTTGAATTTGAATTTGAATTTGAATTTGAATTTGAATTTGAATTTGAATTTGAATTTGAATTTGAATTTGAATTTGAATTTGAATTTGAATTTGAATTTGAATTTGAATTTGAATTTGAATTTGAATTTGAATTTGAATTTGAATTTGAATTTGAATTTGAATTTGAATTTGAATTTGAATTTGAATTTGAATTTGAATTTGAATTTGAATTTGAATTTGAATTTGAATTTGAATTTGAATTTGAATTTGAATTTGAATTTGAATTTGAATTTGAATTTGAATTTGAATTTGAATTTGAATTTGAATTTGAATTTGAATTTGAATTTGAATTTGAATTTGAATTTGAATTTGAATTTGAATTTGAATTTGAATTTGAATTTGAATTTGAATTTGAATTTGAATTTGAATTTGAATTTGAATTTGAATTTGAATTTGAATTTGAATTTGAATTTGAATTTGAATTTGAATTTGAATTTGAATTTGAATTTGAATTTGAATTTGAATTTGAATTTGAATTTGAATTTGAATTTGAATTTGAATTTGAATTTGAATTTGAATTTGAATTTGAATTTGAATTTGAATTTGAATTTGAATTTGAATTTGAATTTGAATTTGAATTTGAATTTGAATTTGAATTTGAATTTGAATTTGAATTTGAATTTGAATTTGAATTTGAATTTGAATTTGAATTTGAATTTGAATTTGAATTTGAATTTGAATTTGAATTTGAATTTGAATTTGAATTTGAATTTGAATTTGAATTTGAATTTGAATTTGAATTTGAATTTGAATTTGAATTTGAATTTGAATTTGAATTTGAATTTGAATTTGAATTTGAATTTGAATTTGAATTTGAATTTGAATTTGAATTTGAATTTGAATTTGAATTTGAATTTGAATTTGAATTTGAATTTGAATTTGAATTTGAATTTGAATTTGAATTTGAATTTGAATTTGAATTTGAATTTGAATTTGAATTTGAATTTGAATTTGAATTTGAATTTGAATTTGAATTTGAATTTGAATTTGAATTTGAATTTGAATTTGAATTTGAATTTGAATTTGAATTTGAATTTGAATTTGAATTTGAATTTGAATTTGAATTTGAATTTGAATTTGAATTTGAATTTGAATTTGAATTTGAATTTGAATTTGAATTTGAATTTGAATTTGAATTTGAATTTGAATTTGAATTTGAATTTGAATTTGAATTTGAATTTGAATTTGAATTTGAATTTGAATTTGAATTTGAATTTGAATTTGAATTTGAATTTGAATTTGAATTTGAATTTGAATTTGAATTTGAATTTGAATTTGAATTTGAATTTGAATTTGAATTTGAATTTGAATTTGAATTTGAATTTGAATTTGAATTTGAATTTGAATTTGAATTTGAATTTGAATTTGAATTTGAATTTGAATTTGAATTTGAATTTGAATTTGAATTTGAATTTGAATTTGAATTTGAATTTGAATTTGAATTTGAATTTGAATTTGAATTTGAATTTGAATTTGAATTTGAATTTGAATTTGAATTTGAATTTGAATTTGAATTTGAATTTGAATTTGAATTTGAATTTGAATTTGAATTTGAATTTGAATTTGAATTTGAATTTGAATTTGAATTTGAATTTGAATTTGAATTTGAATTTGAATTTGAATTTGAATTTGAATTTGAATTTGAATTTGAATTTGAATTTGAATTTGAATTTGAATTTGAATTTGAATTTGAATTTGAATTTGAATTTGAATTTGAATTTGAATTTGAATTTGAATTTGAATTTGAATTTGAATTTGAATTTGAATTTGAATTTGAATTTGAATTTGAATTTGAATTTGAATTTGAATTTGAATTTGAATTTGAATTTGAATTTGAATTTGAATTTGAATTTGAATTTGAATTTGAATTTGAATTTGAATTTGAATTTGAATTTGAATTTGAATTTGAATTTGAATTTGAATTTGAATTTGAATTTGAATTTGAATTTGAATTTGAATTTGAATTTGAATTTGAATTTGAATTTGAATTTGAATTTGAATTTGAATTTGAATTTGAATTTGAATTTGAATTTGAATTTGAATTTGAATTTGAATTTGAATTTGAATTTGAATTTGAATTTGAATTTGAATTTGAATTTGAATTTGAATTTGAATTTGAATTTGAATTTGAATTTGAATTTGAATTTGAATTTGAATTTGAATTTGAATTTGAATTTGAATTTGAATTTGAATTTGAATTTGAATTTGAATTTGAATTTGAATTTGAATTTGAATTTGAATTTGAATTTGAATTTGAATTTGAATTTGAATTTGAATTTGAATTTGAATTTGAATTTGAATTTGAATTTGAATTTGAATTTGAATTTGAATTTGAATTTGAATTTGAATTTGAATTTGAATTTGAATTTGAATTTGAATTTGAATTTGAATTTGAATTTGAATTTGAATTTGAATTTGAATTTGAATTTGAATTTGAATTTGAATTTGAATTTGAATTTGAATTTGAATTTGAATTTGAATTTGAATTTGAATTTGAATTTGAATTTGAATTTGAATTTGAATTTGAATTTGAATTTGAATTTGAATTTGAATTTGAATTTGAATTTGAATTTGAATTTGAATTTGAATTTGAATTTGAATTTGAATTTGAATTTGAATTTGAATTTGAATTTGAATTTGAATTTGAATTTGAATTTGAATTTGAATTTGAATTTGAATTTGAATTTGAATTTGAATTTGAATTTGAATTTGAATTTGAATTTGAATTTGAATTTGAATTTGAATTTGAATTTGAATTTGAATTTGAATTTGAATTTGAATTTGAATTTGAATTTGAATTTGAATTTGAATTTGAATTTGAATTTGAATTTGAATTTGAATTTGAATTTGAATTTGAATTTGAATTTGAATTTGAATTTGAATTTGAATTTGAATTTGAATTTGAATTTGAATTTGAATTTGAATTTGAATTTGAATTTGAATTTGAATTTGAATTTGAATTTGAATTTGAATTTGAATTTGAATTTGAATTTGAATTTGAATTTGAATTTGAATTTGAATTTGAATTTGAATTTGAATTTGAATTTGAATTTGAATTTGAATTTGAATTTGAATTTGAATTTGAATTTGAATTTGAATTTGAATTTGAATTTGAATTTGAATTTGAATTTGAATTTGAATTTGAATTTGAATTTGAATTTGAATTTGAATTTGAATTTGAATTTGAATTTGAATTTGAATTTGAATTTGAATTTGAATTTGAATTTGAATTTGAATTTGAATTTGAATTTGAATTTGAATTTGAATTTGAATTTGAATTTGAATTTGAATTTGAATTTGAATTTGAATTTGAATTTGAATTTGAATTTGAATTTGAATTTGAATTTGAATTTGAATTTGAATTTGAATTTGAATTTGAATTTGAATTTGAATTTGAATTTGAATTTGAATTTGAATTTGAATTTGAATTTGAATTTGAATTTGAATTTGAATTTGAATTTGAATTTGAATTTGAATTTGAATTTGAATTTGAATTTGAATTTGAATTTGAATTTGAATTTGAATTTGAATTTGAATTTGAATTTGAATTTGAATTTGAATTTGAATTTGAATTTGAATTTGAATTTGAATTTGAATTTGAATTTGAATTTGAATTTGAATTTGAATTTGAATTTGAATTTGAATTTGAATTTGAATTTGAATTTGAATTTGAATTTGAATTTGAATTTGAATTTGAATTTGAATTTGAATTTGAATTTGAATTTGAATTTGAATTTGAATTTGAATTTGAATTTGAATTTGAATTTGAATTTGAATTTGAATTTGAATTTGAATTTGAATTTGAATTTGAATTTGAATTTGAATTTGAATTTGAATTTGAATTTGAATTTGAATTTGAATTTGAATTTGAATTTGAATTTGAATTTGAATTTGAATTTGAATTTGAATTTGAATTTGAATTTGAATTTGAATTTGAATTTGAATTTGAATTTGAATTTGAATTTGAATTTGAATTTGAATTTGAATTTGAATTTGAATTTGAATTTGAATTTGAATTTGAATTTGAATTTGAATTTGAATTTGAATTTGAATTTGAATTTGAATTTGAATTTGAATTTGAATTTGAATTTGAATTTGAATTTGAATTTGAATTTGAATTTGAATTTGAATTTGAATTTGAATTTGAATTTGAATTTGAATTTGAATTTGAATTTGAATTTGAATTTGAATTTGAATTTGAATTTGAATTTGAATTTGAATTTGAATTTGAATTTGAATTTGAATTTGAATTTGAATTTGAATTTGAATTTGAATTTGAATTTGAATTTGAATTTGAATTTGAATTTGAATTTGAATTTGAATTTGAATTTGAATTTGAATTTGAATTTGAATTTGAATTTGAATTTGAATTTGAATTTGAATTTGAATTTGAATTTGAATTTGAATTTGAATTTGAATTTGAATTTGAATTTGAATTTGAATTTGAATTTGAATTTGAATTTGAATTTGAATTTGAATTTGAATTTGAATTTGAATTTGAATTTGAATTTGAATTTGAATTTGAATTTGAATTTGAATTTGAATTTGAATTTGAATTTGAATTTGAATTTTTTTTTTTTTTTTTTTTTTACCTAGTTTTTATTTCTATAAAAAATATAAAGCATATAATTACATAAAACGAAAAGAATCAGAAATAAAACTAGTTTAGTAGTCTCCTTATTAAAGATAATGTTTCGGAGCTACGATTCAATTACAAAAAATATTTAAATAATATTTAAATTACACTATTACAAATTTAAAATATTAATTATAAATTATTACTATTTCTATTCGGGTAAAATTATTACTATTACAAATTTTAAATATTAATTATAAATTATTACTATTTCTATTCGGGTACTAAACAATAAAATTCACAAACAAAATGGTAAAATGTTCATTACAGAAATACTTCCATGTTACTAATAGTAAATAGCCAATCCTTTAATAATTTGCAAAAATCATTAACATTATTTGTTTAAAAAAAAATTGACGGTAATTGACTATATAGTTTAGGAGCGGTATAGTTGAAGAATTTTTTAAAATGTTCCTTATTAGGACGAGGAATATTTATTCTATTAATGTTGCGCAAATTATATGATACGCTATTCAAATTACTAACTGTACGATTACCGCTAATTAAATAGAAAGCTTTTAATACTTTAAATACATATAGGTACCGAAGCGGCAAAATTTTGAATTTCACAAATAACGGGAAAGATGGAGTCGATCTTGGTTTAAAGTTAATTATTCTCAACACTGCTTTCTGAACGGACATCAACGGTCTAATATTGGATAGGTAAATTCCGCCCCAACAAGTAACTCCATATCTCAAATGCGAGTCAACTAGTGCATAATATATGCATTTTAGGAATTCCGGACTACAAATATTCCGAAGATAGTAAAAAGTTCTGAGTGTCATCCGTAACTTACTTTTTAAATTATCCACATGCCCCTTAAAATTTAATTGAGAGTCCAAATGTAAACCGAGATATTTAAAAGAGTACACAGTTTCAATTGGAATGCAAAGGGGGTCACAATTGGTATGATTGCAAGATAACGAATGATAAATTAAACATGAATTAAGTTCAGACGTTGTGCCACCAATGGAAAAATTCATTAGTTTAGACTTGCAACTCAATATCATATTATGCACAAAGAACCACTTTTTCAACAAGATAACGTCTTGCTTAATATTATGTTCTAGGGAATCTATATTGGAAGCAGAGTACAGTAATGCCATATCATCTGCAAACGCGACGATATTGCCACGTAAATCCAGGCTGAATATTGAATTACAATAGATTAGAAAGAGCAATGGCCCCAGAACTGATCCTTGTGGAACTCCAACATTACCTAGTTTCTCATCACTAAACTTCGCATTAACACAAACAGTTTGCTTACGGTTGAACAGATACGATTTAAACAAATTCAAACCAACACCTCTTATACCAATATTGCATAGCTTCGATAATAAAACACTATGATTAACGGTGTCAAAAGCTTTAGAAATATCAAGGAATAAAGCTGAGGATTTTAAATTATCATTTAAATTACGATGCAGAGGCGACAAAAATGCTAATAAGGCTTTTTCCGTTGAAGAATTCTTAATAAAACCATACTGTCGTACGTCGAGAAACTTAATTTTATCAAGATAATCTAACAATCTGTGTTTAATTATTTTTTCGAAGATTTTAGAAAAAGTGCTCAAAAGAGTAATAGGGCGGTAGTTATTTTTATCCAACTGAGAACCTTTTTTGAAAAGCGGTTTTACAACACCAACTTTAAGTAGATCTGGAAAAACCCCTTTTGACAAACAAGTATTAAAAATAAAAGTCAACACGTGAACCAGACTACTAATTATATTTATTATTATTTTATGTGAAACTTCGTCAAAGCCGTATGAAGTACTATTTTTTAAATCACGAACGATCGCAAAAATTTCCTCTTCACAAACTGGGAAAAAGAAAAAATTCTGATGATTGCAGTTCGAGAAAGTTAAGTTATCTCTAACAGACTCCTCTATATAAACGGTTTCATGATTAGTATTCAAAATTTCAGTAGGTACATTGATGAAAAATTCATTAAAAATATTAGCTATTTTAGTTGGATCATTTTCAATTTTATTATCTCCAGCCGCAATTGAAATAATTTTATTAGTGCTCAGTGTGTTGTTCAGAACACTATTAACCACCTTCCATTTCGATTTTAAATCCTCTGCAGCAGTAAACTGTGCCTTAAAATACCTTTCCTTTGCTTGAGGAATTAAGCGTTTTAATTTACCATTAATCTTTTTAAGTTTATTACTCAACATCACATTAGTCTGGTTCTTTGCTAGTTTTTTAGCTAAATGGTTTTTATAGTTAATTAAACTCAGTAGTGATGCGGTTATCCAGGGTTTTATTTTGAAGTCAGATCTTCTTATTTTAGTTATCGATTTGTTCTTATTTATCTCCCCAGTCAGTTTATTAATAAAAATGGAATAAGATAAATTTGGATCATTAGCAGAGAATACAGAAGACCAATCATAAGAATTTAAAGTAATCAATAAGTCGCAATAACTAATTTTTGTTTGCAATCGAGGTTGACAACGTGAAAACTGTTTTTTTGGATTAAATATATTTAATGCTAACATGATAGTATTATGATCCGTCACTTGAAGATTTACACTTTTTACCTTAAGAGAATATCTTGAAATATTTGATTCAGAAAATACATGATCAATACACGTATTTGAGCATGGCCTCGTAACGCTATTCATAAGAGAATCTAAGCCAAACGAAGAGCACAACAACAAAAGATCATCTTTCACAAGTGATTCTTTAAATAAATCAATATTAAAATCCCCAAGTAAGATTCTGTGCTTCGATTTATCAGTAACTAGAAAATCATTTAATTCATTTAAAAAAATATCTGAAGAAATAAAATGCAATCTATAGACTAGAATAAAACAGAAATCGATATTGTCAATGCGAACTGTTAGCTTGATAACATCAGCTGATGAGAACGTCAATGCGGTAAAATGAAAATCAAAAGTAGATCTAATAAAGACCCCAACACCACCAGACCTATATGAATCATTACAATTAGCGATAAACGTAAAATCAGACAAATCAAAATTGTTAATTTCATAGGATGAAATCCACGTCTCGGTTAGAAAGATTATATCCAGATCTTTAATTAACGAATTAATATTTGCCAAAAAAAGATCGAAATTTTTACGGAGGCTCCTGATGTTTTGTAATAAAAAGTTATAATTACAAATATTTGGCTGGCTCATCGAAATTTTATATTTAAACGGTAACAAAAATTGTTTGTCGATAATATACTAAAGTAGAACTTAATATGAAATTGATATAAAATTAAAATCATCAAGTTATTTTGTAGAAAGAAATTATAACAAAAAATAAAATACGAAAAAATTAAATAAGATAGAAGTTCGTTAATTATTCGTTTGAGTTTAAAATATAAGTTATTATAGCACCATGGGTACAAACCGTAATACCATTTGTTTGAAAATGAATAAAAAAGTACTAACTTAGTGCATATACAATAACAAAACGAAAATTTAGTACCCAATAATATAAAACTTACTATAAAAAATTGATTTTGAATTTGAATTTGAATTTGAATTTGAATTTGAATTTGAATTTGAATTTGAATTTGAATTTGAATTTGAATTTGAATTTGAATTTGAATTTGAATTTGAATTTAAATTTAAATTTGAATTTGAATTTGAATTTGAATTTGAATTTGTATTTGAATTTGAATTTGAATTTGAATTTGAATTTGAATTTGAATTTGAATTTGAATTTGAATTTGAATTTGAATTTGAATTTGAATTTGAATTTGAATTTGAATTTGAATTTGAATTTGAATTTGAATTTGAATTTGAATTTGAATTTGAATTTGAATTTGAATTTGAATTTGAATTTGAAGTTTAAGTTAATGCTCAATTTCAATTTCAATTTTTATCTCAAACTCCATTGAACTATATTTTTTTATCTAAAGATTTTGTGCAATAAAACTCAGTTCAACATCTTTCAGCACAACAATCCTCCGGTGATAGTTAAGCAGGTAACCGGACTAATCATCAATGGTAACTTCAAAATTGCAAAGAATACGAACGGTGACACGACAAAACATTTCGTTGCAGAGACGAACCCACCATTCACATTGTTATAAGATGTTCGACTAAGACCGATCTCTCATTCACTTCTGCAAATTTTCTATATATACGGACAACAACTATATGCGTCAGGAGAATTAATATTGCATTATCTCTTTGCGCATTAGACAGATCCCATTTCGCTTGTCGAGAAGTTCGGAGTAGCTGGTCGGAGTAGCCCACAACAACATTTGTATTCAGACAGACTTACAAGATTGCCGAGAAAGTTTTAGTTCGGGTGGATAAACTCAAGACAGGATTGATTTTAGGGGCCATATTGGTAGTTGTTAAGTGAAGATCTCGAAAATACTTTGAAGTTCATTGCAAAAGGAAAAATAATTCAATTGCCATCGACATGAAGGACCAACTATACAAATAATGCCCTCGTTATCGCGTTTTATGATTTCATCACGGGTGAATTTTATTTCTTAGAAATCTAGAAACCAAATCATTTTTGAGTATGGTGGAGTATGGTAATCAATATACTCATCTGCACGCTATATTTCGTGGCAGATGGAACGTTGACATAATCGATGGATTATTGTATTTTGGCAATGAGAAATTACTATATTGTTTAGTTTATAGTACTGGGGTCAGTTAGACAATTGTCAGAAATTATGTTTGGATACTCGACCAATAAACGATGAAGCAGAAAAATTTCTTTCAATGTCGAAAAAAGTATCCAAGGCAGGTTTAGGCCTTCTGTCTTACTATATATGAACAGCTTTCCAGATGGAATTAGCATTGTTGGTATCACACATTTGAAAATGATGGACATTTATTTTAAAACTAAAGTATAAATTTTCACGCGTATCATTTTAAAAGCGCAAGAAAAGTTTGACAAATTTTGAATCAAAATTTCAATCAATTCGTTGTATTCAAAATTGCATAAACATGATATACTGTCAAGTATAAATCAAACGTTATTTATATAAAAGATAAATATCAGACCATTTCCATTGATTTACCGTCGTATTATTTTACCGTCGAAAACCACAAATTTTATGGATCGTGCACATACCATCAGATAGTTAAATTTTATGATGTTTTATTGCTGGAATTTATCACGCTGCAGAAATTTTTTATTTTATTCTTTCTTTTTTTTTTGGTTGCATTTTAATCAAAATTTGAATCTCTTGTAGTTTTTTCAGTGGTAATGGTGGTTGGTGTTGAAAAGTTGATGTTCCGTGGTCGGGAAAGGTGGTAATTATGATGGAAATATTTTAATTTTTATACGTTAACTAATTACTGTACGTACTACGGTAAGTAGATAATTTTATAATTTGGTCATGTAAATTTTATGTCTATATAGCGTTTTACGAGTGTTTTATGTATTTGAACTTTAGACCATAAGATGATGTTTTATTTATTACGGTAGTATGTTACGTAATTTTACAGACAAATATAATTGGTGTTTATATTTCCGTATATATAAATTTAATCGTTTCCAAGGGAATTCCATCTAAAAACATGTTTGTGAATGCCATAAATAAATCAGCAATACAATGTATGTATTCCCTTCCTAATTATTTTGCTAAATACCAAAAGTACCCCACACCACATTGCTGCACCACATATAATGTATAAATATTTATCTTCCCTATATAGATAAGTAAGGAAGCGTGTGTATACGAAATATACACATATTTACATTAACTCAAGCGAAACCTAATTTTGATTTTATTTCGATTTTTTTTTGTAAGCTTTCTTATATTTGCCGAATCGATTTTCATCCATTGTACTTCAAATATACGTATGTGTATATACGTTTACAAAATAAACAGCGTTAGACTTGGCATTCATATACGTATACAAACATATATAGAAACTAAATATTAGATTCACATTCAATTTAAAGGAATAGATCCTATTATATTGTTTGGTACGAGTATGATAGAAAAGCTTCTTAACTTATCAATACTCGATACACTAGGCGCTCGCACAAAAAAATAACAGGAAAATCTATATGTAGAAAGGATAAATAGCAATTCATCTTAGTCATTGGAATTTCTTCTGAAATTTCCGCAAAACTTTAATTAATTGTCTTTCTAAGGATTATATCCATGTGAATGTGTAGGCTATTTAATATATGCCGAAAGATTTCATTTCGTGTAATGTGAAGATGTCATGAAAATAGGCAGATTGTTTATTTAGTAGTGGCATCTATACATTTTCGAAAGATAAATGGGATTTTAACTATTTTTTTCCAGTGTTGTTTGTATAACATAAAAGCAATGTAAACAACTCTAAACAATAAGCTTTATATTACGGAAATACGTAATCCAGCAAACAAACAGTTCATAAAAAAATCAACTGTGAATAATATTATTCAAATAATAGTTTTATGTATTTTGGATACAATGCTGACACCATGTCAATACAACATAATCCGATCGTTGGATTTGCATTGTTCATCCAGACCCTTCAAATTATGCGGAAAGATGAATTTTTAACGAATCGTAGTATTGGTTTGCTCTCCAGACTCGAAAAGTTCAAATTGTGAGGGAGGATGTAATTTTCAGAAATTTTCACACAATCGTTACGTAGGGATGACCAAACGAGAACAACCAGTGAGCAACTCTCAATGACAGTGGTGCTCAATTATTCCGATCGTTGAATTTGTAGCATTATTAAATACTTCGAATTGTGCGGGAAGATTAGTTTTTAACGAATTTTTGCAATAAATCGGCACGCATGGATGACCAATCGAAAACAACTAGTGACGAATCCTTAACGACAATCGACTAAACCATTCCGATCGTTGCATTTGTAATCATCCTAGGATTATATTAATCTAAAAGACGTTTTGAATTGTTGCCAAGTTCATACCTCAGAGCCAACAAATTGAATTAATTTTATCTTATAATAAAAGATAATAAAATATGTTACAATGTTGGCCAAACGCCAAAATGTGTTGACCAATCCTGACCTAAACGATTACCTAACAAGCGGGGAGGATCCCGTTTTGGCTTCCGCTTTAAAATGTTTACTGTTCCCCATACAGTCACAGGGTGTATATATTGTGGCCAACACTCGACTTTCTTGTACAATTTTTTCCTCAGGAGATTACATGTCAAAAATCTATTTGTTGCTCAAACGCACAATATCAAAAACTTGGCAGTCGACGTACTTTTGATATCGCATCGTTTTTTTGTCCTCTTTTGGTATAGAGAAACAAACCATATGCAACTTCAGATTAGTTGATTGCAGAAATCAATCTGTCATATGTTCAACCTGTGTTGTGTATGCTTGGTAATTTCATGTAATCCAACCGTAGTTGTCGAATTTTTTGTAAATAAAACTAAATGTGTTCGGAAAGAAATTTTTCTAAAAATGAAATCAAAAATTAACCGAATGTTGGTAAAATTTAATTTTTTTTTTGTCAAAACTTGTCATTTCAATTAAATTTTAGTAAAATGATATGAACCAATTTTGTTGCCAATTTAATTTAAAATCTTAAATTTAAAATATTTGCAAAATACGAAAATGATTTTAACAAAAAATTTTATTTCAAAATGAATTTTCCGAATCTGGCAATTTATCAGAAAACCTTAAGTATGATTCTTTATGCTGATTCCTTCTTGTTTGGGCTGTAGGCGCGAAAAGATGAATTTGGTGATGATGATTTTTTGGGTTGGGACAGTCGAGTTTGGAATGGGAAACCATCATCACTAAATTTTAAAATATTGTATGTAAAATAAGTTAATTAAAAGTTGTATGGCATTAAAACCATACAACTTTTAATTAACTTATTTTACATACAATATTTTAAAATTTTATAACCAAATATATCTAAAATTATGAAAAAATATTGAGTGCATCTTTTAATGTGCTTTGTAAATACAACTTCTACAATTTATATGTTTAAAGTGGTTGTAATTAAATAAAAGCTAATAAACCAAATCAACAAAAACTTTATGTAATTACTTTTAATAAAGAACTAAAATAAACAACATATAAATCCAACTGAAAATTGTACAAAGACGAATGAATATGTAAAACCAACGACAAGTTAAGGTGGAATTGAGATTCTTAGGTACCGCGCAGTAGTGTCTAAAAAAACTACGAGTACGTCATCGTCTATTGAAGAAAACAAAATTTTTTGTACCAACCACTCACTATCCAATCTAACGGAATGGTATGCAGAATCAACGGTTAAAAGGCTGACTGGTGTCTCCTGTACATCTTCAAATCATTCGGATTGCAGCAAGGTATCGAAGGAAGATTATCATCCGCGGGATATTATCTATCCCACAAACGAGACATTAATTGGTACAACAAATTAAAGATATAATTGTTGTAAATTAATTTTCCTTATAGCTGTTTGAAGAGTACTTTAAAGAGAGTTCCTGATTGCAATGAATGTTAATTTCAAACGAATGTAAAGATCTAGTAAAGATTGATTTTACAATTTCTACATCCAAGGCAATCGTTGCGATGATTGTTTATCGGATGATAATTTTTTTTGCAAAGTATCTTCTTATTGGTTAAAAAATAAAAAGATTTCTTTTTGGAATGCGATAACATGATGGGGAAAAGCGGTTTTCGATCACTTGTTATCAGAACGCCTATTTTGATCCAGAATTGGGAGACGAAACAACAAATTTGTGTATACGTATACGACGTATAATACACAATTTTGAATTAGTGTGCTGTCATTTGTTACGCATGTATGTGTGTTGTTTTTATGACCATAGGCACCAAAATTTATCGAACCGGGTGGAATCGGTTCAAAATTTTGGTGCTTCCACTCCTGTATTGTGACATTTGTACATGGTATCTAGATGAGGAACAAATTTGTTCGGACGTAACGCCACACATTGTGTAAATTAACAAATTTTATATTTTATAAAAAAAAAACAATTGTAAAATATTTCGTGTTCAATAAAACGACACGTAAAAAATAAATTCACTTTCCTCTAAATTTAGCATAATTTGACAAAAGCAAAATTATAGTAAATTTTGAGGAAAGTGAATTTATTTTTTACGTGTCGTTTTATTGAACACGAAATGTTTTACAATTGTGTTTTTTTATAAAATATCCCTTTTCAACCAAAAAATGGATCTATTAAAGTTCAAACCACACAAATGTATGAGTAAAAAATCCTAGTATGTAATGACGTCTTTGATAAAAAATTGCACTTGATTTGAAGTACAACCAACACAATTGTGTGTATAGTTAGTGTTTTTTTTCGAACAAAAATAAGTTTGAAAGGAATACACAAATATGTAAGTTGGTTCAAAACACAAACAAAAATAAATTTATGACATGGTACTTTTGCCATTCCCAAACAATTGGTTAGTAAAACACAAAATGGATATATAATTTGTTAATTTACAAAATATAAAATTATTAACCTAAAATAAAAACATTGCGAATGGTGTGGCGTTACGTCCGAACAAATTTGTTCCCCATCTAGATACCATGGGAAAATATCACAAAACAGGAGTGGAAGCACCAAAAATTTGAACCGATTCCACCCGGTTCGATAAATTTTGATGACTATGGTCACAAAAACAACACACATACATGCGTAACAAATGACAGCACACTTATTCAAAATTGTGTATTATACGTCGTCTACGTATACACAAATATGTGGTTTCACCTCCCAATTCTGGATCAAAATACGCGTTCAGGTATTCTAGAGCACAATACTCATAAACAAAAATAAACAAACAAAATAGAAAAAAAAAATATTTTTGGTAATTCGCCTGAGAATTTTTTTTATTGTGAATTGTATTTTTCAAAACTCAAGTTGGAGTGCGACATATGAATAAGCAGGAAGGTGTGACATTTTGAACGCTTACGTAATCGAATTTTCTTGTGTGATTACAAAATTGGATATTTGTATATTTGTACAATATAGTGCAGGTGCTTAACCTAATAAAAGAGACCGTGCAGGAAGGTGCGATATTTTTTTGGAGCTTACGCAATCGCATCTTGTTCCCGTGCTAATACGAAGCCGAATATTTGGATATTGGCACCAGATTGTACCGGTGTACCAAGTTAATCAATGTAATGATCATCAGCAGGTAAATAGCGCACATATAAACCGGCATGTAACACGTTAGAACCACATCTCAACGGTGCATCATATCGGCGGTGCAGCAATAAACGGAACAACCACAGTTACTTTGATCGCCCTTAATGAAAGTAATTTTCTAGGTGGTGTCGATGTTAAAGCAGATATAAGTTTTGCAAGGACGAGTGACCAAGGTTGTAGCAGGATTCAGCATCGGGGACTATATTTACCTAAGTTCTATCGTATTTTTATTGATCGAATTTTATTTTTATAATTATTTTTAAAAATTACTTTCCTTAAAATTTTGCTTAATTTTCTTTAATTGTTTGGGTTGTTTTAGTGTTAACAAAAATAAATTTAAATAAGTTTTTAATAACGTTTTGAGATCTAATCTATAGGATTAAATACGCTTAATAACGATATTTCTTATTATCTACAGTTACTACTACTACATATGATTTTATTTTGTTTCTTTATTTTGTAGACAGTAATTAACTATATTGCAGAGCCAAGGATGTAGGAAGCGCTTCTTCGTCTGAGGACTCCTCTGTAAGTTAACCTTCAGAATCTGAAGGGATTCATGTCTCTCGTTTGTTTTTTTGGTCGATCATGCGAGCACTTATTTAAAGTCCTATTAACGTAACTACGAATAATAAGTTGCACTATTTTTTTCTCATTTTTAAAATTATTAACAACTTAGGCTAATGATTATTGAAAATTTATATTTTGTTAAAATAAACAATTATGTTTAGTTTGTTTATATAAAGTGGATTGTGTTACTAAACAATATGGGTTAATAGTTTGATTGACCGAGAGTGGAATGAATTAAGGTAGGTTTTGGGGAGTGAGAGTGTCTCTTCAAGTGGCCAATAGAGTGTCTATCCAATACCAGATTAAACCAATACCCACGACCATTATTACCCCCACCGATTTGAGCAGCGGCATATTGGCAAGGTATACTCTGTACACACGCTTCGATTTCTTATAATTTCCAAATTACATTAATCTTTTTTTGTCAACGTCAGCGATATATAAGCTGGCGATAGCTTTAAGAGAAGCTTGTGTGCAACCCCGCGGTATAACTGACCCAGGTCATCCAGTTACAACATTAATGTGAAAATGACGTTTTTTATGTTTGTTTCTCAACCAAAATATGGCCCTGTATACTGTCCAAACAAATTGATTGATCGGGCAGGAAGCTTTTTCCAAAAATTTCTGGATCGCAGTAAATTTTGGTCGAAATCGGTCCCCCGGAAGTGACAGCTTCCGTATGAGCTATTTCGCTTTCGCAAATATTTTTAAAAGTATACTATTTACGAGTAAAAACAACTATGAACAATATCGGTTCAAATCTGTTTAACAAAATTTATAGGCAGAAATTTTTATTTCGTACAATAAACTGTTTTTTGTGTAAAAACCGTGAAGAGTTTTGCTGTGAAATGTGGTGAACATCTGTGTTCTGGATGTGGCAGCTTCCGAAGGAGGTTTTAAAATGATTTCAATTCCATCAGTTCAATTTTCCGATTTAGAAATTAACGGATGTGAGTTTCAAACAAAACGAAAAATCAACAAAAACACGAACATACAAAAGTTTGTTAAATAACCATAATAGTACGTACACTGGGGAAAAAAATTATCATATACAACAAAAATTATCAAAACACCACAAATATTTTAGATACTGATACAAATAACAACATTTATTAATAAAATATTTCATTCCTAAATAGGTAAAAAACACTAGATGTC
This sequence comes from Nephrotoma flavescens, assembly GCA_932526605.1. Taxonomy (NCBI): domain Eukaryota; kingdom Metazoa; phylum Arthropoda; class Insecta; order Diptera; family Tipulidae; genus Nephrotoma; species Nephrotoma flavescens. The sequence goes on from OW052220.1 coordinate 257,854,419, forward strand.
GAATACTAAAAATTTTATAAATATTTTTTTTTAACTTATAACTATTGTTGATGTGTGTGGACAAGCAAAAATTCGAAAAATGAGAAGACAGAAACATTTCTGTGAGCTGGAAAATTTAAAAATGTTTTCCTTAAAAAAAAAAGTTTAAATATTTTGTTTAGTAAATTTCTCGGTTTTTGTTTGTACACAAAAATCAGCAAAAGCCTTTTGATCATCGCATCCATTTATTAGAGGTGTCGTTTGATGTAACGATTTATAAGCTAACTATAACCATGTAGGTCACATCAGCGGAACAATTCTGTGAGCTGGCCAATATTTTTTCAGTGTATTACTCAATTTTTAGATATTTTTGATTGCTCACACATATCAACACAAGCTTTATCATCATCGTATCCATATGCCGGTGGTGTCGTTCGATGGGACATTTTCTAAGCTAACTGGGGCCGTATACTCTTTAAATCGGTGGAAATTTCTCAAACCGGAGTATAGTTTACTTTGAATTTCTATATATAATTAGAACTGCTCGCTGGCTACTTTAAAGATTGTTTTAAATTTCTTAACTTTTTTTAAATGAAGAAACATAATTACTCCCTCCTACTAATCAAAAAATTCTGACTGGGTAAATCGATTCGAAATTATTTTTTTGAGGCAAAAACTTGAAAACAAATTTGGAAAAATGATTAATGTAGTCGGCGAGCAATTCTAATAATATAGAGAAATTCAAAGCAAACTTTATTCCGATTAGGGAAATTTCCATCGATTTCAAGAAAACGGCCCCTTGCCACATAGGCCACATTTGCGGAACAATTTTGCGAGCTGGCGAATATTTTTATCAGTGGATCACTCATTTTTCGAAATTTTGTTTGTTCATACATCAACGTGAGTGATAAGGTAAAAAAATTATAATTTTTACTATTTGACATCTAGTGTTTTTTTACCTATTTCGGAATGAAATGTTTTATTTTAAATAAATGTTGTTTATATATTTGTATCAATATCTAAAACATGTGTGGTGTTTTATTATTGCTTTACAGCGCGCAGCAACTAAGATTGTGAATATTTCACGATGAAAAGTTTTATTTACGCCAACCGTATTATAAATAAAAATTATAATTGTTTTGAGTTTTATTAATGATGTTAAATTATTATGTTATATTGAAGATTTTGCGCTTAACTCAATAATGGTTTATTTCGTAAATAGTTATTTAATTATTTTAATCCTTTCTGTAATTTCAAATAAATTTATTATAGAGAGATCTGTAAACGGATTATGAAACTACAGAAAGCTCGATTTTGCAATCGCATAAACGACGTTTTATACGTTTTATTGTTTTTTGTAAGAATATTTAATTAAGAAAATCAAAGATGTCAACGATGTGATTCATAAGTTCGAAACGGAACTGAACGTGAACTGAAGCACATTTGCTCTCTTTAATTTTGTTATAAATGTGATCGTTTAGATTGCTATTAAATCCATTTCGTTCATCTCAAAAATTCTGATGTGCATGGGACCAGAATTTACTAAAGACGTAACATTTATATAAAACTAAATTTTATACACAACTAAACGGAAAGCTCATTTTTATAGAAAATTAATAAATTTATGCTCCACTTTAGTTTAAATTTAATAATTAAATACTACACTATGATGGCTGATTTTCAAATATGTGTTCTTTGAATATTTTTTTAAAAATATAAAATAAAAATTTAAATGATTTATTTAATTTTTTATTCATAAATTAATCAAATGGCAGGTTTCGTATAGGAGTTTTTGTCGGTTTTTGCAAATATTAAGAAAAGTATATCATTTACAAGAAAAACTAAGATACTAAAATTAAATTTGTCCATTTGTTTTTCATAAAGGGGAAATGGAGTTTTTGTCAAAAAAATGAGTTAAAAAAACGCGGCCCTGAACACTCACAGCAAAATCAACTTATAAATAAAGCAAGCGTTTCGTTTTAAAAAATTTCATATTATATTTTCAAGCAAAACGAAATATTTTGATTTGAAAATGATCATTTTAAAATCGTTTTTGTTTTTTTAAAATTGAAATATAGATTTAAAAATAAATCAACTTTATATTAGAGATATTAATTTTTATTTTAAACCCGTTAACATATAGAGATGTATTGCTGAGGTTTTTAATTTAAAACTTTAACTTTAATAGTGTTTTTTCTTTAAAATTTTTAAATGCAACATTAATGATATGAATACGTTGACCGCATATAAAATGACCGCATATGAATCTAAATAGAAAAAAATTAAATTCAAATATGTTCAACACAATAAATTACGTTTTCACATGCGGTTTGAAAAAGGTAGAAAATTATGTATTTCCTCTCCGATTCAAGTCATCAAAAACCAAAGAAATTAATCCCCCCCCCCCCCCCCCCGCCCCCCATTTTAACCCCAGAACCGTTGTATAAAAATACAAAGAACCCTTACAAAAATGAAGACCTTTCAAAGTTATTTCTTGGCAGTTTGGTTTCGTACTGATACAAAGTTGGTCTACTCATCAAGTTACAACGACCAAACTGTAAAATGTCAAATATTACTTTATACCTACCGTATAACACAAGAACATATCAATTTAGCGAATTATATTACCGGCTTAAGAAGTTTGAAATTTGTGTAGTGTTAATTTGCAGAATTTTGAGGAAACAGCTGTTTCTGTCAATGTTGACAAATATTTCGTAAAATATTAACCAAAACGAATTGTATGTAATTTTAAAATACTAAGTTTTAGTTTGAATGCGATATAATTTGAAAACTGAACTAAATGGTTTCTAAAACATCTATTTTTACGATGCTAAAGTTAGCTGAAAGTTGTCAGCCGAAAGTGAAAATATCGATAATGCAGATTGTGTCTCGGCTACATCAGCCGAAAGTTGAATTTTCTTATATTAATTGAAATTAGCCGAAAGTTGAATTTTCATCAGCCGAAAGTTGAATTTTCTTACATTGCCAGCCGAAAGTAACTAACCTCCAATATCAGCCGATATGCCAAATATTCATTACAAACAACAAATAAAATTGTTGAGAGCCCGGTAAAATTGGGGGGGGTGTGAAATACACGTTCAAATTTCAAAAATTAATAAAAACTTAACGGTTAAAGTGTTATGTCTGGCAAAGGTCTCGTTTGAATCGGTTCGTCCATTTTTATCGTTGAAACATTTTCCAGGTCATGTTTCATGCTGCAAATATTTTGAAAAGCATATTATTTAGTAGGAAAACCATTATGAACTAAAAGATTCTAATTTCAATTTTCAACAGCATCGGCTCAAATCTGTTTTACAAAAATTAAGCGGAAATTACGATTTTTTACAAAAAAACAGGGTTGCCTTGATGGTTTTCTGAAATTTAAGCAAGTATAATTATTTTGTATAATAACAAAACAGTTCTGGTATAGGTTCAATTTTTCGATTTAGAAATTAACGGATGTGAACTTGCCAACGAAAATTAAAATGAACAAAAACACCCACATAAAAAATTGTTGAATCAACATAATAGTACACTGGATATAAATTTGTCACGTACAACAAATTATCAAAACACAAACGTTCTAGATCCTGAAGTACATTTAGTCATATTTAGATAGGTCGAATATTAAAAATTTTATAAAAAAAAAATTTTAACTTATAAGTGGATAAACAAAAATTTCGAAAAATTGAGCGATCCACTGCAAAAATATTGGCCAGCTCAGAGAATTGTTCCGCAGATGTGTTGTAAAAGCTCAGTTAGCTTAGGAGTTTCACTATCGAACGACACTACCAAAATATAGATACCATGATTAGAGAAATCGGATAAGGTAGGTGAGGTGCCAGGGAAGCGATGTAACATGCATATATTTTAGAGAATATACAGAAATATGTCTGTGAGCTGGAAAATTTAAAAATGTTTTCCTTAAAAAAAAGTTAAAATATTTTTTTTAATGGATTTTTAAAAATTTTGTTGAACAGAGGCCGCATTCGCGGAGAACCAATATTTGTTCAGTGGATTACTGAATTTTCCGATATTTATGTTTATTAATACTCATCAACATAGGTATATCTAAATACCATAGGTCTAAATATTTTTTAGGATCTAAAACATTTGTGGTGTTTTGATAATTTGTTGTATGTGACAATTTTTTACCCAGTATACTATTATGTTAATTTAACAAATTTTTGTTTGTGAGTATTTTTGTTGATTTTGATTTTTGTTGGAAACTCACATCCGTAGGTAGAAATTAAGTGTGGTTTATTCGAGGTCTATATACATTTGTCGTAAAAGAAATTAGGGCTTTAGCCACGCATATTCAACCCTCCATTTTTTTAATTATTTTTTATTTTTGATAAAAACCTTAATTAAATTTTAATTATTTAGTTAGAAGTTTAACCTGTATAAAAAAGAATAAAACGGAAACGAAAAAAGAATGATCTATAAATATTTCATTTAGAACAAAGTAAGCGGTCAATATAACACAATGGGCGCTTTCAGGTCCCCTATCATGGTAAGTAAAATCATCGCCACTTTGATTTGAAAATTGCATTGTGTGCTAAACATTTTCATAGCGTTGGTCGGGGATTTTACTCAACATGTTGCCAACTATTGGGTGTCCTGAAAGCGCCTATTGTCCTTTATTGTTAGACCTAGTCCATCGAGTCGGACGCTTTACATTTTTTAATTGAATTAAATTTGTCAAAATGTTCTTAATGTTAATAATTTGATTAATAAAAACTCATCGTTCTGATGATATATTCCGTGATTTTCAAGGAGTAGTGCCATTCATGAAAATTTTTGCTTCCCTTGAGAATGAATAAAAATAAAAAAATATGATTTCCATCTAATTCTCATCACATTTATAGCTTCAACCGAACGAACCTGAAGCTGCTTTATCAAGAGCTCGCCATTTGGTTAAAATTTGACAAACAGATTTACTAAGAATTACCAGTTTATTTCAAAACTTGATGGAATCATCCACGAATAACGCTACAACCCAATACATGTTGTTGTTAGGCACGAGTTAAATATTTGTTTTTCGCACAATTAAAATTTAATATTATTTGACAATAATCACGCTCGATTAAAACAAAATCGAATTTTAATTAAATCATTTTCGAATCCATTTAAGATTTTCCGGCAAAACAAAAAGCTCGTTAAGTGTAGACAAAATTTTTTTATTTCAGGGTATTTAGAGAAAAATCAAACAATAAAAAATTCGGTTGGCTGACATTTTATATTAGTTGTTTTACTTTACCGTCGACAGATTTCAACTATTTTTGGGGACATTGCTTATACGATTGTTATCGGCTGAAACCATATAAGAAATCCGTTTTTTGTTGTTCACCACACCATGCTATATACATATATGATGATGATGATGATGACGAGTGTATATTGAAAAAAGCTCTTTCATTGTTGGTTTTACATAATATGATATGCCGTTCGCAAATAGAATGTGAATTAGTTTTTATCTCGAATTTTCTTGGTTTTATATTTTCTGTGTGATGTTGCTGCCTTTTCAATCGTTTATCTCGTATAAAGTAAAAAAAAAAAAAAAATAATTTAAGAAAATCGATTTTATGTGATAAAACTCATGTAAAGTAATTTTTTTTTGTCTTGTTGTGTTCCTTACAACTGCTCCAATGAAATTGATATAAAATATAAAATTCAATGATTTGTTGTTCGTGAATGTGTAAATGAATTGATAACATTATGTGTTTATGCTATAAATATTCAGAAAAGATATTTGTGTTCAATCGTTCGTTTCAACATGAATATGTAAATTATCGTCGTTTCAGTTGATTTTGTTATGTATTCTGTGTGCTGTGCACTGACTTTAAGACGAACAATTTTGTTATTTTTATTTTATGAATGATATGTTAAAGCTGTATAAAGATTGGATGAGATGGCACACGAGCATGTATTTAAGGTTTATGTGGCGTGATAAAAATCACAAGTTGTTGGTTTTTAAGATTTATTGTTATGGCGGTGTAATAAAGATTTATACTACTAAAGAAGTTTTATTGATGATCATAATGGAGAATTGTCCATAAATCTTGTTTGTAAATTGGTTAAATTATTTTTCGAAATTTTTCCTATAAAATTTTATGGGGCTTATCCAAATTTATATAAATAAAAGTTACTATATACTAATAACAAAACTATTTAAATTTAAGTAGCAAATCCTAAAGACAAAAATAATTTTTTTTGTGACAATTTACGAATAAGGGTTCAATATGTTGTGGCCAACGCCCTTCTTCCTTTTACCACGAATGTATGTCTAGATCTCGAATACACCACACTTGATTTCTAAAGCGGATTAGAACTTACCGGATTTTTGATAAAACTGTATTGTAAAAGCAAAAAACATTATTCCTGCCAACTGCTGAAAATCAACAAAGTCAACGCTAGTTGGTTGAAAATTTTATTTTTAAATTTATATGGATCTTTTAGTTTTTGTCGTTTTTACAGTATGAGCATCTCTATACCGAAATTTTTGTGAACTAAATTTTTTATCGAACATCATTCCCGATAAAGTTTGTATGTGTTCTGAACTCATTTTATTTGGAATATTATTTACAATATTTTTGTTTTTAATCGTTTTATTGTAAATGATATAATATACTTTTTAAAATATTTACAAAAGACGGAAACGCTCTTTTGGAAGATGCCACTTTCGGTGTCCAAAAATCCTTGGGATCTGCATTTCTCAATTTATGGACCAAAATCATTATGAAGTTTCATACCAATTTTTGTTAAAACAATTTTTTGTGAAAAATCGTCATTTCCGCTTACATTTTGATAAAAATGATGTAGGCCGATATATTTCAAAATTAATTTTTGCACAATGGTATTTTTTAAATTTAGTTTTAGTTTCCAATTTTAAATCATTTTATTCTTTTAGGTAGTAATCTAAAGTATAATCTGTAAAATTGTTAACCCGGAAATATTTTCAAATCTACCTTTCGCTATAGCGCCGAAATAAAAAAATCTCTACGTGTATGCATATGCTGTGTAGAATAAATGTTGTTGGTTCTCTATGGCCCAGACGGGTTGGCTGATCGAGGTGAAACTTCATACTTAAACGTTTTTCACAAATTGGTAATTATCGCTACGATGTTTTTTGGAAATCGGTCCACCGGAAATGGCTGCTTTCAAACAAATGGTAAAACTACCAAATGTGATAAGCATAGTGATAATAATAATAAAACATAATAAACATAAATAAATAAAACCTTTGAGGGATAAATATATATAATATAAGGTGAGAGAGGGTTTTCCCACAAAAACAAGAAAAAAAAACACCCCGAAACATTTCTAACCAAAAAACTGTTAAGTGCTTGAAGTACAAAAAATTGTGAAGTGCATACCGTGCAAACTGTGTAGTGCATCGATCGCGAACTGAAAAAGAATTAAGTGCGCGAGAAATGAAACTGTTCTGTGCTCCAAGCATGATAATAAAACCTAATTGGGTGTATCGAGCGCAATATTAAAATGTGGCCCCCTATTCCTGAATACGATACGAAAACGAAAATGCAAAATTCATATACGATATTCATACGATTCTAATTTAAAATTGAATAGGAATTTTATACTTTCGTTTTCGTTTCGCTCGTTTAGTATCTCATACGGCGGGATAGTACCGCAAAACTTATATCAGCCTACATATTAAAATTAAAGGAAGCGGAAACTCGAGCAACGCGGGACTTTCGCAACATTATTTAAGGTCAACTTTATTTTTTTTTTTCTTGTAAATTATATTTTTTTTTTGGTGTTGGCGATATTTTAATCTTTCGATACAGATTACTAAGTTAGGGTTTTGAGTAAATTTTCCTTTTTGATTTAAGAAAAAAAAATAATAATAAAATTAAGAAAACTAAAATTTACAAATATTCCACCATTTTCTTTTGTTAATATAATTTTTTCAATTTTCGTTATTAATTTTAAGTTTATAAAGGATGACGTCATTAGGGTGTTAGATAGTTTGTAAGTTTGTTGTTTATTCACACTTTGTTCTTTTTTGATTCAAATGAATGTAAATAAAATTCTGTTGTTCGAGAAATTAAAATTCACTTCGCGTTTGCTTCAATTTCACTTGATAAGTACCGTTCGATTATTTTTTTTTTTTACTTTGGTTTTAGTTCAGTGATTTTTCAGAATGAGATAGACGAATTTAAAAGAGGATGAGGTTAGTAGATGCTGGTTCCTAAACGATGAGCTGAGTGTACCCTCTCCCCTTTTCTACCCCGATCCGTTCCCCATTTCTATTCCCTATCCTTAAAGTCTTTCATTTATTTATTGCGGTCTAACAAGATCTATTCCCACTTTAGAAAGCCATACGCCTTCCCTGAGCTCTTGTCGGCTAAATATGACCACTCTTAAGTCACGGAGTAGGCAATATTTCTGATAACGCAAACTTTCGTTTCGTTACATTCCAACAGGATGGCGCTACGAGTCACACAGCACATGCCACAATGGTGACCTCGCGCAGCAACGACGTAACAGACCATCAAGATCGTGTGATTTAACGCCTTTAGACTTCTTTTTTGTAGCTACCTTAAACCGCAGGTCTCTGAGAATAAAAGAACACAGTTAACAAAACGAATGCCATCCAATAAATTCATTCGATTTATGGAAGAAAGTCATCGAAAATTAGACTTCACACCAAGCAAAGCCGCTGTGTACATTTGAGCGACGTTAATCCTTATTTAATGTCATAAAATTTCCTTCCAAGTAAAAAAGAAATTGAGTAGATATTTACACGCAACTTGCTTTTTTACATTTAAAAGATTTAAAAATCCAACAACCTTATCGAAAGAGCCTTTATAATCAAAAAACAAAATTATCACTGTTTAATTTCAGAAAACCAATAATGTTCCTTATTTAAGTGACTATTTTTGGGTGAACATTAACTCATTGCATTTATTTAAATCTTTTAATTTTTGGTCGATTTTGAAGTTGCTAAGCTTTACAACATTATTGCAAACATTTTCAAAACTCCAATTGAAGCTGCCACTTAAAAGTGTTTTTTACTAAAGTAGGGGCAAGTTTTTTTTTATATTATACTGAGGTGCAAAGTTTCATGTAATTATTTATATAATTTTTCCATATCTAAATTGGCAGTGAAAATCCCCATTTAAATTTGTTTTCAAAAAATTAACACTAACTTTTTACCTAAGTATGCCAGAAAATATAAGTTTAAATAAAAATTACATATAAATTCTTTCCCCATTTCCCTATTCCCGGGGAATTTCCAGAATAGTGCCACAGCAGGTATTATGGAAAATTCGTGCAAAGTTGTTCCTTTTCTTGAAATTTTCTTTAAATATTTTGTTATTAGCTTTCAATATTTTGTTATTAAAATTGGAGAAAATTAAATCAATAATCTCGTGCCAAGTTTTTAAATATTTAATTTTTTTATTAAAGAAAAAATTTAAATAAAAACGTATTGCCCATAACTTCCCAAAAAAATGTATGAAAACTAACTCAACAAAATGCCGATTGTGGACAAGGGATTGTTTGGTATGCAAATACAGAGTATTTTATTAGGATCGGATAGTAAAGAAAAAAATGTTTAAATGGAGACATTGGTATATAATTTATGGGCTAGTATGTTCTTTTGTTACACAGATTTCTACCAAATTTGTACTGTAGAGAATTATTGAAAATCGCTAAATCTACAGGCATTTTCAAATTCCATACGACATTCTCATCTTGATACATACCAACTTTGTCTATTGTACCCGTCCAAATGAAGGATCTGAACTTGTGTCAACCATATGACCTATAGTGAAGAAATTCTAGTATAGTGAAAGACAGTCCTGACCTGATCTCAAATACTTTCTAATGTATCTTTATTTAATTTAGTATCTTTTCGAAAATGGCCAAATGCACTCACACTGATAAAGTGTTCAATTGCAATAATATGAAAAATAGAGATGCACTCAATTTTGCTAACACCTTGTACGCAAATAGAAGCAAAATTACATAGGTCTGTTTCATTTTAAAATACTGCACCACCCAAGCTCCCAAACGAGCTGATCGCGCTAAACGTGGCATACGAAAATCGAACATGGCAAACAATTAAGTAATTAATTCTTCGATCACGACAAAATTGTTTACCTCTTTATGTCAAAAAGTATTTTTAAACTTTTTAAACATCGGTATAGGTCTCGAGTGCACAGACTTTGTTCGATCAGCGGCGTGATGCCAATTGAGAGGAGAGGAGGTGACGGATGCCGTGTATATAAAGGAAAGAGATAATTCGAGAAACTAATTCAAAATAGCAGTACTAACCTTCCCAGTTATCAACTGCGGCAATCTGGAGACAATATCAAACGGCCCATCTATATAAATGCAAGTTATTTTCGTATGATTGTTTTGGACACCAAATTCAACCTGAGATTAAAACCCCAACCACAGATATGTGAACACAAGCTCCAAAGAAATAAAAAAATTTCATAGATTTTAATAAGAATTTAATTTAAATGAACAAAAAGTACAAAAACTATTGGCTTGCTACAAGAGTGCCGTCAAATATAAAATATTTAGAAGATGATATCTCCCGCATCAGGACATTTATATATACCACCTGATACAGATAGAGTCTTGGCACAAATTGAGAAACAAGTGAAAAGCGAAAGATTCCATCATATAGATGTTAAGGACTACCTGGAAATGTATTCAATATTTGGAACGACAGTGAGCCTGGGAGATCATTGTTAAGTTTATAACAGCAAAAGCAGTTGGAGTTTATTTGAAGCCTACCGCCAACTAACACTTCAAATTTCAAGAATCAAAGTGGATGGTTGTGACAAAAAACCGAAAGGTATAAAATTTATGCTCGTGCTAAAGTGTTCTATAAATTAGGCTTGAGAAAACCTTGAAGAAAAATTGAGTAATTAAATCGTTGAAGCCAAATGTTGTAGAGTCGCGTTTGTTAAGTAAAATCAGAAAAATTGATCGTTGTTAACAAGCTTTTATATTAACACTTTGGCCTTGAGTAGAGCAATAATCCAAGCTATGCATATTTCATTAAAAACTATTTCAAGTACCTGATACCCAAGAAAATTGTGATTTAAATATTACAAACGTTTAAATTTGTGAATTTCAGGCTGAAAACGACGAATAAAAATTTGATAGTATCTAAAATATTTTAGTTCACTGTTTCATTTCAAAGTGATCTAATTCCCATCATGTGTGTTATTCCAGACCATGAAAACAAAATCAAGCTTATTCCACAATTACGAGAATTACGAGAATATTTAATTGGAGTCATTAAAACTTCACTAAATTCTAAAATCAGCAAGTTAGAAACTCACTCACAATAACTGTTAGGACGTTGAACGGGATCTAAACTCAATCGATTATCGTTTCTTTCCTCTACTTGTTGTTAACTGTAAAATTTGAAGTAATATTGTTGTCAAAATATAATAATTTTTGGAAAACGTAATTTAAACAATTGATGTCATTTTGAAATGTTTTTAGAACAGGTTACTTCCGGACTTAATAATTTGTGAAATTTAACAGACTTCCAGTCTACACCAAAAGTTTAAAAATAGAAACAGGAGAAATGTTTGTCCTCTTAAGGATACGATCAGTCTCTTTAGATCTGTTTTAACATAAAATATTAAAAATTTATAGCATGTCCTTAATTCCAGCTCGATGTGCTTAGTTCTAACCTGATTTGACCATCTACTTTGCTACTCGTACTACGAGTACTTTACGCTGTATCTGTTAAATTGAATAAAGAAGTTTTGTTGTGTTCTAGCTTTACGAAAATCGACCACGTGTTAACGTGAAACGTTAAGGCATTTATAGTGTGGAATAACAAAAGTATTATTCGAACTATAATACCTAATCCCTGAAGCTAAAAAACCCTTCATATTTATTTTATTCTTTATTTCTGAAAAGCTTTAATCGTATGGAAAATAAAATAAAATTTGTGCTTTCCATCGAGTTCTCATGAGATTTAAGACTTGTTGGCTTAATAAATATCTGTAAAAAATATAAAAAATAAAATATTTTATTTTTCTTTTGGTCTTCAAAAGTTTTAATCTCAATAAGCTTTAAAATTTCCATAAGTAAAAAAAGTTGAATTAAAATGTATAAAGTTAAGAATATATATTTTATTAAAACAGAATTTATTATCCAATCGATCATCCAAAGTTAAAAATAGTTTTAAAAACTTATACATTTTACCATTATTATATATAATCCATTCGTCTAGGATATAATTCATTTAGACTTAAAAAAGCTTAAAACTGAGAATTAATACAAAGTTCAAGTGCAACAGTGCAAAATGATACTGCTTTTTTAATTGTACTCAAACTTTTATGCCATAAAGTTATATAAAAGGATTGTAAAATTTATAAAAATTTCAAACTTTATAAATGTCGGTAAGCGACAATTTAAACGAAGATGAGGCTCAGTGATAGTTTTAGTATTCTGGGGTTGTATCAAATTTAATTTTAATTTTTTGTTGTACAGTAAAATAAAGTATAGTAATCGTGTTGGCCTCAAAATTTTTGCAGATTGTTCCATGCTACATCGCCAAAAAAGTTGTGTTCAAAAGTTGTCTGTGTGTGTCTGTATGCTTGTCTCGTGCATACTAAATAACTCTGTTTTTTCTACATCCTAGACGAATTGATTGATCTGAAAGGACTTTTTACTTAAGCTTTTTCGATAAATTAAGCTTTTTCGATAAACAACTAAGTTTTCCAAAATTTAGGTGGAAATAACGATTTTTGGCAAAAAACAGATTTTAGAAAAAAAATCGGCCTCTTTAAAGCCTATATACGGATTGATTGATCAAGTTGAGCTTTGCATATAAGCGAATGGTAAATGTGCAAAAATTTCTAGGTCAAAATAAATTAAAGTAAAAGGTAGGAGTATCCTATTGAAATGACAATTGATCCGTTTTGAAATGACAGTTGATTCAATTGATTATGGTAACCTAACGATATTATTTTCACAAAAAGAATTTTCTATCATATCATATTCTGGAGCATACAAACATTTAATACAAAATAAGCTGTTACTTGGTAAGATAAAATATTTGCAGTGCCAGAAAAAAAAGATTTTCATAAAAATCATTCTTTGAAAAAAAAACTGTGTTTATCTCATAAGGATAAGCTGTCACTTCCGGCGGTTTGATATCGGCCAAACATTACTCAGAATTTTTGTTGAAAATCTCTTTCTTTGCCACAAATCGTAAATTTTGCTTAAATTTTGGAAAATGGATTTTAACCAAATTTAAAATGTTTTAGGATACAATTGTTTTTGTAATAAGATATATCTTTTCAAAATATGTGTATATAACCAAATAACGAAAAGGTAGGTTTAACATTTTATATAACATTGAGCTTCGTCAAATCATCAGACATTGGCTTTGATTTTCGCGTCGAATTATTTCTGCTCACGTTACTTTTAGGGTATCGTATTGAGCTGTACCCACAGTTGGAAGTAAAGAATGTTACTCGTAAGAATCAAACTATTGAACCAATAGGAGACAAAGGAAATTATGATACCGAAATTATGGTTAAGAAACTAGTAATGTGTCTGTAGTATAAGCAAACCGAAGACGTTAATATGTAAATCAGACCTATAGGACGTACGACTTGGCTACTGCGTAAAGTAGAACGTTAAAAACGGAACGCAAAGGAGTTGGGAGTGCTGTAACTTACCATATTTTACTGCGATCTCGGTGATTTCCAAAACTTACAGGACTTTTGGTAAAACTGTGTTGTATAATTAAACAACATTATCCCTGCTTAAATTTCAAAAACACAACGAAATTTAATCTTTAAGTTTATTTCATTCTACAAAAAATAAAAAAGCTGACATTTAATCGTTACACAGATTTCAGCCAAATTTCGCAAGGCTCTCAATATAGAAAAATGTAGAACGCAGATTTTTCCGAATAGGCAATCCGCGTGGGTTATAGAGATATCGATTTGTCTTGAAAAAGGGGTTTCTTTAACAAAACACGTCATTTCCATCATTCCCTCAGCCATTTTAATTTTATTTTTATTTTTCATAAATATGCTTTTCAAAATATTTGCAAAAAACAAAAAAGTTTAAAAAAAAAACTGTCTCTTCCGGTCGGGCGATCCCGTCCTAAATTCGATGAGATTTCCAAATTTGTGGAGAAACTTTAAGCATGAAATTTTACACCGATTAATGAATCCATCTGGTCTGTACGAAGGTCGAATTTAAAAAAAAACATGTTTCGTCAAAAATCGTAATTCCCATTAAAACTTGTGGAAATTGGTCTGGGACGGTATTGTTGCAAAACTAATTTAGATTCGAGTAGTTTATAATAGCTATTCTAGTAAAAGATACACTTTATAAATTATTTGAAAAAAACGAGAAAGCTCCTATGGAAGCTGCCACTTTCGCTGGACAGATTTCAGTAACAAATCACTAGGGGTTTTCCCAATTTATTGAAAAAGCTTAAGTATAAAGTTCTATTTCGATCAATCAGTCTATCTGGGCTGATGCCCAAATTTTGCTTAAAAATAGTTTTTTGTAAAAAAACAACATTGCCGCTTAAATTTTAGAAAACATTTCTAAATTTTCAGAATTTTTGTTGAAAAACTGAATCTTGTCATAAATCATTATTTCTACTTAAATTTTGAAAAATTGATCTAGAACGACATTGTTGAAAATTTAATTTTAAATCTTTTAGTTCCTAGAGATTTTTCTCGTAAATGATATTTTTTTCAAAATATTTGCAAAAAACGGAAAAGCTCTTATGGAACGGATGTGAAGTTTCCAACAAAAACCAAAATCAACAAAAACACACACATACACAAATTTGTTAAATTAACAAAATAGTACACTGGGTAAAAACTTGTAACAAACAACAAATTATCAAAACACAAATGTTTTAGATACTTAAATATACAAATATAAACAACATTTATTTAAAATAAAATATTTCATTCCCTAATAAGTAAAAAACACTAGATGTCAAATACCAAAAATTATATACACAATCTACTATTTTCAATGTGTGAATAAACAATAATTTCGAAATTTTGGGTGATCCACTGAAAAAAAAAATATTTCGCCAGCTCACAGAGTTATTCCGCAGATGTGACATATGTAGCCAGTTAGCATAGGAATTGCTTCATCGAACGACACTACCAACATATGGATGCGATGATCAGAAAAGTTTTGTTGATGTGTGTGAATAAACAAAATTTCGAAAAATATTTGGCCAGCTCACAGAGTTATTCCGCGGATGTGAACTATATGAGACTACCAACATATGGACGAGAGGGATATAACTTTGTAAATGTGGAAAGTACTTTTATTACAAAATATTTGATATATTCTATTCTCGTTTGAAGTATTTTTTTTTAAATTCTAATTTTGATGTGAGGTGTATTTTAAATTTATTAATTAAGTTTTCTCTTTATTTAAAGTGATAATATTTTTTGTAATTTTAATAGTGATTATTGTGAAATAGCAGTTGTGTTGATTAACTGAATACATTGTTGGTATAAGTAGTCTTTTTCCGTTTTATTCCCTTTCGTAATAAATATTCCGTTAGTTTTTCTAGAGGTGTTTTTAATAAATCTATAAATTCTAGTTTGCCGTTTATTGTTTATCTTGTTTATGGTGGTCTTATCATTTAAATTTGAAGATTTTAAATTATCTAGGTGATTGAATTAGATGACCCGCGAATTGATAATAATTGATTGTTATTTATAGTTTGAAATAATAAATTACGTAAATTATATGTTTTTGTTTGGTAATTTAACGTGAAGTTTAGGACCAAGTGTTTAAAGTTTAGTTTAAAAAGTGAACAGCAAGAGTTTCGTTTATTCGTTTGTAATAAAATTATAATTTTTATAACTTATTACTGTGCATTTCTTAAAAATAACATTAACTAGTTAATTTAAATTAAGAATAAGATAATATCTTTATTTTTAATAGTTTTCTGTAATTTTTAATAATATTGGTTTTACTTATCATCTAAAATGAAGAAAAAATTTAATTATAAAAAAAATAGAGGCAAGATAACTGCTGAAAATATTTACAATGCGTTAATTAATAATAATGAGATCCCGGAAGATTTTAAATTTTCTAGATCGAGTATACATCTGAAATGCAACAGTTTAAGCAACAACTTTATCCAACGCGAATCTAAAAATTCAATGAATCATGAAAATATGGATACTGAGCCTAACGTGCATATTATATCATTATTATCTGATGTTAATTTTGCCTCAAGTACGAATACATCAGAAGGTGATTTTGATTTTGATTTGTGCATGGGTACAAATATTTCACCCGATCCTAATGGGAACACATTCGAATTTGTTGATCTTTCTATTAAAAAAATCTCGCAACGGAAATCACAGCAATATTGAATCGACTTGGAGTTTTAAATACGAAATCCAATTAACCGAAAATATTGAATTTTTCAGCAAAGAAGATATTCGTGAACTTATTCATCGAATTTTAGAATCTAAGAGAAACGCATGTATATTGTCGATTCAAACCATGCACAAATTTTCTAAAATTAATAAAAAAAATAGTTGTGTATGGTTCATGTAAAGATATGTTGCATAAACAAAAATATAAAATCGAATTGTTTAAAAATAATAACAACTTGCGGGTATATACTAAAGGAAACGATAAATTCATTCATTCTGGTGATAAAGTGTACAGACAATATAGAGGTTTATGTCGAGATACAATGAAGGAACTGTCTAAAAATAAAAGCGCTCATGTTACTACGAATTATTCAAAATAGGAAATACTCAAGATATGACAACTCCTCTCGTTTTAAGAAAAATAACATTTGAATTTTATAAAACTAATGACTTGGTTCAGGATTGTGACATGGTCGATATTTATTTTCAATGCTGCATGTAACCTCTAACAAATCGGTATGTATATTCAGTGAGCGAACCTTTACAGATAGTGCTCTTAAGAAATCAACAAATTAATTTATTAAAACATGACGAAGTGAGAGCGATTCATTTTGATGCCACTGGTGGAATTGTTAAAATCCCTACATGCCATGAACATAATTACAAACGAATTTTGTATTATGCCTGCGCGATCAAAATAAATTTTAATATAATCCCCATATCTGAATTTATTTCATGTCAGCATGATGTCTATACAATTAGCAAGTTCCTATCGGATGTAAAGAGGGAAATCGAAATTAATATTAAGCACGTGAAAGGCTACTATTTTGTAGTCGATTGGTCTTGGGCTTTAATGAATTCGGTGAATTTTGCATTTAACGCTCTGACTATCTCGGAATACCTAGAAATAATTTTTAATTTTTTAGAAAATAATGTTGAATTAAAAAAACAAATAACTCCCATTTTCATTTGTTGTTCACACTTTATAAATATAATCACAAAACAAATAGCAAAAAAAATTTCTAATATTAAAGCAAACCACAGAAATCTTATTCTCGATTTTCTCTGTGCCATTCTTTGCGCGCCTTCCGTATATATTGTAGATGAACTGTTTCGTCAATTTTGATACAGAAAAATTTAGGTGAAATTTATAATAATAAATATGCGGGTACTGAAGCTTGTAAATCAAAAGATATTATAAATTCTAATATCAACACATGGCCCGCGGACGCTGAAAACCGTTTTTATAGAAAATATAACAGTATCTACCAAGAAGTAAAACATAATATAAGCCAGGAAAGCGGAGACAACATTAATAATTTTTACTGTGACGCCTTCGTCCAGTATACAATTAAAAAATATTTTTCTTATATTATTTTGTGGGCAAATTATTTCTCAAATATTTTTGGGGTTCAAAGAAACATTTCAAATGCAATAATTGATAATTGGTTTCATGTTGTCAAAAACCATTACCTAAATAATAAAAAAATGAAAACCGGGCGCATGGTAAATACATTAAAATTCAGATGTGAACAGAGACTTAAATCCATTGATATGCCGGAACCTCGCATGAAAACCTTAAAGGACAACAAACGCAAAGAGATTAATTGTATCCCAGATAGTAAGGAAAATGAAGAACAATGGAATAAAAAAATGCCTAAACAGGACAATTTTCCAAAACATATCGGACAAAAGGTTTTAAATCGATATGAAAATCAAAACATTTTTAGTGCAAATCGGAAATTTAAAAACAAAATAAAAAAAGTTAATGTCGAACGCATTCCCTTACTAAAGAATGGCTTTTCGATGAAAAACGGTAACAATTCCATAACTTTTACAAATTCTTGCGGATTGGATGCACTGACCGAAATATTTATATGTATTGCAAACGACTTAGACTATTTGAATTTACATTTTCAAGAAAATAATAATGATTACTTTAAATTTATACACAAATCATATGTGAAGGAAAAATGTCGGACGACTTATATCAATGGAGAACAAATTTATTGCTTCAGGCATTCCAAGAGTTAAATGCTATTACAGAAGACGAAACTGGCACTCAATTAAATGCAGAATGTCAGATAACGTTCTTAATTAACAAATTCATACCTTCACCAACTGATGTGTACCAAAAGTGTGAAATTGAAAGCACTATACGACGCGAAAATCATTAAGTTGCTACCCACCATTCGACATATTCAACGTCAATGAGAATACTATTCGCAATGTTCAAACTTCTTTGTCTTTCGGATCTCTTACATGTTTTGAGTGTGGAGCTAATATAAAAATTCACAAAATTATAAGCAAATACGGTATGGCCATAGCAGACACACAATCTTTCCATAATTTAAATTACTCAATACAAATATGCGAAATTCAGAAAGAAATTAATTTAAATGACGACGTTTTCTTTCTAAAGGCATTTACAAATTTCAATTATAACATTAAACATTACACCGCATTTGTACATCGGCCCAATAATCGCTGGGAAATCTACGATGAAAATTTGCCAACGGAAACTATAGATAAACTGCGAGTTAATCCGGCAATATTGTTTTACTGTAAAAAATAATTTAATTATTAAATTAACAGTGCTCAATATGATCAAAAATATATACGATACAATTAGTTACAATAATGGAACTCACGGAAAGCTAAAAAAAATATTAAATTTTTAAGCGAAATTAAAGTGGGTTAGGTAGGTGGGAAAAGAGGGAAGCAAAGTCCAAGATTCAAAGCTCCACGTGGTGCTTCCTTGATTACGCTAGATGAATCAGGCATAAAGTCATGCGAGCGTAGAAACATTCCAGTGAGTTGGACCTAAAGCTAAAATACAGGTTTTAAAACAAGTTCATAACATATGGATGCGATGATCAGTGCGATTCACACACATCAACAGAACCTTTCTGATCATCCCATCAATATATTGGTAGTGTCGGTCAATGAGGCAATTCCTAAGCTAACTGGCGACATATGTCACATCCGTGGAATAACTCTGTGAGCTGGCCAATATTTTTTTTTTCAGTGGACCACCCAAGATTTCGAAATTTTGTTTATTCACACACATCAACAAAACTTACTGATCATCGCATCCATATGTTGGTAGTGTCGTTCGATGAAGCAATTCCTAAGCTAACTCACCACATATGTCACATCTGCGGAATAACTCTGTGAGCTGGCCAAATATTTTTTTTTTCACTGGATCACCCGAAATTTCGAAATTATTGTTTATTCACACAATAGTAGATTGTGTATGTAATTTTTGGTATTTGACATCTAGTGTTTTTTTCTTATTATTAAATGAAATATTTTATTTTAAATAAATGTTGTTTATATTTGTATATTTAAGTATCTAAAACATTTGTGTTTTGATAATTTGTTGTTCTTTACAATTTTTTACCCAGTGTATTATTTTGTTAATTTAACAAATTTGTGTATGTGTGTGTTTTTGTTGATTTTGGTTTTTGTTGAAAACTTCACATCCGTCTTATTTAAGGTACCATTCCCAGTGGACCTATTTCGGTCAAAATCACTGGTGTTTCCCAATATAAATAAAGCTTAAATATTATCAGTCAATCCGTCTTTGCTGTAGATAACCAAAAACAATTAGTCTACACGACACCACTCACACACAGAAACACACACACAAACCGATTTTTTTAAATACTACTTCTTTTGATTTCGGTGATATAGCGAATAGTAAATGTGCAAAAATCTCGACACATTGTGTGTACACTATCTGTTGTATTTTTAGTCGAAGCCCGCTGTAAATGTGATCACAAAATTCGCGGATCATCTTGACAATGGTATGACATTTAAAACATGGTGTGCTAAATACAAAGAGTGTTTCGAAAAAGATGCCGAAAAATTGAATAATATGCGGAAAAAGTTATGGGCTAGTTATATAACCGAAAACGAAACGTACTGAAACGAAACGAAAGGATTGATTGCATGAAAACATAATAGGCTAGTTATGTAGAAGAAATGAAACGAAAACGAACGGATGAATTGATTCAATTCAATTTGCTTTCGTTTCGTCTTTGCGGTTATACACTATCGGTTATGATTTTTTAGTTATCCTTACAAGCACATGTCAAACTGTCAAAATATTTTATATTTTAATTGGATTCAAACGCAGTGTATTTAGTTTGCCAAACATAAAATGCATTTTTCGAGTTAGTTTTGCTACACACGAGAAGTAAACTTCAAATAATATAAAATTATAAACAAATATGAAAATGTCAAACCCGTTTTCACTAATTCGTCTATATAACCATGCCTACTTCGTCTTTCCGTTTCATTTCGTTTCAGTCCGTTTCGTTTTCGTCTATATAACTAGCCCTTTATATTGCTGTTGCGAAAGTTATAGAATCATTCATACAATCACAAATAAAATCATTTAGTGATTTTAATATCACTGAAACTCTAGCTGATATAAATTTTTTTTCGGCGACTGTTGCTTTTTCATTCTCGTTACAAGTATATCTTCTTGCATCAAAGACAGATGTGGAAGCTTTCGTTTCACATGCTGGCCGAGTAAACCTATTTGAGAAAATGTCAAGTTAATAAGAATAACAAGCGATCAATTCATCTACTTATTTTCATTCATGTGGACTGCAATCACATCGCAATGCTGCCTGACAAAGATACAGTTCTGGTTTAAATAACTAGCCAGCCATTACTAAACCAAGTGCAGCAGGTATGAAAGTCGCGTTTTAAAGCAAAATTATCAAATGATTCGAGGGATTTACAAATTCGTCTGAGCAGCCTTTTCCACATTATAATCATAAATGTATTATAAGCGTGAACTTATAGGACATAGGCTGTGCGCCAAACTTACGGTAAATCATTTACTACGGGAAAACCGGTTTTATGGCAGATTTTTCAATCAGTTTGTCATAGAATTTTTGAAAAATAATTGAATTTATCGAAAAATTTACTTAAAATTGATTTTTACCTTAAGTTTGGCACATAGCCATAAAAAAAGATTCTTGAAAAAAAACATAAAAATAATTACGAACAGTGCATTTCATCAAAACAATTGATTGTGAAGTGTCGCAGAAATTTATTGCAGTTAAAATTAAAGACGTTCAAGTTGCACTACAGCCTGACACGGCTTCAGATATAAAAATCATTTACACAAATACTAAACTTCATCTAAAACCAAATGTCAAACCTGTGTTAGTGATGCACTGGAACCTCATCAATAATGCCAATTCCAGCCAGCACCTTATGATATTTTCTCAAAATTAAGTGAAAACGCTGTATTCAGCTGCTTGAACCAATACATTGATGTAATAATTGTAGCCGGGCCTGGTAAGAAGTCTTATTTAGAAATCCTTCGCAAAGTGTTTGAAAGCGTGAATATAGGTTCGATATTAATATAGAAAAGTGTAATTTTTTTCTGCCAGCAACAAAATATTTGGGCCAGATAATAAATAAGGATGGATTAAAACCAGATTCAGAAAAGATACAGGCAGTTATCAAAATGCCACCACCGCAAAAGGACTCGCGAATGCCAACAATTATTTGATAAGTTCAAAGGCATTCTTAAATCTGACCTATTACTAACACATTTTGACCCAAAATTAAAAATCTGCGTTGCAGCAGATGTATTAAATTACAGATTAGGTGCAGTGCATCAGGTATCACAACAACAATCCAGTCAAATAGGAAAAGAAGGTATGTATATCGCTGATTTTTGCAGATACAAAAGTTCATGATTTTTTATAGACATTTTACATTATACGAAGGAATCATAAGCCGCTATTGTCTGTATTCGGACTGAAGAAGGATATACCTTTTGTAAAGAGCAAATTGGCATCAGCGTTGGACATTACAATTATTGTTGTGTGATTTTAAAATTTGTTATATTCCTACGAAACAGTTTGGCCATCCAGTCATATTATCGAGCCTAGTAAATAAAACGTTACGATCAGCACGTCGACTCTGGCTTTCTTATATGAAAAGGGAATTAGGAAAAATAGTTCATAGTATTAATGTCGCAAAATTTAATTTTTTTCTGGCATACTATGATAATCAGTTGGTGTAAAATTTTCAAAAACAAAATGAAATTGGGAAAATTTTTCCTGTCCAATTTCGATACGGAAAAAATATAATTCCTAAATTATATAAATTTAGCCCCTACATGATTTCTCAGTAGGGCAGAAAATGATAATTTTGACAAAAACGCTATGTAAATATTTTTTCTAATTCCTTTTTCCTATAGGACAGCCAGAATCGACCTGCAGATGAAGATTATTTGATAGCTTTCATTGGAATGCATATTATACATAAAACCAGGCCTGAACTGCTATGTACGACAAATATAATAATGAAGTAGCAATTCAAAAAATGTATCTTAAACAGTTATATGACATTAAATCACCTGTTCCACATTCTTTGGAGTCATTGGAAAGATTTGTAGGTTATACGCTGTAAAAAATTATAATTCGTTAAAGGCTCTGAAAGCGAACGTTGAAAGTTGGAATCTAATTTTGATTTTGTAGTTCGATAATGCTACTATAGTCGTACAGAAGTAATCAAGGGTTCAATAATGACAAAACATTGCTTAATTTTGAAAATTTCATTAAAATCATTTTCATCAAGTCGTATACGAGTGCTGAGAGCTCTCAAACCTTTATCTTGAACAACTATAAAGACGAAACCGGACTTAAATACTTTCAGATTCAAGAAAAACTTCTCAACATTATTGTCTAGCATTCAGTCCTGTTCCTATTGTCGTGGTACTCACTCCATCGATACTTGTCCAGACTTTTGTGATCCAAAATTCACTAAAATGAGATTTCACTTCATTAAACAACAAGGATTGTGCACAAACTGTTTGTCCGCATCGCATAGTGCCCTCAATTGCAACGACTCAAGCTATAATCAGTGTGCATTAAAGCAACATCGCTTGTTGTATTTTAATTACGATCGTCAACCACAAACTTCTGTAACAGCAAAATCGTTGAGTTCACCCTGTTCTATTGACGTCGTCAGATGTCAACTACAAAAAATCACTGGTGATTTGCCATTGCTACCCATAAAATTCGAAACTAAATCAGTACCGTCGTATATAAAACTAGCAAATCCTCACTTCAATATTCCGGATCGCATCGACATTGTGATCGGAGCAGAAGTCTATCATGAACTGTTCTCAGGAAAATCAATCAAGCTAACCGAGGATTTACCATTATTCTATGACACTATGTACTCGGCTACGTTCTTACCAGAAAAACCAAAACAGAGAAATCTTCAGATTCTTCGATTCAATGTCAAAGGTCATTGTGCTCTTTTGAATTACTCGAATCACATATCAAAATGTTTTGGGAATTGGAAAATATTACGTTCAAGAATAACTATTCACTCGACGAAAAATTGCGTGAAGAACATTTTCTAAGGAATTATAAAAGGTTAAGCTCTGGAAGATATTCTGTTGCCATTCCAATCAATAATAAAATAGCAGAACTTGGTTCATCCAGTGGAAATGCGCGCCGTCAATTTTTTAACGTTGAGAAGCAACTTGGTAAAAATCCCGCGATATACCAACAATATAAGGACTTCATGAACGAATACATTCAACTAAATCATATGGAAGTTATTAAAACTCCGAGCAACATCGATTGTGAGTTTAATAAATCCTACACTATCTTCCTCATCACCTCGTTACAAAATCTACAAGCACGTGTAAATCATCATCACAAATCTCATTAAACGATTGTATGTTGGTTGGCCCTATGTGGTACAAACAGATTTATTTTCGTTAGTTCTTCGATCTTCAACGCATTTGGTGGCGCGATTCTCAGTCTGAATCATTGAAGTGTATTTGGCAATCAGAACCTTGAATCAGTTGGATATTGACGAAACATCGTTCCCTGAAGCATCCAAGGTCTTGAAAGATGATTTCACTAAAATGTTATTCATATTTCACTTTGTATTTTAGTAAATTCTACATATTATATATTGGTTGAATTTACTTACTCAATAGTAAACTAAAAAAATATTTTTTTCAATTATTTTACTGTTCAGTATGTTAAGTTTACTATTTCAAAGTTGTAATATTTACAAAGCAATAAGTAAGTTGAGTTTGTAACAATTTTTTTGTTAAATTATGTTACTTTTTTGGTTAATATGACCAATTATCTCTCTGCGTGCACAACCAAATCAAATATTTGGCCTTTAGTTAATAAGCTGGATTGAAAATGGAAAGAAGATGTAGAACAAGCATCAGTCTTTCGTGATCAACTGTAAATCTTTTAAAGTTAGCCGCACGCTATAAAAATATTTCAAAAATTTAACAATAAGCTTTAACGTTCTTTTGTAAAATTGAACTAACAATTTGTATAAAAAAAAGTTTTCTCATCTAGATTTTATTTTTATAATACGAAAGTGTCAGTTTCCATTTAATTAAAATCTGTTAAAGAAAGCTTAAAATTCTCATTGAATTATTTTTAAGCTTTGAGAGAATAATTTAATCTGAATGCTTACTGTCACACTTCTAACATTAATCTTTTTATAAAATTCTGCAATGAATAGCATTTGTTAACCGCTTTTGGTGGTTTTATATTTTGAAAGCTGCATGATTAAATATCGCTCTGTTACATTAATGATATAAATTCGATTAAAGTTTCAACCCTTTTAGGTAAATACATTTAATAAAGTCCAAACCATGTTATCGACCAAAATTACAAAGTCGTATACATTTTTATAACGCTTGTCTCTCAATATTTTATCGACCGTTAAATGGTTTGTAAGTAAAATTTACAATCGTGTTTATTGTCTCGACTATTAATTTACGGAGACTACGACGATTGTGTTTGCACAAAATTAAATATTACGATTCAACCCAAATAGCTTTAAATAACCATCGGCTATATAACAACATTGTCATCGTAAAATTTTATGTTGTGTAATAAAAAAAAATTAGAAAACTGTCGCTGCTTTTAGAACACGAGCGTTATTTTAAGTTTAAATTGGTAAAGTTCACCTTTTACATATTAAACTTTTCAGTATTATGTATTCAAGGCGTGCACAAAAAAAAATTAATTCCATAACCTACCCCAACTTATACAAGATTTGCACAGCATAAAGATTTATACAATAATCTTATTCCTTTCAAGATCTAAACGGCTTAAACCTCACATAAAAACTATATAATATATACATACATACACACGCAGAGAGCTTTTATACGAAGCATAGTAGAAAAACGAAAAGATAATATTTTATCTCTGAAATTAAAATTTCATTTTATCATCTCCTAAAATCTATGCGTATACGAGTATACATACATAAAATATTAAATTTCTAAACCATCCGACAATCCACCAACAATAACGCGATATATAAAAGCTTTTGTGTTATAATATTAAAGAAAAACACACACACACATACACAAAAAATGTTTAAGAAATTCAAGTTTTTTGTGCTTGAGTTTTGAGACGCGCGTATATCTAAAAATTTGCTTATGTCACTTTGAGCCTAATCAAAATTCCAAATAAATCCCATCAACATGACGAAATGTGCGGTATATACAAACGAAATAGAAAGCCAACAATAAATTAATCAATAATAAAGGAAAATATTTTGTAAAGATTTTTCACTGAAAAGCTTTGTGTTTATATTTATATATATATATATATATAATAAATTATTTTCCTAAAGCTTATTTTGGAAATATGCCAACAAAAATAAAATACCAACATTTAATGTTTGATGATTTATTTTAAAGTTGAAAGTTGTATACCACACTAAAAAACACTTTTCATATCCAAATAAAAAAAAATTATTATTTCAAAAAGCACAAACACACACTTCAAAAAATAATATAATAAATTTTTTTATGCTAGAAATATATCCGACCGATTTTCCAATTTTCAAACTTTAAATTAAATTTTCACATTTTCAATTTATTTTTTTTTTTATTATTTTATGATTACAAACTTTTTTATTTTTTATTTTTTATTTATTTTCACTTAGCACTCCAAATAACATTTATAGCTATATACAGATTTGTATTTTATATGTAATTCAACACACTTAAGAAACACTTTACAGTATTTTTTGCACTTTTTCGATTTTAACACTCAAGCACTGTACAAAATGTATTCATTAAGTTTAGTTTAAGGGTTGACCCTTTAATCCCAATTTTTTTTTTTTTACATAAATAAATTTTTAAATATTTTTGTATTGTATATTTTTAAGCGTGTACACCGTTTGAGTAGCGCGAAAACTGACCTGTACGTGCGAATGTACATTTGTAAACTGAAATGCAATTTTTCTTCCCGTTACTGAGCTTTTTTTCCAAAACATTTTTCATCTTTGTTGATTTTCGGTCGGCTCTCTTCTTTTTGTTAGTTTTAGTTATTTGCAAATTGGGGAAATTCATATTCCACACAAATTGTTTCAGATTCAACTGAGGAGAAGGTTTTGAGCAAAATAAGTGTAATTTTGGCGCATGCTTTATGTAGAATGGGGAAAATATATTTAAATGAGAATTATTGTATTAAAATTTTACGATTTGTTCCTAGTCTTACTTTTTACTAATGAAAATTAAATTTAAATGAGCTTTTAAGATTTAAAAAAATAATAAAAAAGTATTTGAATTTAACTTAATTTTTGCGGATTTTGAAAAATTCTTCAAGAACAAACTTAATTTCTTTACGTATTATTGGAAGCTTTTAAGCTGAGAAAATTTGAAAAGACCTAGAAAAAAATTTGTTTACTTTTAAATGACCATTTATTTCAAATAACCAATTAAATTAGATAAAATGATCAGTTCATTGTAGCAAAATAGAGGTTACTGCGAAGTTAGCCGAAAATTTTGCCCGAAAAAAATTATTATTAAAAAAATTAAAATTAAACTGAGCCTCTGTGCCAAATATCAAGACATTTATTTTGTGGCAACCTAGTCAAACAAACTAAAACCAGGACGCTCCAGGTTTTAATTTATTTGGCCATCCAGCTTTAAATTTATTTGACTATGATGCCACATAAAATATGCTTTGCTTTTTGAAGCAAGAGAGTTTACTGCTAATAAACTAAAAATCATTGCCTGCTAACACGACAAATTATAAACTTAGGTTCCAGGAGTTTTCGAATTTGTTTAACTACAACAAACCCACATTAACACTCTAGATGACTCGGTGAACTTCGTACCACCTAAAATTGATTTGATTGTAACTATTCAAAAGCAACTATGAATCCCAATCAACCTTTCAAGTTCAACTCCACAATTCCATATTGACCACAGTTAGGATGTTGTTTTTGTCAACAATTGTTGTTGTTGTCAACAATAACATGGCCGATAATAATAAGGAATTATATTGTCGAAGACTGCAAATCTATATATTATTTTAGAAATCAAATTAAATAAATTACAATAGTTTGAGTTGATTTTAACGTTTATTTGGATCATAGAAAAATTATGTTATGATCAAACATTGTTGTTGTTGTCAACATAAACATGGCCGAAAGTAACATGAAAATTATTTAATGAGGACTGTACATATTATTTCAAAAATCAGAATAAATTATTTAAAATTATTGAGATTGTAATTGAAATACGTGAACCACAGTGAGAATATTGTTTTTGTCAACAATTGTTGTTGTTGTCAACATAAACATGGCCGATAATAATAGGGAATTTTCTTATCTACGACTCTAAATCTATTTATTATTTTAAAAATCAAGGTAAATAAATTAGAATGGTTTGGGTTGATATTACCTTTTATGTGGATCATAGAAAAATTATGTTATGATGAAACATTGTTGTTGTTGTCAACATAAATATGGCCGAAAATGATATGAAAATTATTTCATGAGAACTGGAATTCTATATAATGATTTCCAAAATCAGATTAAATTATTTAAAAGTATTGGGATTGTTATTGAAATACGTGGACCACAGTAAGAATGTTGTTTTTTTCAACAATTGTTGTTGTTGTCAACATAAACATGGCCGATAATAATAAGGAATTTTCTTATCGACGACTAAAAATTTATATATTATTTTAGAATACAAATTAAATAAATTATAACAGTTTGGGTTGATATTGACTTTAATGTGGATCACAGAAAAATTATGTTATGATCAAACAATGTTGTTGTTGTCAACATAAACATGGCCGAAAGTAGCATGAAAATTATTTCATGAGAACTGGAATTTATATATGATTTCAAAAATCAGATTAAATTATTTAAAAGTATTGGGATTGTTATTGAAATACGTGAACCACAGTTAGAATGTTGTTTTTGTCAACAATTGTTGTTGTTGTCAACATAAATATGGCCGATAATAATAAGGAATTTTCTTACCGACAACTAAAAATCTATAGATTATTTAAAAAATCAAGGTAAATAAATTAGAATGGTTTGGGTTGATATTGACTTTAATGTGGATCATAGAAAAATTATGTTATGTTCAAACATTGTTGTTGTTGTCAATATAAACATGACCGAAAGTAACATGTAAATTATTTAATGAGAACTGTAATGCGGCTTTTACATCAAGTAAACTTTTTGTTTGATAAACATTTTTGTTATCGAAAAACAATATTTGTAGTTGTTTTTAATATGAATAAAGATTATTTTTAAAAACTTTGATCGTATTTAAGCTTTTAAAAATAAAAAAAAAATTAAAGCCAAGCGATTTATGAACATTTTAGCGAATTTAATATTCTATAAAAACTTCGATAAAGAATTAACTTATCGAACTCAAAAGTTTATTAAACAAGCGCTAAATCAGTAAAAAGAATGTGAGTGTTGAAGAAACTAAAGTTATTACAGCAGGCAATTTCACTTATAATACGAGCGCATCGGGTAATTCGAGTTTTCAATCATGTCAAAATATTCAAATAATTGTGACAGATAAATAATAACATGCACATATTTGTTCAATTTTATTATTTTATGGGAATATATTTGCCAATATATAGAATATCATTAGATTTATGCAATTACGGACTTAACGAACAACAATGTTCAGCGATAATTAGCAGCTTGGTATAATACGTTAACCTTTTCATGCGATAAAATTTCTATTCGAAATTAAAAGGGCCATAATTTTTTAATTTAGAGATTATTGTAAAATGCATGATACTCGTAACTTTTATTAGGTTTGACATCGTCAGACAGACGTGTTTCGATTTTTCGTTCAGACATTATAATAAATTTATGATTTCTATTAAAAGTTAATAAATAGAACTTTTAGTAGACATAACTGTATTGCAATGCTTTAATGATTTTATTTTCAATTCAAAATTCTGACATTTAGAGTATTCACAATGCCTACTAGATGTCGTAAGAATCATAAAAAGTTTATCAAATATATTTAATGCATGTTCGTTTGATGTAAAACCCGCGTAATCCTATATTTGATTTCACAAAACAGATTAAATTATTTAAAAGTATTGGGATTATTATTGAAATACGTGAACCATAGTTAGAATGTTGTTTTTGTCAACAATTGTTGTTGTTGTCAACATAAACATGGCCGATAATAATAAGGAATTTTCTTGTCGACGACTACAAATCTATATATCATTTTAAAAATCAAAGTAAATAAATTAGAATGGTTTGGGTTGATATTAACTTTAATGTGGATCATAGAAAAATTATGTTATGATGAAACATTGTTGTTGTTGTCAACATAAACATGGCCGAAAGTAACATGAAAATTATTTAATGAGAACTGTAATCCTATATGTGATTTCAAAAATCAGATTAAATTATTTAAAATTATTGGGATTGTTATTGAAATACGTGAACCACAGTAAGAATGTTGTTTTTGTCAACAATTGTTGTTGTTGTCAACACAAACATGGCCGATAATAATAGGGAGTTTTCTTATCGACGACTCTAAATCTATATATTATTTTAAAAATCAAGGTAAATAAATTAGAATGGTTTTTGTTAATATTGACGTTTATGTGGATCATAGAAAAATTATGTTATGATCAAATATTGTTGTTGTTGTCAAAATAAATATGACCGAAAGTAACAAATGCAAATTTTAAGACGTATTCACATCGAAACGCGGGCCCCATCTAAAGGGAATTTCCCGAAATTAGCAACTATCGAAATCAGTTCCTTTCATTTTAATTCTTCGGAAATGCCGAATTTTTATCAAAATCGTTACGAATGGAAAAAATAATAAATTTAAAAACCAGGGCTATACCAGACGACATTAAACTCGTTTGAGTTGTGGTGCACACAACATGTTGCAACATTATGCAACATACAGTATTCTTTAATAAGACGAAACATAGTGAAACATCAAACAATATCGCTCAACAGTATGCAACATCAAATACCATGACGCAACATCATAAAACATGGTGCAATATCACGCTACGTCGTTGCATCAACGCAAAACATCGTGCAACATCAAAATCGTTAGATCCAAATTTCTTTCATATAAATGGGGCTAGATTTTCCCAAAATGAGACATCTTCGATGGAAACAAAAAAAAAATTTAATGAACACCGGCCCCACTGAAGGACCCCTAAACACAATTTTCCCAAAATAAGAACTCATCGAAATCGATTCCTGGCATTTGAAATATCTCCTCCATCAATTTTTATCAAAATCGTGCAAACTGAACTAAATGGAGTAATGGAACGCGGCCTCCACCACAAAGGGTCCCGAGCCTCACCAAATTTAAACTAATTGCAATCGATTCTTGGCACTTAAAAATCCCGCTTGATCAATTTTTTTGAAATAAAAACATTTGGGCAAACTGAAAAAATATAAAAAAAAGACCCTGGGCTCACAATTCGACCTTCTAAAGGATTTTTCCCTAAATCGGTACCATTCCGTTGTTAATAAAATAGTGCAAATCGAAAACCAATAAAAAGATCCCCATCACTTAAACTACCCCCTCCAAAATTAGGACTCATCACAATCCATTCCTGGTACCAAAAAAACCTCAGCAATTTTCATCAAAGCCGTCTGAGCTGAGAAAAAACTAAGAAAACGGACTCGGGCTCTGATGAAGGACCCTCTAAACTAATTTTCCTGAAACCAAGACTCATTGCAATCAACCCTCTTTTACATATTTTCATAAAAATATAAACAGGATGACTCTTAAGTACAATAAATTCGGGAGGTGATGGAAATAGTGTTCTTCAGAGGGTCATCCTGTTTATATTTTCCTGAAAATATGTAAGAGGGGTTGGTAGTGTTGTGTTTTGGTTTCAAGAAAATTTGAACAAAAACTATATGACAGGACATAATAATCGTCACTTCTTGTGTAAAAATGTAACTTTGAATTTCACTAATAACTTAAAAACTATTGCTCACAAATTTCTCGAATAAACGTTTTCTTATCGCAAATTAATTAGGTTATCAAACAAAAGGCCAATAGTAAGGTAGATTGAGAATTAGTATAGTTCACACTTCACACTAAAAAAGGTGCGATCAACTTTAATTTTTTCAATATTTCTTTAAAAAAATTCGTTGACTTTGTTATATACATCATAAAGCCCATTCTAAATCGCATTTTTAAATCTGCTGGGACACTCCGTCAGACTCATTAGGAAATCATATTACTTACTAGGGGTACTCCATTGAAGGCCCATTAAAAAAGCACATTTGTAATAAATTTCATGGAGCATTGTAATTGTTAAAAAATTTTAATATTTTACACTCGAAAAAATTTTACAATATAAATTTGCCCGACTGTCTACTTTTACCAATGCTTTTACAATAACATTGATGTTGTTGTATTTTGGGGACAAGTTTGTAAAATTTCATTAGCATTACCTAATCTAACCAATTTTCACAGAATAATATCATAAAACACGTTGAATATATTAAAAGTTTCTTGGTACTTATAATTCAAAGTAAATTAGCCGGGGATTATATTATACAGCATGTGTGAACTATAACACCATATTTACCCATATTCCATTTACACAAAAAATATACTTTACATACAAATACAATTTTTTATGTGATTTTCATCTAAAATAATTTTAATTTAGAAAACGATAAAAAAATTTTGGAAATTAAATTTTGTCTAAAGCAAATATTTTTTTTTTTTTTGTACAATAAATGAGATAAACTCCCAATTCAATTTATTTTCTTCTCAATTTTTTTTTTCTTTTTGAAGGGAATTAAAGATACAAATATGCTTATATTATAAACATAAGATATGCTGCAAAATATGTATTATGTTTAAAAAAATTAAATAAGTATTCTGAAGATACCTTAGGGATGAGTAAAAACTTTACAACATTTTTTTTTTAGATTTTTGCTTGAAATATACTTCTTCTACTTATTCTTCTTACATGTGTACATTTATATGTACATATATAATATAATTAAGCTTTCATATTTTTGTATAAAAAGTTTATTTTTATGTTTTATCATTGAGAAAATCTAATTAGAAAATTATTCTGAGTTTTATGGTTTGCAGTTAAAAAAAAATAAGTATTCAGCATCCCATACTTTAATTCAACCATTCCTACTCTCGCTTGAATTTCTTTATACAACAAAGTTATATTTATTCTCCATCAAATAGATTGATTTACGTTGACAAATAACTACATATATCGCTCTATTTGATTGCTTTACTTATATTTTTTTTTTTGTTCATCGTCTTCCTTTTATTTCGCAATCGAATTGATTTAACACAAACGACAGCATCCTCTGTAAAATAGAGCTTGTTTGGGTTTAATAAATATATTTAATCAATTGATTTATTTTTTGTAATATACATCTTACAAATGTTATTTTCATTATACGAACAGAAATAAAAATCGCAACAAAGCTATGAGTAGTTTTTTTTTTGCTTGTTATGTGCTTTGAGATAGAAAGAAGCAATTGTGATTTAACAATATTATAAAAGAGCTTTGATTTATATGAAGAGAGCATGCTAGATGGTGTATGTACAGATGATTCAATTTCGAACAACTAAATAAATTGATTATTTCTAATTCTATTTAATATTGTACATAATTCAAATGCTAAATTTAAAGACTGCATTAAATCGTGCAAAACTTAACTACTGGTACTGTCAAAGATCAAAGAAAAGAGTAAAATTTGATTAAGATCGTCGATTATAATTCGAGTCATTGTTCACTCACTTTAAAAAAATTATATTTATATTGGCTACACGTTTTAAGAAAAGTTGAGTTAACAAGATCAAAAATGAATGAAACAAAGTAGTATTTTTTATTAAACATTGGTAGTTTTTTTAATCCGTGTTTAAACCGATTTTCTAAATTAAAAAAGTTATTTCTATAAAAAATCGAAACTTCATCGACAATTCAACAAACCAACCCCAGAATGTACTCGCAAACGCCATTATTATGAAATCTGTTTGTTGAAAACACAACATAAAAATAATCAGTCTGCAATGCTTCCGGACACTCGACACCATTGCAAATTAAAATTTAGTTTCAATCTTTCTTTTTATACATTTTATGAGAAAACCCAGCTCGTCTCGACAATGAATTGCACAATAAAATAAAATAAAATCATGCAATCAATTTGAAGGACGACATCATCAATTGCTACACAACAATAAAAAGGGCGATGGTCATGTGAGAACAACAAATCAAAGGAGGGGCTATATACAATCGAAGCACATCGCTATACATTCTACCGTAGATGATAAAGGTGAAAGCTGCGTACTATTACCAATGACGCTGTAGTTAAAATCACAACCAATCCCAAGAATGACCATAATCTACGTGCAATTATCGAGCTCTGGCGGATTTTGGTTATAATATTCCTACTCCAATAGATTAACTCACTTTATAAAGCACTCATAAGACCAGTGCTGGCTTTCGGAAGCGAAAGATGGACCATAACCTCTAACGATTGTAGATTGTTATCTATCTTCGAACATCAGAAGGCCATCCTTCCAAGAGTTAAATTGCTCGGTAATGTTGCTAGGTCTGCACAACAACGAATGATTAATAATGTTTTCCATCAACAACTAGCCGAAGTGTATCGTAAAGAAGAAGACTCCGACTACGCTGGCCCGACGACGTCGAACAAGACCTACTCGTATTAGGATGTCAAAACTGGAGGACGAGAGCGATGCGCACCGAAACGGATGGAAGACCATATTGCGGGCGGCAAAATCCCTTCATGGGATGTGAAAGCTAGAGAGATAGATGGATAGATAGATAGATAGAGGGAGGGAGAGAGAGAGAGATAAATTGATTTACTTTTGAGAGCAGAATATTATCTGGATATCATTCTACCTGATATATTAACGCAAGGTATTAAACAACAACTTGGTCCATCACTCCAGGTTAGGTTGGGTAATGTTGAAAAAAATAACAGAAAGCTGTGTGATAAATTAAGCTGCAGTTAAAACAATTGCAATTACTATTCAGGAAATTTTTAAGCATTTTTGTTAAAAAAATGCTATATGGTTTCCGTCTGTGTGCACGATAACTTAAGAACGGATGAAGATATCAACTTAATTTCTTCACTAAAAGTTCAAGCAATTCATGGGAATGATCCCTATTGATTTGGACATTTCTGTGTTTAGGGTGTTCGGAGATAGGTGGGGTTTTGTCAACCCCCCTCCTTAAAATTGATAGATTTTTTTTTATTTTCTATTCTATTTTGGTTTCATCGAGCATGTGAATGTGGAATAATAATATATCTCGTCTGGATGTGGGTTTGTGTGGGTGGTGTGGCTATGGGGGTGGTAGGGGTGGTGGTATGGGAGGTGGAGGGGTGGGATGAGGCGTTTTGGGTTTGGTGTCGGAATTTTCATTTGGTGGATGAGGGTTTGTGTGGGTGGTGGGTGTGTGTGTGTGTGGAAGTGGGTATGTATGTTTTAAAGGGTGACAATATGGGTGGTGAAGTATAGGGTGGTGCGGGTGAGATGGATTTTTGGGTTTGAATTGGATAGTTTGGTAATAATGTTTAAATGTGGTGGGTTGTGGTTGATTGGAGTAGTTGAGATATGGTGGATTGGGATCGGGTGGGGTGGGTGTAGATAGGGTTTGTTGGGTGTGGGAGTGAGTGGTCGTAGTATTTGAAATACGCAAATCACACTACATAGAAGTACTTTATAGGCAACAAAAATGCTTATAGAGTTCGGCTCCGAACCTTTCCCGTCTTTTTCTGTATGAAATCAACGAAACTCTAAAGAGGTTTTGGGAGATCGAAGATTTACATCCCCCGCAGAAACAAACTTCCGAAGAAGAGCGAAGTGTGAGCAGGAGTTCAAAAACTCTTTCAAACGATCAAAAGATGGCAGTTGAAGAATGTTTCGGCAAATATGGGTTTCGGAAGAGGACAGAAAGCTTCAACATATACAGTGGCGTAAAACTCACCAGTCGAGTAACTAACTTCAAGAATATCAACTATAAACGATAACCTACGGAACAGATGCTGCCGGCATGCCTGATACCATTTTCCGGATGCCGAGTCCTAGGTACCGGGTACCGGATGCCGGTTCCAATGCCGGAAGCCTCATGCCTGATGCCTGATGCCGCATGCCTGCTGCCGGATGCCGGATACTCTATGCCGGATGATGGATGTCGGGTGCGGGATAGCCGATGTTGGATGTCGGATACATGCCGGATGTCTGACGCCAGATTCGTGATGCCGGATGCTGGATGCCGGATGTTGGATGCCTGATGTTTGATGCCTTATACCGGAAGTTGTATACCAGATATCGGATGCAGGATTCCGAACGCAAACACCGGATGCCTGATGCTGCAAGCCGGATGCCATATGACTGATGCTAGATACCGGATGCCGGATGCAGGATACAGGATTCCGCATACCGCATAATGGAAGCTGAATGCCGGATGCTGGAGG
The DNA here is from genome assembly GCA_932526605.1 of Nephrotoma flavescens. Lineage (NCBI taxonomy): Eukaryota > Metazoa > Arthropoda > Insecta > Diptera > Tipulidae > Nephrotoma > Nephrotoma flavescens. The sequence continues at coordinate 257,890,592 of OW052220.1, forward strand.
CCTGAACTTGGGATTTATATTTTTTGCCTCTTCGAAAATAACCATTGGAAAATCATTAGCAGGACCTTCGGCACATTGCCATGAGATGGCGGCAGCACAAATACGTCCTTACAGCAGATATAGAAAAAATGTTTCGGCAAATATGGGTTTCGGACTAGGACAGCAAGCTTCAACATATACTGTGGCGTAAAACTCACCAGTCGATTAACTTCAAGAATATCAACAATAAACGATAACCTACGAAACAGATGCTGCCGGCATCCGGCATGCCTGATACCAAATTCCGGATGCCAGGTCCCGGATGTCTGATGTCATATTCCGGATACCGGGTGTATGCCGATGACGGGTGCCTGATGTCTGATGCCGGATATGTACTGCCTGATGTTGGATGCCGGATGCCGGATGACCGATGTTGGATGTCGGACGGATGTCTGATGCAGATACCTGATGACCGATGCATGTCGGATACTCGATGCTTGCTGCCTGGTGCCGGATGTCGGATATTGGATGCCGGATTCCAAAAGCAAATACCGAATGCCGGATCCAAGATACCGGATGCCGGGCGCCGGATGCTGAATGCGAGATGCATGCCGAATGCCAGATGTCTGATGCCGGGTACCTGATGCCTGGTACTAGATGTCTAGATGTCCGATGCATGCCAGATGTTTGTTGCCGGTTGCTGGATGCTGGATGCCGAGTGCCGGATGTTGAATTTCGGATGTCCGATGCCGTATCACTGATGCTTGATGCTAAACGCCGGATGCAGGATACAGGATTCCGGATGCCGCATACCGGAAGGTGCATGCCGGGTGCCGTATGGCGGAAGTCCGATGCCACAAACTTGAAAATAACATATTGTGTTCAAGACGAATTGGTAATTCTGTTACAACTTCTGTGGGGTCATAACACCGTTTCGGTTAAAAACTTGATTTTTAAATTTTAATTTCCAAAAAAATTTCGTTATCATTGAATTGGCATTGCCATCTGTTCTCTGGCATTGATAATAAGGTTTTTTTTGTGAGTGTAAATTGGCCTTTATGCTTTGTTTTACTTTTTGCTCACCTCTGCTGTATCGCGTAATCGTCGAATAATTTTGAGAGCGAGACCAATGTGCACCTTGTGCGTCTTTGCGACCATTAAAATGTAGAAAAATATTTTTTTTGTGTGTTTTTTGTTTTGGTATAGGCGATTGATATGACAGAGGAAAAATATTGTTTTAGATGTTTTTTGGTGTAACAATTTTTTTGGATTGGTCAAGTGTGAAAATTGGTAAAGCATAGTCGGGAAATTGAAAAACTCATTTCTAAAATTATACTGTGATATAAAAAAGTATTAGTTTATATTTGAGTCGAGATTTAATTTTTCTTTTAAACATAAAAGTCGAATATTTTTTTTAATTACAAAAAAGGCGGTCGACTATATATAACCATTGTCGAAAGTGACATATAAATACAAATTACTTATAAAAAAAAATTAACATTCTATTAAATTAAGTTACAAGTAAATTAAAAATAAATTAAATTGGGATTGGTAGCATTGTTAAAATTTGTTTTCTTATAGTGGAAATTTACTGTGAAGTATTATTGGAGAAGAAAATAGAAGAACGAAAACTAGTAATAAATTCAGTAAAATTTTCCGTTCACCAATTTTTTAGTAGTCGGTTCGAAGAGAAATAAACTGATATGAGTTTTCGTGCTTGGTGGGAAAGGCTGAAGAAAGAAGAAAATTAGAAAAATTTATTAAAAATAAAAGTGGTTTAAATTAATGGCGAAGACATTCAACGGGTGTTGAGTATATGGTGAATGGCTTGGGTATTTTTTTACTAAGTTACTAAATTACGGGTGGCCAGTTGAAGCCATTTTTGGTTAAAGGTGGGAAGACATCCAACATTCTTCGGTTTTCGACGAGTGTACGACGTAGCATAGAGATGGCCAACCGGCCACTTGTAAATTTTTATTGGTATCGGTTAAAGGCACCGCAACATACAGGTGGTCAACCGGCCATTTATATGTTTTTTATGGTATCTGTGGAAGGCACCGCAACGTACAGGCCATTCAAATTTTCGGTTAGAAACGGGAAGACGCCAACGGTTTTATTTGCGGTTAAAGGCGGGAAGATGTCCAACGATTTTATTTTCAGTTAAACGCGGAATGATGCCCACGACATCTGCGGCTAACGGCGGGAACGCGTCCAACGAATGATTTACTAAAGGCAGGAAGACGCCCAATATTTTTGATTCAAAGGAGGAAAGACGCCCAACGATATTTACGGTTAAAGGTGGGAACATGTCCATCGAATTCTACGGATAAAGGCGGGAAGATACCCTATCCATTTCGGCAATCAACGTCGCCGCAACCCTCAAGGTCGACCTCAATTAGGTTTTACATTTTTCAATTTCAATTTTTTAATTTTTTAATTTTCAATTTTTTGTCAATTTTATTTGTAACCGAGTGCCATAATGGTTGCTTGGCACGAGCAGGGGAAGACACATTGGTTTTGTTTTCAGAATTGTTTACGTTCGGTGACCATATTTTAGTGTGATTGTTTTTTTCGACCATATCTTAGTTTTATTTTTTCTTCTACCATTTTTAGTTTGATTAGTCCATCTTTTCTCCTTTCGCCTCTGATCTCACTTGAAAATTCATTTGAATAAATACAGCCCGGCGACTTAGTTCCGGCATTTGTTTATTTTTTCTCTCCTCATTGGTGTTGATCTATTTCTTTCATTTATTATGTTGTCATGTCCCATAATTTTTCTCCTTTTTTCGGTTTACTGGATAAAATGAATTACTAAATCTTTTAGGATTGGTATTACGGGACGGGGCGGGAAATATTATTTCGTGAAGATTTCATAGTACCAGGCTGTGGCTGTATACACCTGGTTATTATTATTTTATTTTACTGTTCCTCAAATTTCGGTCGACGGATTCTGGAGTAAAAATTCAATTTAACTACAATTTTTTTTTAGTTTACTCTTTATTCTGTTCTGTTACACGGTGTAGGCCAGGAGCATGCAAGTTTCAACTTCCCCACGATCCAAACCCCTGAGATGTAGTCGGCAAAATCACCGTACCACCAATTGGTGTACCAATCATTTTAATACGAAATAGTAACCAACCAAATCTTTGTAATGGTACAGGACTTTCTGTCAAAAAATTAATGACCAATTTAATTTAATTAATTAATGACCAAAAATAGATCACTCTCGCATTTATAATACTCTGTGCTCTAGTTTGTATTTTTGCGAGAAGAAGAATTTTGTTGTTTTGTGAGAAAATGTGTTAATCTTTTCTCTATGTAATAACAAAAACTGGTAGTCATCCAGTTAATTACTACTTCTTGTACTAGTTTTAAAATGATAAAATTTACATTTGTAATATATTCCGACTAAAAGAACTTTGTCCTTGCCATAAAGCATCTACATTTTATGTTGGTATCAATTTTTCCGACATGTTAAAAGGAATAATTCCAAAACGTATTCTGACACGATCACAAGATGAACGAAAAGTTTAATCAAACTTTAAGTTAAACAGTTAATTAAATTAAGGTATAAAACTAAAAGTTAAGCACGACATAATTTTCGTATCGTACAACATTTTAAAATACATAATAAGTATACAACATGCAAATATTTCCACATAAAACATATAGCTTCCATAAATGAAAGCTAAAAAAAATTGTTTAACAATTAAAAGTTTTAGGTATTTCCATATCACATTGCATGACAAAACGACACAGACATATTGTCATATCACTTAAATTTGTTGAAAGAACTCTGCATGTGTTTTAATGATTATTACGAGGATTTTTGTTTTAATTTTCATTTTGATATACAGATTTGTTGAAAACTCGTGTCACTCTTCTTCTTTATATATATAATTTACATTCTGATGAGCTTTATAAAGTTTAAAAAATTAAGTTCATGCTATAAATTTTTTGATTGATATTAACAAATATTGTTAATTATTTATATAAGTGTTTAAATTCAGACTATGTATATATAATTACGTCATGCAGCATTAGAAAATATTCTGGAATATTACATATCGCATACCCGACTGATTTACAATCAAAGATAATAGTTTTCTAAATAAAAGGTTTTTGATTATGAATTACATGTATAAATCATTCTACCATAAATTTTATAGTAGACTCACTGAATATTCGTTAAATGAATAATAAATATTTACCATGTATAATGCATATAGTTATAAACAAATACATTTAGTTGATTATATAAATTATTATTTATTTTAATAAAAATTATTTTAAATTTAATAATTTTTTTATTATTCGAGTACATCCCAAATTGCTGACAATTTTGTTTTGTGATAATTTTACCGCATCAGTAAATTAACAAAAAAAAAATAATCTAAATTTAAAATAGTTTGTGTTTAATGTATATTTCAAATATTTGCATAATTTTATTTAATGCGATAATGTTCAATTTATAATTCAGTGATTCATAATTTTATGTACACGAAACGGAATGTCTAGTGTAGCCGAGTTTTTTCTTTTGAGTCAAGCTGGGATTCGGGATACGTAACAGGTGGTGCAAGATGGACGAAATATTAAAAATAACATTCTTTTATGATTGATTTATTTTCTAAACTGCATATAATTATTATTTAATTTAATAATTGTGAAAAAAAAAATATTTATTTCAGTAACCAGAAGTCGCGATTACCAAGAAAGAAACCTTTCTTTATCTGTATCTGGCATTTATCAGTTCAGTTCACGATTTCTCTTTGTTATGTGTAGTCAGTACCATATTTTCGCGGGTCCTTCAAAGCGAGGATAGACCGACCGCCAAAAATCATGTTCTGAAGTTCCTTCGAATATTACACGCGTGTTAATTTCTGAAATAAATTCATTAAGCGACGTTCCTTTTACAACACCGCTGCCCTGCATTCTCCATTTATGGACAGATATAAAAGATTTACGGTCGCCCGATCAAGAGATGTATTCATTTAGGCATGTCTAGCACGTTCCATACCAAATATCTAGTGTACTGGTTGGGCTGTTGGAAACTATAGGCGATACAATTTTGAAAATAATCAGTGTTCGTTAAAGTTTAATCCAGTTTTAACCATTTTTTATAAATTATTTGGGCAATCTAACAGTATACGTGTAATGCCGTTCTAAGGTCGGCACAACAATTTTTTTATATCGATTATGAATCCGTTAAAATGTGTAGACAATGAATAAAATGCGTTCAGGGTACCATATTGGCCACCACGAGAGTAGTCGTTTATCTGATCTATTTGCAAACATTGGTCAGGGCCGTGAATTTGTTTGACCCTGATGGTTATAAAACTGGACATATTTATGAAAATCATCAGAGGGCAAGTATATTGGAAGATTTATTTGAAAATGTTGTTGAGATCCCGTTGATATCTCCAGGATTGGCTGGAATATTGTTTGAACCCAGTCAAAAACTCTCAATTTCTAAATATAATTTTTAATCTCGTAGAACAAGTCACTTCTTTGGGGTAGTTTTTTTTAAAAGGAGATTCACTATTCCAATATATTGGTATTATTGTGCAACAACTTTTAGTATCGCCCACAGTCCAAAATCGTTAGCTACAGAAAAAATTGGTTTTAATGAGTTCCTCCCGATTTCGGGTAGGTTTTTGTGAATTTAACTATACCTAGCTGTAATTAGTTTTAAAAAAATCCAGTACCAACCTCAGTAGCATAGTTTAAATATTTTTAGAAACCCGAAAAATTATGCTAACGTAAAATGGATTGCACCTAATAGGGGTAGTTTTTGGGGGCTGAGCAATGCTAATATTAGTTAGTAAAAAAAAATCAGTATCACCCCCAAAACAATATATAATCATAGTCTAACTTATGAAAAAAGCAATGAAGTTTCAACCCGATCAATCAACCCGTATGAGCTGTAAAGACACTGAGGCGTCACGCACTGTGATTTGGCAGGCTAATACTCAGGGTATTGGGTCGTGGGGATTTGAAGGCTTTCATGACTCTGGCCTGCACCTTGTTTAGAGAAAAAATTTAAAAAAAAATTAAAAATGAAAAAATAAACCGGATGTTTCGCCGAAATTTGTCGGAGAAAACTTGAAGAACGGAGTAAAATAATTATAATCGGGTGTTCCCATCCGGTGGCGACCGAATCTCCCCGAGTGACGAGTACCCACTGTGCTGAAGAGACGCCCCATCCCCCGAATGACCCATCGATTCCGAAAGGCCGATGCCCAGCCGAAACGAAGCAGAAATAGAAAGTAAGGACGTCTTTTTAACAGACCAGGCCAGCACAGCATGAGACCGCCGAAGTGCTACGAAGACACGGCGTGGATTTTACGGTCGCCCCCAAATCGACGACATCCGCTGGACTCACCACTCTAACCCTGTGGATGTCCTGCCAAGGGAATGAAGGGCAAGCCCAATCTGTAACATGAAATCGGCACGAGATGAGAATCCCCTCTCATCACACCGAACCGGAAATTTTGTAATTCTTTAAAAAAAAAACAATTTTACGACGAAAGGCGAAAAAAAGAAAAGGAAAGATAAATAAATCCGAATGTTTATGAGAATAGTAGTGCAGTTTTTTGTTTAAACAAATTTATCACAACTGAAAATGGTCGAGGATACCAAAACGGTAATAAATCGGACAACACCAAAAAATAATTGGCAAATAAATTGACTAAATAATAACTAATTAACGAAACCAACGTACAGCCCATAGCCCCGTGCATCACATCCGTTATTCGGTTCTCGATTACACAATTTAATAATAACAAAAATTTGAAAATTTAAAAAAATGAATAAGAAGAAATTTGGCAATTTGAAAGTATGATTTTAAATATTTAATTAAACTGAGAAATAAGAAGAAAATTAAAATTAAAAATAAAATAAAATAAATTTTTGGTACCTTAACCTTCAGAAAGGTCACCCTGTAGGGCGCTGGCGTCTTCTCGCCTCTATCAGTTAATGCGGTGTTTGGGCGTTGGCTCGCCCTAACCGTAAAAAGAAAAGAAGTGGCCTCCACGGGCCACCCGTACCTCTCCCCGATACCAATAAAACTGGAATAGCTGGTTGGCTACCCGTACGTTGCAGTGTATCTTGACCGAAATTCCCAAATAAAAATTTACAAATGGCTAGTTGGCCACCTGTAAGTTGCCAGTCATTCGCTTTAAACCGTAAATAAGGGCGTTGTCTCACCCCACCGAAGATAGAACGACTTAGTACTCGTTGCGGTACTTTCGCCGTTATGTTAATGTAAAGGGCCACGTTACACCGCCCGTAATTGTAGTGAACGAGCCCCTGTCGGCCGTCCATAGATGTAGCGTCTTTCCACTGAAATCACAGTTTATTTAGGTCACGTAAGTTGGCCTTTCTGGGTAATTATTCGATTTATGCCCAAAATTTGTTTTTAGAGGCGATGAACGATCAAATTTGACCCCATTTTATTGTTATATTTCTAAAATAGCAAGCTTATACACACTATAACATAACTTGCAATCGTCTAATTTTACACTTTTTAGTTTCCATTTTTTTTTTATTTATTTTATTTTTATAACATAAGAATGGAGCGCACCAAAAATAAAACAAACAAAATTTATTTGCACAGATCGCAGAATAATAATTTCCAACAAAAAAATAATATTATAATTCTACGAAATAATATGAAAGAGTTTTTGATACCAAAAAAAACTAACTCGATTTTATATGAAAAAAATATCTCGAACTCATGTTCGATCACCAAACTCAAAAACACCTGTATTTCTCCAATTCCAAAGTGGACCGTTCCTTTTATAAAACAACGCGAAAACTAAATAAAATTCTCGCGAAAAATATTTTTAAGAGAACAAACGTGATGCGCCAAAAATACAAAAGAAGAAACACATGAAAAAAAAAACATTCATCTACATCTTACCTGCTCGTACACACGCACAAGGGCACACATTGGTCTCGCTCGAAAAAACAATGTTTGGCAATGCTATATTGTGGTTAAGCTGGAATAAAACAAAAACAGCTCGTTAAATTCCCATCAAACCGATCCATAGTATTGATGTTCATACACAGATAGCAATGCCACAATGATCAATAGTAAATCTAAGAAAATCGGGAAAGAAACTAAATGTTATGACCAATGAGTCGTAACAAAGTTGTTGCTAAAAAACCTTGCCTCCTAATTTTTAATAGAAACTTAAGCATGAAGTTTTATCCCGATCAGCCAATCCGCCTGGGCTGTAAAGGATCATCAGACATTTGGTGAGCACGGCACCACATATGCACACACAGACTCACTCTAAAAAAATTTGATCAAATCTAAACTAAAGATCAATTAAATTTATTTAAATTATTTTAGCAATTTCCATACAATAAATGTAGTAATGAAATTTTTTGTTAATTATTCAATAAAATGTTGACTTTTTTCAATTAGTTGTTTAAATTTCATCACAAATATGTTGCAAATTTACTTGTTGTTGGAAACTAAACAATACGTTTGTTGAACTTTAATCAATTGATAAATGTTCAGTAGAAATGTTGAATAAAATCATTTTGTGGTAAATATTAAACATAAAATTGTTGAATATTCAACAAAATAAAACAAAATTCATTTAGAGTTAGATGCATTAAAACTGAAGCCACAGGACTGCAGAACGAACATCAAAAATTAATAATCACGAAAGTGGAATTTAAGTAGTTTGTGTGATATTTTTTCTTAAAGGTAAGTACGATATAAAATGTTATTAAAATTCTGTAATAATTCTTAGTAAAAATTTAGTATTAATATTAAACAAAGTTGTGTTTTATACGTGTCAGATCATTCGTTTCAAATAGTTTGCGTAAAGCAAGCGTCTATAAAGTTGCGGTAAAAATTGTTTTAAAACAATTGTGTTTTTATTAAAATTTTATCATTTATAGGAGGGTACAAAAATGGAAGACGTTTTCAAGACCATTCCCACGAATAGTCCATGGATCGCAATAATTGGTAAGTGATGTTTTCCAGGTTCGATGTAAAATGTAAAACGTATATTGTTACTCCTTAGATGAAGCTTCTGAAACAAAAACCGGGTACATTTTTATTGAAAAAACGAAGTCCGCAACACTACAACAAATACATCACTATTTGGATTGATTATCGAAGTGATTTTATTACAATTTTAATATACAGTATCCGAAGGATATTTCACAATCTTTGGATTTTATGGTTAGATTTCTGCACCAGCAAAACCTCGCGGACCTAAAAAGTTTAAAAGATGTATCTGTGGTCCAAAATAAGTAATTTGGTTCGAAAACTGGATGCAATGCCAGGGAGACGCAAGTTATAATTTGGTTTTATTCAATCTACCTGAATATTTAATTTTTTTTTGTTTTATTTAAATATTCCACTTTTATTATTTAAAATGTCATTTTGAATTGAATTAGTATGCCTATACGGGTACTATTGTATTGAATAAAAATTTTCGAAATTTTATAAATTTACTTCCAATTATAGAAAATGTATCTAAGTATTTAGTTGTTATTTGAATGAAATATTATATATATATAACATATAATTTAAATATAATAAATTTAAAAATAAAAGTAAATTTGGACTAAAATATCAACAATTTTGAGTTTAAATTCGAACAACGAGTGATTGAAATTTAACAAATTATATGAAAAATTCAGCATATATCTTTTAAAAATTCAACAATTTTACATGCCAATTTCATCAACTATTGTTGAAAATCAAATTTAATTTGTTTCAATCTAATCGTAAATATGTTTAAAAAGTGTTTAAATATAATTTTATATTGTTTAAAGGTAAACACATTTTGTTAATAATTCAACAATATTCAAAATATTATTAAAAGCTTTTTTGTTTAAATTCTCTCCTTCAAAAGTTGACGTTTAAACAGGCAGTTGAATATTTCTTTCGAGTTTAAAATTACTACAATAATTGAGTGTAATTAGTTACACTCAATTATTGAAGTAAAATCCAACAAAAATTTTTTAGAGTGCTTTTAAAAACTGCACTTTTTGACTTCGGTGATATTATATTGGTACATATGCTAAAATCCAAGTTCAACATTTTTCAATATTTACTTTACTAAACGACCAAATGACACAGTGGTTAAAGAATTGGCGTTTGGATCGGCAGGCACCGGGATCGAAACCCGATAGGGAGACGATAGAAAATTTTTATCAACAGATTACTGCCTCTATTAAGTTTCTCACCTTACCTGAACTCACCAATGTGAGGTGAAGTGATCACATCAATATTTTGGTATTGCAGTTGTCGTGATGAGGTGAGGTGAGGTGATTAAATTGTCAAATCGGTTCACCTACAAAATCCTGGTGATTGGTATAGAAATAACACAATGGAAGGCAAAAGTGGGTATGTTTTATTTTATTTTATTTGGTTTTTATTTTATTTTATTTATATTTGGTGTATTATTATTCCTAAGATGACTTATTTCATTTTCAAAACTAAAATGTTTATTTTTAAGACAAAAAAATTAACAAATAGCCTGCACTTCGCCAAGTTGCTCGAAGAGATGAATAAAAATCCGGATATTGCAAAAGGATTTCGTAAATTTGATCAATCAAAAGCGCATGTCGCGGAATATTGGAAAAACGTAGCAGTCATGCTTAATGCCTTAGGGCCTCCAATAAAAGAAAGTTTGGTGTGGAGAAGGGTAGGTTGTAATACATTAGTGACCCAAATAATAAAATTGCCAAAAATAATAAAGAAAAGAGTAACAGGTGGCGGCCCGAATGTGAAACGACCGCTCACCCCAATGGAACAAGGATTTTGATGCCCTACTTCATTTATCAACATCTGGTGGTCCAAGCAGTGGTTATCAACATCTGGTGCTTGGCATTGAAAGTTCAACAGCACTAGATAATAACGCCATAATTCATCAAAATCAAGTTCAAAACAGCACAGATGCACAAACTAACACAGATGAACCACCAAATATTATTTGCAATATACAGAATCCGAAACAATCTATACCAAAATCAACCGATAGAGAAAGTATTCAGCTCCCTCAAGCACAAACAATAAAACAAAATGAAATAGTTGATATTTTCCATAAAATTGAAGGAAATACATACAAGATGCAGTATTACTATAAAAAAAACATATGAACATAAGGCCAAAAAATTAAAATTATACGAAGAACAATTTAATCAGCAGAACAAAAAAAATCTACTAAAAAAATGCTGTATGAAAAATTAAAATTAAAAAGACGTTTTATTATTATAGAGGGAAAAAATTAAGAATAAACAACACCTCATCTAGTTTTGAAAATGAAGACTGACTATCTTTGAAGACTGAACATCTCTGAAGACTGTATGTACGACAGTAAAATTTTGTGATATTTAAATATATTAAAATATTTTTATAAAACGTTAATTTAGAATTTCAGTTATAATTTTTTTCCTTCTTCTAACATGCTGCTATTCAATTCGAGTTAAGTTGGATTTATTTTATCTTTTTGTCCGAATAAACAATGCGCGAAAGAGACGGCACAATATCAGTTAAAAAGAGCTAGTAGTAATCTTTCAAGATAAAATTTTGTGTCATTGGAATTTAAAAAATGAAATACAATTAAACAAAATTTCACTTTTCATTGTGTATACAGGCCGGAAATTTGTCAATTAATTCAAAAGTCAATTATCAAATAATAAAAACAAAATTGAATAAATGCAGAATGAACTAAAATAATAAATGCAACCGTGAAAGCGCTTATACAGACATACATTTAACTTATACCCCTATTCCCCTATAGTCGCATCACTTGAAGTGACGTCGAGTAAAGTCGTTCTGGCTGTTTTTTTAAATCGTAGTATGCTGTTTTATAAATATTTCCTTGCGAATGTTATCACTTCAAACGCCAATTTCTATCTCTTGAAATTTTGACGTGACGAATAAATAAAAAAAAATCAAACTGATACAGCCAACTAAGAAAGATTTCAAATAAAATTTTCATTGAGAGTTTTGCACAAAATTATTTAGTAAATTTTGATTTTAAAATCTAGTAACCAGGATGATCCATATAGTCATGTCAAAAATATTACTCAAGTAGGTATTTGTACAAAACATCGGAACAAACGAAACCATATAAAATATTTTCGTTTGCACTATATTTTGTCCATGTAAGAACCAGCGAGATTCGTTGCAAGTTTAAATATAAATATTTTGGGATCCGTTCATAACTGCATATTTTAAAATTGCATTTCTCAAAACGCCATATTTAAAAACTGCATAAGGTACAAAATTGCATTTTTCAAAACTGCATATTTCAAAACGGCATAAGGGTTAAAAGACATTTTTCAAAACGGCATTTTTCTAAACGACATATTTTAAAACGACATTTTTCAGAATGGCATTTTTTAAAACTACATTTTTCAAAACGGCATAGGTACAAAACTGCATTTTTCAAAACTGCACAAGACAGAATGAAATATTTTAATCGATTGTGAATCTAGAATTATCTTTTCATTAATTTCTGGAATATGACCAACAGGTACGGTTATTTATTACACGATGAAATTTGAGATGAATGAAATTTTTGAACATTTGTGAACGATTCTTGGATTAAATTCTAGGATAAAGTCAAATGAAAAGATGACTATTTCTTAGTCGAGTAAGATTTAATTTCACATGTTTAGGTTTAGTATAGGTATGTTATAAGAAAGGACCTTCATATAATATTCTCCTTCACCTAAATTTTTCTACCTATGTCGTTTCGAAAAATGAAATTTTGAAAAATGCCGTTTTGAAAAATGTCTTTTTAAAAAATGTCGTTTTAAGAAATGCCGTTTTGATAAATGCCGTTTTGTACCTATGTCGTTTTGAAACATGCAATTTTGAAAAATGTCTTTTAAAAAATGCAGTTTAGAAAAATGCCGTTTTGAAAAATGCAGTTTTGAAAAATGCCGTTTTGTACCTTATGCCGTTTTGAAATATGCAGTTTTGAAAAATGCAATTTTGTACCTTATGCCCTTTTGTACCTTATGTAGTTTTGAAATATGCAGTTTTGAGAAATGTCATTTTAAAAAATGTCATTTTAAGATATGCAATTTTGACCTAGACCCAAATATTTTCTGTGATTGTGGAACCTCTCCTTATATTTCCGTGCTGCTTCGCTTACCTCGTTGTCGAATGTTTCCATTGCAATTTTTTGTACTGCTATTTGAATCTAGATACAGAGAAATTTCAAGGATATATAGATAAATTAAGTGAGTGGTATGGCCGAATCTCGCTATACTTAAATATTATGAAATGCAACATCATGTCTTTTTATTTGAAGTCAACAGCGAAGTATTGCAAAGAGTCAGTGAGATTATAGACTTAGGTATTACATTTGTCGCAAACGCCAGTTTCAATAGGCATATTTCAAATTGTATTGCGTAAGGTGAATGCCAAGTTTGAATTTGTTAAACAGGACAACTATATGTTTACTCTATTTCGCTGACGTTCCATCTCAACTGGAATACGCTGTAACGGTCTGGAATCCAAACTATGCTGTGCACGTAAAAAGAATTGCCATAGCCATGGCCAATTAAAAATATTGATTAGATCTTTTTTTCATCGAGTGGTTTTTCTTTAACATCCGTTATCCTATGAACATGATCTATTGTGGAATATCTCGAAACCCATATTGGTGTGACGGTATAAGTTTTTTACTATCAATTAGCGGTTTAGTTCGTTTTAATAGAAGTGTTTCAAAAAGTTTTGACATAATAGGTAATAGTGATATTGCCGTCTCTGAGACGTTATTTTGATGAATGATTTTCCTGGCTTGGGTATCATAATCACTTCCTCAAATTTCCATACCTTTGGGACATATATGATCCTGAATGCTGCGATGATTAGGGCATTCAACTGTTTAATGCCGATTTTGGGAAGTTTTTATGTACTTTGACCCATTTCACAAGAAAGGTCGGGCTGATTTCATGATCTTCAGATTCTTATAAATATTTCTTATAGTGATCAACAGACTTCTGCTTTTTGTTTATTGCTGCTTGACAAACTTCCATTGCATATTCTTATAGGTGGGATCTGAGTTACTGGGCTAATGATCGTGGGCACGACTTCGTTAATTCATTTTTTATTTTCATAGATTCATTTTATAGTTTTAACCATGAGAAGCCTCTTATACAGCCATTTCTTCCTTGTTTTTTTATTTTTTTGCAACTAGGACTCTAATTTATTTTGGGTAACTACTTTTATGTCTATTATTAATTTTACACGTTTTTGATCTGGTTTCAACTAAACAGGATCAGATCAAGTACGAAGAAACACAGCTTCTATTACATAATTCTTCTTTAAATTCTCCCTTATCTGCCTTGGTATGTGAATATTATTTGGTCGCTAAGAGTTTGCAATTTACCCCTACCTAATCCAAAAAAATAGCGTGGTATTTATACAAACATTAATTGATTGATCGAGAGGGGTAAGGGGGTGGTTATTTCAGTACAAGAAACGACATTCTTTCTCCAACAGTTGTTTTTAACTATTATAGCGCTTCATCCTTTAGTAGTGTTATTTTGGTGTATTGATGGGATATACTTGATATCCTGTAAACTTTATATGTGCTGATGTAGCAATAGTCCATTGGGATTACATGCTAATATTCGAATGTCATCCGTTTTTTCATTTTATTGCAGAAGCTAACCTGGCACTGTTATCTAGTTTTGTGGAAATTTGGATAATTGATCCAATGTCTTTGTCTTGTTTGTGCTCGTTTGTGTTCCTTGTTTAGCAACTTCGGAAAATTTCTAGCCTGTACTTTGATATCTTATGTAAGTAGGTTTGATTTCCGTTGGCTCTCGGCTTCTTGGCTCTATTCGTTTATATTTTCCAATTTCAATCTCATTTCGCATCTTCTGAAATTCTTTGGCAATCTTCGTCCCAAGAATCCCTGGAGTCGATCTTTTATGAGCTGGGCGAAGTTTATAGAGTAAAACGTGGTCTGCCAACTGGGGTAGTAGTTCTTTTCGGTGTGTTTGCCATTGTATTGTATTAGTCTTGGTGCTTGGTTCGCGAGAAGTATTTTATTTCCCCAATTCAATTTAGTATTCGTTGAAACAGACGAGCTTTCCCCGGTCTGGCATCTTAGCAACACCCTCTGCCGAGAATAAAAAGGTGACTGAGTAATTTTAAGAAGAATTTATTAAAATATTCAAATCTTTACCTACAATGAAACGCCAAAAAAAATCAAACCCTTTACATTCATCACCAAAAATTTTCCATTACATTAATTTCGAAATCACAAAGTACAAATCTAGAAGCTTTGTTTTATTGTACACCGTCAACATAAAGATAATAACTTTACACAAGCCGTCTATCTTGTACGCTAAAGCACAAAAATAAACTAAGTCAAAAAGAAAAGTAATAAAACAAAGTATTAATCTAATTACTGAAAATGATAATGAAAATATTTTCAATGATTATTTTTTCTACTGAGTACCCTCTCCCCTCGAGAAAAAAGTGTTAATTAAAACATAAAATTACAACAATAAAAAATGTATTCCATAAATTTGGAGCTTTTTAAAAAGGAATAAAATAACAAAAAAAAAGTCTAATAATGCGACGCGCGCGGGCGAAGAATGAACATAAATTTTATTTTTTTGTTGCTTAATTCGATTTAGATTAGAAAATTTGTTGCTTTTCCCGCGCTTTTTATTTCGTTTGAGTTTTTATTATACTTAGAAATTAATAAATTAACGCGATGCGTTTGGGGGTGGCACATAATATACAATAAATTATTTTAAATAAAATCGCCGTGGTTCGTATGTTGCCATTTGTGTTGCTAGGGTCTTCAAACGAAATATGTATAGAAAATAATATTCTGTATATGTTGTTCAAACCCTGTTATATCAAGTGGAACATAAATATTATTTTTATGCTTTATTATGTTTTTATTGTAGATATATTGAAATTTGCTTTGCCGAAAACCCCACTTTATGAATTTGAAAGTGATTACATTCAGCGTTCTTCTTAAAGTACTATTAAATACCATGTGAACAATATAACAGCGACAGATACGAGTTTAAAAAAATATTTCAGTAGTATACAGAGAAATTTCATTTATATTCCAGACGAGTTTTAAATCCTTTTAAATATTTCAATCTCGTCTATATGTTGGATTGTTTTCATTTTTATTTTTATATTTATTAATAAAAATATTTTTATTACAAAACCATTATAGTATATATAGTTTTAAATCTAGAACTACTACAGAAACCATAAACATACCGTATCAGTTTTATCTTGACAATCATGCAAGACGTACGTGTTTTAATTTGATTACAGGGTTAAAGTATTAGTTTTGTTATTTTATGCGCAGTAATCGATTCTTTACACAAGGCACGCCTGCTGACAGATTAGCTATATGAGTATGTGTGCATTAACCCATAATGTCCACGCATCTAACTGTGACAATATTGCTTATTTGATATGGGAGCAACCATTGTACTGGCAGACATTAACTTGCATTATACTTCTCCAGTTATTGATTGATTCGATCCTGAACAACACGACTGCCGCATAAGCGTACTGGCTGGTGTCACAGAATCCATGCATTTGAATTATTGAACTTTTATTAATGGATATTGATCTGCACGAATTTGATTGTCCGTGGATAAATTCCAAGGCTTGATTAATATCTTTACTGAATTGCTGTTTTCTTTGGTGGCATCATCGATTTCTTTGGGGTCGTAAGTTGTGTAATCCTTGTGAATTTTCTGTAGTATGGCAACTATATTCGAAACATCGTGTTGTAGCTAAATTGCGCATTGCGCGATACATTTTCTCCACATTCGCTGAGAACACAATCTTAATAGTATCGCGTACAGTGTTAACTTGATCGTTGCACCGACAGCTAAACAGTCGCTCAGAAAAATCCCATGGACTCTTTGCAGAATCAGCGAAACCGGCTTGTAATTTAGTCGTGCTACTATACGTAGAACGATGTGGTAAATACAAACCTCAGTGATTTATCTCTTTTTATGGGATTATGTTTAAGTTCATGGTATTCCACAAAACTGTTCTTCTATGAGCTAGTAGTTTAGTGGTGCTGGCAGTTGACTCGATCTACTGAAATCGATCTGAATATCAAGACTTGAATTTCCATTTGAAGAGACCGACTATGAAACTGATTGACTTTTTAATTAATTGCTGGGTCTACCGGAAGCAATTCCAAAACCGAATACTCTGAAATATCAGCCCTTGATCATTCACCTTGATTTCACCTTATTATATAGTAGTCCAAAGAAATAATGGGCACAACTTTGGTTTCTCGGTGAGCATTAACGTGAATTTGGTTAATACTCTGAATTGGCAGCTTCGTGGTAATCTCCGGATGGATAAATGCCTCGAGTTAAATTTGTGTGCCTCTGTCAATTCTTATCTAACGGTTACAACTCCTTTTGTAAATCCTTCTTGAGATTCACCTATTCAGCAAACGGATAGATGAGCGTTTCGCCTCTTCAAATTTAAACGATGTGTGCTTGCTTCCGTGATTAATCTCACTTGGGACCCTGAGTCTAAGAGGGCTCTGAACATTTCCGTCTGACCATGTGAATCAACTATACCAATGATAGCAGTAGGTAGGATTGTTTGAGATGGTGAACTTTGATGAACAGACAGCAGAATACGTGGTTTTGTTTACATAAAAATATTGATTCTAGGCATGTATGTTGAATCGGTGGTTTGCTGCGTTTGTGGTGAACCGTAATAGCATTTCGCGAACCGTAATAGCATTGAGATGCACGTTTATATACACTGGATTATTCAGACTCAGACAATTAAAACATCGATGACTGGTTCTCGCCTACTCCGCTATAATTGTCTGATTTGTAGTTTTGCAGTTTAGGGATTGACCTTGTGGCGTCAATAAAAAGTGATTTCACATAATTCAAATGTTTAAAGATAATATGAACTGGGCGTAGTTAGATCAATTAGTAAATGGCTGCATCCCATGTTTACAATTTGTCGTATTAGGGGGCAATGAATTTCAGTTGTGGCACTAACAGTAAACATCTTTGCCAAAAATCAGCATACATATAGGCGGCAACGAAATTTAGTTATAGCATTAACAATGAACACCTGTGTCAAAAATCTAGGCATAGTTAAGGTAGCATCAAAGTGAAATAAATTAAAAGCTTGACGCATTGTTACGACTCCTTGTGGGGTCAAAACATTGCACAATCTGCAAATTGTTCTGTGTGGTTTTAAAATTTTATCAATAAAGTATTGTTACTGATGGCATTTCCATCTGTCTTATAGTAGAGGTACCAAAAATTTGTTTTGATATCTAGCCTAGGGTCTAACTATTGAATTCGACGTTCATTTTCGACGGCTATCGTTTTCCTATAGCAAGCGTGGAAACCAAAGAGAAAAGAATATTAAAAATTTCATACATTTTTCTTTTATCTTCTTTTGTCTGCTGCTATAGGAAAGCGATAGCGTTCGAAAATGAACGTCAAATTCATTAGTTAGGCCCCTGAATGCTTTGTTTTGCCTTGTATTTCCACACCGCGCTTTATTATTTGTGCACTATCCGGCGCCGAATGGACGATTTCTACTGAAAGTACAGCCATTATTCACTGGTGTCGCTGTACTATAAAAATTAAAAATAAATTCATCCATAAAACAAACATTTAACGACCTGAAATACACCGATTGACATTTATTTTGTTATATAATCAAGAATTCATCTTGCTGCGTTTTTAATTTTTATTGTAAGATTAAGTTTCTAGTGGTTTCAGGGGGTTATAAAATAAAATCCTTTTCAAATTACCCATTGAAATGGATAGCGCACCCAATAGCGGCTCCCGGCAAATAAGTGGAGCAAAAACTTTTTATGTCGATTTTAAAAATATTAGATTTTTTATAAATTTAAAAAAAAAACAAAAAAGAAAATTACAAGGCCAATAGAGGCATATCAAATTTTGTGTATTGGAGTTAACCGGCCGGTAGAGGCTCGCCAAATATATTTTACGGGTGGCCGATTCGTGGACGCTTAAATTTTTGTAATCTGTGGTAGGACACTGCATGTATGGGTGGAAAACCACGAGGTCATTCATAGTTTGGCTAACGGCAAAGGTGTGCCGTAATTATAACGAGTATTTTGTATATTTTACGGGTGGGTGGCCAACAATTCATATATTGAAAACATCCTCTACGGGTGGTCAGTTGAGGCCATTAAGCTTTTTCATTTTTGAAGTATACCGGCGGAAGGGCCGCAACATTGGAGTACGGTGAAAAACCATCCGCATATCGGCTACTAGGCCGCAACTGTCTGGGTGTTACCTGTGGCATGACGGCTACAAGGCCGCACCAGTTAAGGTACCACTGTTTTTTATTAGATGTTAGTTAAATCTTACTTTTATCTTTATTTATTTTCTTAAAATTAATTTCATTTTTAAATTAAAATTTTGTGTAATCCTATTCTTAATCTCTTAAGGCCACGATTGCACCGATCATATTTTATTTTTTGTCTTTTCGGGAAGTTGCACGTGTATTCACGTGTATGAATACGGTTGTTGCGAAACCGTTATTCGTTTTGAGCTAAAATTCCTCGAGTTTTCCTTTCTTTTCTTTAAATCCGGTTATGATTTTAATTTTTTTTTTATTTTGTTTGCGGAACGGGACGTTGAGAGCAGCGTTTGGAAATTTTAAATAAATAAAGATATGGTATGAACTCATTTCAAGGTCTCTCCGGGTGAAGAGAGGCTTTGTCTATTGGGGAGACATCCCTAATCTTTTATGATGCTTCGTTATAGCTGGGCATTGACCTCTAGGGGTAGATGGATCGTTGGGGGGGGGGGGGGTGGTCTCTTCTGCAGACATTGATTGTACTTATCATTCGGAGAGATCAGAGTGTCGATTTTGTACCAAAAATGACAGCGCGAGCTGGCGAGGTGAACATAATTTTGTGTACATATACAGTGTATAATATACAAGGCGAAAAAAAAGTTCCGGTTGAACCGGTTGAATACTTATGATGCTGACGTCTACCTCACCCCTTCTATTCGCTTGCTTTTCAGCAGTGAAACCGTTTGTTTGCCATGTGATTTTGATTTTTCATTTTCAAATATTTGAACAACACAAAATCACATTTGTCACATCAATTAAAAAAAATATATAAACAAAATGACGAACATGCGCTCAAGCAAACCAATATTAATAAAATAACCACTAGCTACTATGTTTTTCCGGTGCTCACTTCACGCTGTTATTTTTGGTACAAAATCGACACTCCGGTCGTTCCTGGGTAGGCACACCCGGTTATGGTGTTATGATACTGACTAGTTTTCAAGTGCTGTAATGTGCTGTAAAACTATTAAGGCGAAAAAGAGAAACAACTAATTTAAACAGTAGACAACACTATGCGCATTTATTTTGACGTTATGAAAACCAAATAATATATTTGTGCAGTGTGCCTTGCAATGTTTTGTTTTGAAATATATTTGTACTATACACGTACACACAAAACCATATTATCATAATAAATGACTATACGTCAAAAAAAATAATCAAAGTTGATTTATTTTTTATAGATTTGCCCAATTTAAACTGCTGCAAAAGTAAGCTATATCATTTGTTGCTGAATTTATTTCTATTTTTGGTTTATATGTTGTACACACTCATTCCTTCAAGTGATTTGTACTTACATTACTTGTCCTACTCTATTTTCATTTCAAATCATATGAACCATTTGAAAAACTAGTCAGTGTCATAACACCATTATAATTATATTGTTTTATTTTTCCTCCAGTTTCATTTTAAATTTATTTTAATTCTGTTGTTCTACGTTGTAGGCCAGGAGTTTCAACTTCCCCAGGACCCAAAATCCTGAGAGAATGAGGTCATCCCGTAACAGCATGTTTGGTGGTAATTTAAACTGGGTGAAGTAAGACAAATTCGTAAGTGGATCCCATATATAATATTTATCATTTTAGGGGGCAATGAATTTGAGTTGTACTACTAACAGTGAACACCAGAGGTAATTATTAGAAAGTATTTGATGTAGCGTCATAGTGAAATAAATTAAAAGCAGAGTGAAGTTAGTCCAAGTCGTGAATGGCTGGATCCTTGGTTTATAAATTATCGCATAAATTGACAAAAATTTAGGTCAAATGAAGACAGAGAACAGAATGAGCTTTTAATTTATTTGACTATGATGCTACATAATATTTGCCCTGCTTTTTAGCAAATGTGTCTACTGTTAGTGCAACAACTCAAATTCATTGCTCCCTTACACAATTATAAGGCCCGTTGCACATTTCAGCTAAGCTAAGCTAAGCGATATGAGCTATGTTCGTCGCTTAGTTGTGGTATAAAGAGTTTTACTGGAACGATGCACACTTGAGCTTAATTAGGCAAGTTATGTTTTTCTGTTTTGAGCGATGCAAACTAACTTAGCTCGAGTTGTCTTTGGATTGCAAAAGTCAGCTATATCGCTCACACATACATTACTATTATTAAGAATTTTATAATCGTCCTTGAATTTAATTTGTTTAAGAATTTTTTCGGCTTTTCGGACAAAATATTATTTTAATGGACACCCATACAATGTTTACGACTATTTTAGTCGCAGAAAACAAAGAGGCCATTTATTAACAATATTTCTACCACAAAAGTAGAAAAAATGCACTCCCCTCCCCCAAACCTTTAACCCCAGGGCGTACTTGTGTACACAAAGAACACAAACCCTTGCAAAAATGAGAACTCCCTTAGGTAGCTTCTTGGCAGCTTGGTTTCGTACTGATAAAAAGTTGGTCTACTCATCAAATTCACGGACGATTATAAAATTCTTCTTAATTATATGTGTTGGCTTGTTACACATACATAGTGAGAATTTCCTGTGGTTTCTGATTTAGTGATATATAATTCACTAAATCGATATGTTCTTGTTTTGTATTATCGGTACAAAGCAAGAGTTCGATTTTTGCACTTTGGTCGTTGCAACCTGATGAGTAGACCAACTTTTTATCAGTACGAAACCAAGCTGCCAAGAAGCTACCTAAGGGAGTTCTCATTTTTGCAAGGGTTTGTGTTCTTTGTGTACACAAGTACGCCCTGGGGTTAAAGGTTTGGGGGAGGGGAGTGCATTTTTTCTACTTTTGTGGTAGAAATATTGTTAATAAATGGCCTCTTTGTTTTCTGCGACTAAAATAGTCGTAAACATTGTATGGGTGTCCATTAAAATAATATTTTGTCCGAAAAGCCGAAAAAATTCTTAAACAAATTACTATTATTGTGTACATATTTAAAATATATTGAAATTCGGACGACATTTGAGTGTTGTTGTTCCCGCCTATGAAAACATTCCTGTTGACGGCTATTTCATAATGGTGGTACTAAAAGGTAAAATTATTTTAATAATAAAATGTATCTTAACATAACATATCCCTTTTTTACCACGCTTATATTAAGCCCACCCTGTGTGTCTGTTTGTATCGTCAAATTTTGTAATCAATTTTTCAACCACTTGCGATAGTCCAACTGAGCTGAAATTTTTCATGCAGGCTTAACTCCGATGACAATACAAGATTCTAACTTTTTTGGACATTAAAAAATTTCAATGACTAAAAAGTAGAAAATAAAATATATTTATAAAAACCACGCTTATATTTAAAGGCTCTAAAAAGTAGATAATATAATAAAAGGCTTTGAAAAGTAGAAAATAAAATTTTTCTTCATTACTCCTATCAAGGTATATTTATGGAGAGAAGGATCGAACGTCGTAGAGGAAAGATGTGTTTTTGTCTCTCCTCTAAATAAATAAATAATTTAAATGTGTTTTAATAAATTAATTAATTAACTAATATTATATAATATATATGTGTTCAAATAAATAATAATTTTAATATTAATAATAATAATTGTGTGTTCGTAATAATTAATAAGTAAAGTGAAAATGATCGATCATTTACACTTTGAAATCTGTGTACGCGTTGTTTTTAGTTTTAAGTTTAATGTAGTTTTTTGATTAAACAGTTAACTATTTTTAAAAATAATCATATAATAATAATTAAAAAGTGGTGTCCAGTGGATGAAATGTTTTTATATACATTAAACCGTGTTGAAATATTAGTAACGGCATATATTTCTACGCGAAGTTTATGTCGTTTTAATTTTTCGATATCTGTATATGTATATAGCTGCATATTCAGAGAAGAAAATGGAGAGAAGTATCCTTTTAATATATTTTATTATATACATAAATGTTATATGGTGGTTGAATGGTTATATATTGTGGGTGTGTGTGTAAATACAGTGACGCTTCGGTAAGTCGAATTACTCCTTAAATCGAATTTCGATTTATGGTAGGAACATTTTTCATCACTTTCCTGTTTAAAAAATATATATACATATATATGTTTAATATCTAATATGTGTACATATGCTCGGGTAGTTCGAATGAAATTGGTTTTTGATTTCTTTTATTCGAATTTTCTCTATCTTAAGCATATTATTTTGCAAACTAAATGGATCGACTTGTAGAAGTTTTACTGTATAAGTGTACTAGGAAGAATTCCAGGTGTTGGTGTGCGAATGGATGTTGTTTATATGTAAATAATAAATTTCTTTATTCTTGAAGCTCTCTTCGCTCTCACTATTCGTTTTGTATTTACACACAACGATAATTGTCTTAAACGTATGGAAAGCAAATGTGTGTATGGATGTATAGATGTATGATCCACGATATCCCTTTTTCTACCAAAAAGAAATACATAAATTTGGCACATTAAAGTATCAACCACACAAATGTGCGAGTATAAAACATAGTATGTAATGTCGTTTTAGATAAAAAAAAAATTTCGCTTGATTATGTAGGTTGGTTCAAAACACATATAAAAATAAATTTTCTACAAAATCCTTTGTCTTACCCACACAATTGTGTGAGCAGGCAGGAAAATTGATATGGAAAAGTTGGAGGGTATAATATTGCTCATGTAAATGTAACGTCAGTGACGACAACATACATGTGATTACGGTTTTTTTTTTATTATTTTTTTTAAATAAACAGATAATAAATGTATATTTTTTTTTTTCTAAAAAAAAAAAAAAGCTTATTTAAGTTTCATAAGTATAGTTGAAGAAATTTTTTAATTATTTTCAGTTAAAATCAAACAATGTTTTACTTAAATAAATCATTCAACAATCTTGAAATCCACATCAACTAAGAAATTGTGGCCTTCTTCAATTTGTAACCAAATCCATCAACTACATATTTCTGATAAAAACAGAAATATTTAACACTTCGTTTTTTAACTAGCGGAAATCGTGAAATAACGAGAAATAAGGTCGAGGTTTAATTTTGATTTGTAATTTAGGGTACATCGTCTGTTTAAATTGATGAATTCTTGAGACCACAAATGTTTTTGAAAGTTGTGGATCGAGGAGGCATTGCTGTGATATCGTTGATAGTGATTTGTGAGCTGAATTTCTTTGTATATATCCCTTTCTCAACCAAAAAAAGGGTCATTCAAGTTCAAACCACACAAATGTGTGAGTAAAAAATCATCATCATCCATTACATGAGTTTTTGATAAAAATTTCGCTTGACTTGAAGTACAACCAATACAATTGTGTGTATAGGGATAGTGTTTTTCTTTTTTTTCGGACGAAAACAAGTTTTAAAGGAATGCACAAATCTGTAAGTTGGTTGAAAACACATACAAGGGTAAATTTTTGACATGGTACTTTTGCCGTACCCACACAAGTGTGTTAGTGGGTACTTAAAGAGATATACAGATATTTAGACGTAACAATTATTTCATAGTGGCTTCAGACATATTGTTTTGTTGGTAAACATATGTATAAACAATTTTACATGTTTTTGCTAGCAAGGTGTTATGTGCTGTGGCTATTGTGTGATTATGGTTTTATGTTATATACTCATAATTGTTCTATCCCTGTTTTGCCGTCGTTTTGAAAAATATATCTCGGCGGATTGTTTTCTCAAATGTTTCGACCATGGAATGAAACGTGGGGTGTACGCAACAAAAAAAAACAATTGTTTAGTTAAACCACAGATAAGGATTACTATCTTAGATGATGATCTTTCCTGCAGCCGCGAAGTGTGTGAATCGGGGATGTTTGATTTGCATACCCGGTTGTAGTGGGGTACGATGGAGTTTGGAGCGGAGGAGATGAGATGCCTAAACTATTTAATGTACAGCTCTCGTTCATTTTAATGTGGGGTTTCATAACAACTATTTTGTGTGTTGGATGTGTGTTTAAGTGTGACACGGGCGAGGAAAGTGGACGTATGCTGCCCGTTTATTGTTGTCGATCGTTTGGGGGTGTCTCTTTCTCTTGCGTATGTATTTGTATTAAATGTGGGTGTGTGCGTGAGGGGAGTGTTGTGTTGTGTTTGTGTGTGGTTGCATATCTGTATGTGTGTATATGCGGTCGGAGGCGTTGTTTTTTTTTTTTTTTTTTTTTTTTTTTTTTTTTTTTTTTTTTTTTTTGTAAAAGAGTTGTTGCAGTTTGCTAAGAAGGTCAAATTTATTTTCGCGTTTTTTTTTATAATTTTGGTTTATTTATTATTTTGAACGGTAGGGGTGGGAAGAAGTAGCAGAGCGGGAGTGGACAGAGAGGGATTTACTCTTGAATGTTCAGTTGAGGATCGTGGAACTTACGGACATTCAGTTGTATACGATGGGTTATAATAAAACTCAATTTTATTTTATTGCTAAGAAAAAAAAACTCCATTATTTTTATAATAGCCTTCAATCGATCTGGCATCGATTCTACTAATGTTTTCGTTGTTTTTGTAGGAATTTTATGTCATTCCTCAATAATAGCTGATTTTAATTGGTTTTTTTGTTGAATTGAATGATTTTCTTTCATTTTCCTTTCGAGATTGTTAATTGGATTTACATCTGGGCCTTGAGGGAGGGGGGAGTCTTACTCCAACCACTTTTGGACCCTTGAAAAGACACCATATTCTAACAATCCATGCTTTATGTTTAGGATAATTGTTCTGATAAAAATGAAAAATATTTTCTATATCCAGTTTTCGAGCCAATTCTTATAAATTTTCCTTTAAAATGTTAAAATAATTTACCTTGTCGATAATCCCATCAGTAAATCCCAAATGACCAACCCCTTTATGACCCATAACACCCCAGAACATTACACTATTTCCACCGTGTTTAAACGCTGGACATACATTTCTAACATTACAATCTTCACCGCGTTTTCTCAAAACTTTTTGTTGCCTTTTACCTCTTTGAAATATGGTAAATTGACTGTGATCGACAAAAATCACATTTTTGCAAAATTCAATACCTTCATTTTTATATTTTAAGGCAAAATCTACTCTTCTGTATTTTCTTTACTAATAAAAGGCTTTTTGCTTGCTATACGTGAAAAATAACCTTTTTTCTTACAATTCTTTTAACTGTAATGGGATTTATATCTTTACCATTAAACCTGAAGAGCATTTTAGTTAATTCTACTTCAGTTAACTTAGGATTTTGTCTTATTTCGAGATTAATGAACTTTTCATTTGATGGTGATATTTTTCTCGGACCTTTTGTGCTAGGTGTATTTTGTTTTCGGCCTTCTTTAAAATATCGATCATAAATTTTTGTCCTGTTGATTTACAAATGTTAAGTAGAAAATCACTAACGATCATATTAACCGACGTACTTTTAACCATTTTGAAAGAATACAATCAATTAAATTACGAGTGTGAAATAAAATAAATATTGAACTGCACTGATTGAATAATAAACAAAAAGCAAAGTAGAGAAAATACGCACTAAAAATTATAGCTCTTCCGTATGCTCAAGTGTTTTTCCGTGAAGTCGTATGCGACTGAATCAGCCAGGCTACACACGATTTCAGCTTCTGATTTCAAATTAAGTCGTCATAGATTTTTATTGTTAATTTAGACCCTTATTTTATATTGAAACACCAAATTTTTTTTGTATTGTTTTGTTCTGTTCTATTTCTATTTTTTCATTTTGGATTCAGCGAAAAATTTAATGTCACAGTTAAAACGGATATTGCAGGTAAACGGGGAAAGAAAGGAAGGTGAAGCCGGACTTATGAA
This sequence comes from Nephrotoma flavescens, assembly GCA_932526605.1. Classification (NCBI taxonomy): domain Eukaryota; kingdom Metazoa; phylum Arthropoda; class Insecta; order Diptera; family Tipulidae; genus Nephrotoma; species Nephrotoma flavescens. The sequence continues at coordinate 257,917,642 of OW052220.1, forward strand.
ACCACATGTACCATGTGTGGCATGGCTCAATGTCTGTAAGTTTTGTGATCTTCAGATTGGTATCCTTTTTGTTTGTTTTTGTTTTGTTGAATTATTTTTTTTTTTTTTGTCAGTTGTCTAGTATGGTTGATGGACTAGGATTGTAGGGAGGATCCGGGGAGGTTTTCGTTTTCTTATTAAATTTCAACACTTTGATAGAAGAGACGTGCCGTGTACGAATAAATGTTTCTGGCTGTATGTGTGTATATATGTATATATATATATATATATATATATATATATATATATATATATATATGTATGCATGTGTTTAGATATGTATGTATACATGTATTTATTAGATGCACAATTGAATGTTTTTATTTATAATTATTTTAGTTTATTATATTATTTTATTATATTATATATGATTATGACTTTTTTTTTTTTTTTTTTTCTTTATTTAATTAATAAATGTTCATATTATTTAGGTTTAGGTAAACAGCAATATATTAATTTATTATTAATTTTCAGGAAATATGCATAGGCTTGTGAAATAATATTTCTTTGTAATATTAATTGCTGATTGTCTAGTTTAGACTTGTATTGTCTTTGTGTTACTAACCATCGTCTTTACCTAGGTGTATGTAATCGGGCCGACTGAAACAATCAATTTTGTTTAGGAAGTCGAAAAGTATCAATATAGTATTCAATTTCAGGTGATTTCCAGACACATGTGAAATAATAACATTTTTTCTTAGGTTGCTGTTTTAAAGAAGCAATTGTTGATGATCAATACCATCATTATCCATTTAAATTAAACCTCTATCCTTCCCCTAGTAGACTAGTTTTGTGCTGTTTTTCTGGACCTTACTTATATTATGTGTAAGTTAATTAGCAACTCTTTTAATTTTCATTACTATAATGAATTAATGATCACTTATTTGATACACATTAATTATAAAGTATTTGCTAGGGTCAGTGAAAATTGCCGAATTTAATTGTCATTGCGGCGTAAAACAAACTCTTTTCCGTATTTCTTTCTAGATCGATAAAAATTCAAATTTTTAATGATTTTAGATAAATTTTTATTTTCTGTCATTTTGCGCGTGAAAATCATGTTTTAGTATCTTGTTTTTATGTATCTTAATAACTTGAACCATGAAGAGTAAGTAATAAGGTTGAATATATTGAATACAATTAAGTAGTCAATAATAATCATACAGTTTGTTTTCAGGTTTAATAATTAATATATGTTTACTGAGTTATTTGGCTAGTTTGCAGTGGATTTATTAAATGCTAAGGGTTTTAGAGAAATTATTAATAATTTAATGTTAATTATTAATATAATTCAAATTATTATTATAATTCAAATAACTATGGTTTCAGGAAATTATATTGTAACTTGTGGAGTTGTAGAGGATTAAATTAATAAATATTTATATTATTTAGGAAACCGGTAGATTAATTAAGAATTAATTTCAGGAATCTTTAGATGGTATGAATTAATATTTCTTTTAAATATTAATTGCTGGTTGTGAAGATTAGAATTGTGCTGTCACTATGTTACTAACTAGTGGCTTTACCTAGGTATTTGTAACCGGGCTGTTTTAATGTATTAATATAGAATTATATTACAGAAATTTCCAGATGCACGTGAAATAATATTATTTTTTCTCAGGTTGCTGATTTAGTGAGGCAATTGTTGAAGATCAAAGCAATACCATCGTTATCCATTAAACCTATTAAACCTTTATCCTTCCTCTAGTAGACTAGAAGTAGATTAGAATTGTGTTGTGCCGTACGATCGCTAGGTGTCTGCAACCGGATCGTTCCGTCCCAAAAAAAAAAAAAAAAAAAAACCTTTCCTATCCTTCCTATTGTTATGTGTAAACAGGCTGTAGGAATAGGCCCGGCGTTATCCGGGACTCTTGGCTAGCACTTGGTTCTACAGTCCAATCAATCAATCAATCAATCAATCAATTACTCCTATCAAGGTATATTTATGGTATGATATTGTAACGCGCACGTTTGCGTTACAAGTTGGCAAGCCCTGACCATACCAATGTTGAATAATCGAACTGGTTTTATTATTTTCGTACGATTATTTTTTTCTTTTTTTGCGTGAAGGGATCGAAAAATTGGAAAATATTGGGGAGTAAGTTTTGGAATTTTGAACGTGATTGATCGATGATCAACACTTGATATACGAAAAATTAGATCATTAAAAAGTTGAGATAAAAACCCAAATATTATGTAAAAATATCGAATTGTAGTTTTTTTTTTTTTTAATAAAATAATTTATTTGTATATATTAGATACAATTGAGTTCATAAGTTTAATTTTAAATAAAAATACTAAGACCTATTTTAAGTTGATTAAATATTTTGTAATGGGTGGAAAAATACGTAAAATGGACGTTATTGTGAGAAATCTAAACCATGTGCCCAAAGTGAAACTCATAAACTAAATTTTTTTTGTGTACTGTAAAATTTATGGGAACTGTTCCGCTGTTAAATATAAAATAAAACTCTGTATAAAACTAAAATTAAAATCTAATTAAATTATGAACATTAAATAATTTATAAAATAAAACTATTAAAATAATTTGTACACACGTAATAAATAATAATTAATAATACAGTGGTCGTATACTACGTAACGCATTTCATATTCGTATACGACATTCAAGTGCATACAACGTAAAACGGAATTATTCGTTACCGTACTTAATTCCTTTATCTTATACGTTAACCATCAATGAGAAATGAGAATTAATTCAATTTACGAACCGTTAGTTTTTTTTTCGTGGTGATTATTAAAAATCATAAAGAACGATATAATTGAGTGCTGCAAATGCGCTACAAATCGAAAGCACTACCGAATTTTGAAAAGTGAGGTACCTCGAACTAAATATGTATTATTAAAGTCCACGAATCCGACGGGCAATAAATTATTTACTTAAACAACAATTTATGAACTGCATCAATAAGAATGGCTGTGGTAAAATTGCCATTATAAGTCGAATTACAACGGCCAAAATCCCTTGAAGGAGCTCCAAGGACGCCTTAAGGTTATGTTTTTTTTTATTTTTTTCTTTATTACTATTGTTATTATTATTAAAATTATATTTTTTTTTTATTATTTGCTTATTATTATTAACTTAAACAAAAGAAATATTTCGAATGTTAGTTCTAGTTTAGTTAAGATAATTTTCTTATATTCTCAATATTTGATTATTATATATATTTTTTTTTTGTTGTTTTTTTTTTTTTCATAGATCTAGTTTTTGGTGGTAATGGTTAATTAATTACAAATTCGTTCAAAATCGGTAAAATTGATTTTTTTTGTAACCGTGATTATTTTTGTTAATTTTTAATTATTACTCCCAAAATTTTATGACGTCATTAGTATTAAGAGTTTTTTTTTTATATAACATAATTGGATATTATGTACATACATATTTTATTGGTGTTTCGGTTTACGAGAATTTCTCTAATTATTATATTAAAAAAATAAATTATGTTCGTAATACAAATCTTTTTCAAATCAAAATTTTTCTTATATATTTTTTTTTTTATAAATTTTTTTATTTTTCTGTCGAAATTTGTGAATTCGTTCCTTTCATGGACAAGTGAGATTTTTTTTTTTTTTATGTTGATTCACTTTGCAACATGATGAGATAATTTCGAATTAGAGGTGGGCATGTGTCTTCAGGTGAGTACGGCATCAAATCATTTCTTCTATATAAAACATTTAAGTTGAAGTTTCCCTTCCTTCCTCTTAATCGATTCCCATTTCTAGTCCTTGTTATCCCTTAAATTTCCAGAGGTTTGTGGTACGGTCAGGTCTAAGCTTTCATAATGGTGACAGTTTATTTTATGCGGTCTAGCAAGATTATGTCTCGGCTTGGAAACCCCACCCCTTTAACCCTGAGTACTTAGCCGCGCAACATATGACCGCCCAAGTTTCGTGACATAATATTTAAATTCTGGTGACGAAAAGAACTTTTAAGGAAACTATCATCTATTAAACCGATAAATGATAGGAAACACCAACGTCGCACTAAATTTTCGTTACAGTGGCGCCCAAAAATTTCGGACTATTACAATAAGCGGTAATATCACCTCCATTATTTTGAATTTAGGAATGCGAAGCATTCAATCTCTTGACCTGACCGAAACTAATTTTTTTAAATGGTGTTTCAGATTCGCATTTTGTTCTAATACGTTAGCTATTGTGATCAAATGTTTGTATAATCCAACACAGGATTTAAATTATTTAGCTCAGTTCGCGCATTGTGTTTACTAAATATGTTAGTTGCATCCAATGTCAGTGTCGAACTTATTTCCATTCATTTTTTTTTCCTCTTCTTCCTATTATCGCAAGCAGATCTATTTTTAATATTGACTTGTTTGTAAGGTACCTTAGGATATTTTCATCTTTTTTTTTTCCCCCCCGAAATTTTAGGGTTTATTCGCAATTGTTTCTGTAAAATTTACGTATGTCGAATCTTTTGTATGCAAATAAATCCCTACTCTCAAAATTTCCTTCCCCACTAGTCTTCAACTACAAATGTTATACTGTTTCTTACATTTGAAACTGAAAGTGATTTGAGGCCGTGTTACCTGAAGTTACATGCCTGCTCTTATTATAAATTAAGTTTCTTTAATATTCACTTGTCGACGTTGATTTGAATTAATTATAAAAGTTAAAATTTACATATATTCAATTTATTTACAATTATTCTTTTTTTTTTTTTTTTTTTTTTTTTTATAAATAATTGTTATAATTATTTTTCTTTTATTGCCCAAAATGGCAGAATTAAATATGCAATCGGAAAATTTAGATAACGATGAATTTATCATCGAGTGTGAAATTCGTCAAATAATTGGTACGGTTCCAGAGAAGTTTAAAGCTTTGGATGAACAATTTGAAATTGAAAACAAAAATCCAACATTGGTTCCTGTGAAACCTCACGCGAGTGGTGTTAGTATGCCACAGGCCGAATTGTCAATTTGTGTATTAAAACTAAAGAATTTACAATCCAATTTATTAGCATATGTTCGTTCAGGCAGTGTGAAAACCGATGATTTGAATGTCATTATCACGCGTCTTTTACATATATTAGGACGTGCCCATAGGATTTCTTCCATTGAGGTTGTTAAAGAAAACGCAGCAAAAATTTCGGATATCATCAATGCTTTACTAGAAATTTGTCATAAAATTATTAATAACGCACAATCCCTGGATGATACCTTGAATGAGTTGACCACAATTGAAATTGAACCATCTAAATTTCTCATTCATCTTTCTAGTTTACCAATTATGTCCTCTAATACGGATAAACCTTACGTAACTGAACCCCCGAACGTTCTAACACAACCATTTATCTCAGTTCGTGATTGTAATTCGCCAACTATCGAGTCAGTTACATCTGAAAATTCAGAAGACAATCGGTTTGTTAACAGTACTTCATTAGGAAATGGTATTCGCCGGGCAAACACGCATGTGACAGTTGGAGGAACTGTACAATTTGATAATTCACATCAACAGCAACATACCATGGGTATAGGTTATTCACAGGCATCTTCATCAATTAGACCCAACATCTCACAGGTGCAGTACTACGATACTTGTTATACTCGACCGAACGTTGATTCGCAGTTCTCAGGTAACCAAACCAATATCAATTGGAAAGGCGAGCCTTCGGGTATGATCAGCAATTCGGTTCGCGCTACTGCTGCTCCTCATTTACCGATTCATAGAAGTACAGCTCCGCCAAATTATCATTACAACCCACGAAACAATTTCATACCACATATTAATGCTCCTTATATGTCGAATCCTCCACATGCAGTACCTCAACAGTGGCCTCCATTGTCGAATCCACTTGGTCTTCAAACTAAAATGGATAAGTGGAAACTGACTTTTAATGGGACAGATGTAACTACTTCGGTTGAAAAATTTATTTTTCAAGTCGAGCACCTAGCTTCTACTAATAATATTCCCGAGAACCAGTTGGTTAGTGGTATTCACATTTTTCTAAAAGGTATGGCCTGGCAGCATTACTGGAATATTCTTCAAATGAACCCAAGATGTACGTGGGCGGAGTTTAAAAGTTCCCTACTCCATCGGTTTAAAATTCGGCGTTCTGAAATTGAAATACGGCAAAGTATTGACAATCGAAAACAGACGCTTAACGAATCGTTTATCGAATTTTATTATGCAATTCACGAGTTAGCCCAGCCCCTGCTCGCTCCATTATCTGAATGGGAATTGCTGGAAGTACTTAAAAAAAATATGCGAAGATCACTTAAACTACAGTTAGCTGGTCGTTTCGTAAACTCGCTTTCAGAACTGGTTAGTGTTTGTACCAATATTGAAGATGTATGGAGAAATGCTAATTACACCCCTGAACAACCATCTTATCGGCAGCCACGAATTAATTCATTCTCTATCGAACCAAACTCTTACGATCATCAACATTCTTATTTGAATCAACAGGATTCGCAAGGATGTGAAATCGCAGGCATTCAATGTCAGACTTCACAACAGCCAGGAGCTGTACCATTTCAATCGAAATATATCGTATGCTGGAATTGTAGAAGCATCGGGCACGCGTTTACTGACTGTGATCTTCCATCTAAAATATTCTGTTACGGGTGTGGAACCCCTGGTGTCTTAAAACCACATTGCCATTCTTGCCAGAGATCGGGAAACAGACAAACAGGGATGAAGAACGCGGGGCATCTTCATTCCCAAAATCAGAACCCTACGAAAATTCTAAACAGCACCATGGTGAAATCTGTTCCTTCCGAACAGAAGCAACAAACTCAACCATAAATCTACCAAATTCAGCAACTTGCAAAATGCCTGCACCAGTAAATAATTCTATGTTCAAATATACAGCTAAACAGCAGCACAAGTATCGGTCAATAAAGTTTTTCCGAAATCGACGAAAACTTTCCAAACAAATATCGGAATCGATTTTTAGTGACGAAACATCGGATGAGTTGCAGGATAATCGGCCCTATGCTAATATCTATATTAACAACACGCGAATTAAGGGCCTTCTCGATAGTGGAGCAAATATCAGTGCTCTAGGAAGGGGTTCTGATGATCTTATAAGGAAATTGAAACTTCATGTGCATCCGACAACTGCTTTTTGTCAGACAGCAAATGGTTCTAGGCCTCGAATCCTTGGGTATGTTCATGTTGACGTTACTTTCAATCACATCACACCGAAACCAATGAAAATTTTTATTATACCGGATTTAAAACAACGCCTTTATTTAGGTTGTGACTTCTGGGAAACCTTTAATCTCCGACCAGCTATAATAGGTGAACTCGATATTAATAAGCCTTCATCTTCACCTACTCTAGATCCATTTCCAAAGCATAATCTGACTGATGAACAACAAAAACGGTTGCAACCAATTGTCGATTCTTTCCCTAATTTCGAAAAGCTAGGTTTGGGCCGCACTTCACTCCTAGTTCATTCCATTGATACCGGCGAGGCTGCTCCGGTCAAGCAAAGATATTATGCAGTTTCTCCTGCAGTGCAGAAAGAAATGTACTCCGAGCTTGATCGGATGCTTGCTCTCGGAGTGATTGAAGAGAGCTCAAGTGCTTGGAGTTCTCCCATGACCCTGGTACGCAAAAGTAACGGTAAAGTACGTCTCTGTCTAGACGCGAGAAAATTAAACAATTTTACCAAAAAGGACGCCTTTCCCCTTCCATTGGTGGATGGGTTGTTGAGTCGACTTGACAGAACGACGTACATATCGAAACTGGATCTAAAGGATGCCTTCTGGCAAATTCCTTTAGATCCAGATTCGAAGGAGAAAACGGCATTTACCATTCCGGGGCGACCGCTATATCACTTTGTGGTAATGCCATTCGGACTATGTAATGCTCCGCAAACCATGTCTAGATTAATGAGCAGAGTGATTCCCCATCACATGCAAGACAAGGTATTCGTCTACTTGGATGACCTATTGGTTACGGGTTCCACATTCGATGAGCATCTCTCGCTGTTAGCAGATGTGTCCGAGCGTCTGGCTCGAGCAGGGTTGACTATCAATGTGGAGAAAAGTCAGTTTTTGCTCCGTAGGATCGAATACCTTGGCTTTGTCGTGGGTGAGGGAGGACTGCAAACTAATCCAGATAAGGTGCGGAGTATTACCGAGTATCCAAAGCCCAAAACAGTACGTCAAGTGAGACGCTTTCTGGGAACCGCAGGATGGTATCGGCGTTTCATCCGCAATTACGCCGAACTCTCGAGTCCCTTAACTGACTTACTTAAAAAGGGAAAGCGATTCATCTGGACCGAGGCGGCACAAAAAGCTTTCGACGTTTTAAAAGAAGCATTAGTTTCAGCTCCGGTACTTGTTCCACCAAACTTTTCACAGCACTTTTATATCCAGTGTGATGCCAGTTCAACTGGCATTGGTGCAGTGTTATTCCAGAAGGACGGTGAGGGTGCAGACCGACCCATAGCGTATATGTCGCAAAAATTAACCGGTGCACAACGAAATTATAGCGTTACGGAACAAGAATGCTTAGCTGCCGTTTTAGCGATAAAAAAGTTCCGCGCTTATGTGGAGGGTCTGCCCTTCACCATCATTACGGACCATGCTAGTTTGACATGGCTCATGTCTCTTCGTGATCTATCTGGAAGATTAGCTCGTTGGAGCTTAAAGCTACAATAGTTTAATTTTAATATTGAGTACCGCAAGGGCTGTGAAAATGCTGTGCCAGACGCACTTTCCAGAATGTATATGGATTCAATTAATGTTGTGTCATCACCATTAAATATTGACCTGAACTCTACTCACTTTTCTTCCGTTGAGTATTCATCCTTATTGCAAACTGTGCAAAATCTTCATAATGAATGCAATTTACGAATTGTCGATGGAAAAATATATATAAATCTTACACCCAATTTCTCTGTGCTACATGCGTCGGATAATCCTACGTGGAAATTAATCGTTCCCGAACAATTACGTCATTCATTGATCGAGTCCGCTCATAGCGCTCCAACCGGTGGTCATCCAGGAATTGCTAAAACGACCGACTTACTCAAAAGATATTTTTATTGGCCATCCTTGAATAAGGATGTTATCGAATTTATTCAGAATTGTGATAATTGCAAATGCAATAAAGCAATCAATTATACAGCTCGTCCTGCTTTATCATCGCTCCCAATCACTTCGCGACCTTTCCAGAGGATTTATCTGGACTTTTTAGGACCTTATCCACGTACCAGAGCCGGAAATACTTGCATTTTGATTTTAGTGGATCATTTCTCGAAATTCGTGCTGACAAAAGCTCTGGTAAACGCAACTTCAATTGAAGTCGTAAGGTTCTTGGAAAGCCAGATATTTCTGATGTATGGAGTCCCTGAGGTGATTGTGACCGACAATGGGAAACAGTTTATTTCTACCAATTTGAGTAAGTTATGTGAAAAATATGGCGTAAAACATATTTTCGCACCTAAGTATTCTCCTCAAATTAATGCCAGCGAAAGAGTGAATCGAACGTTGTTAGCTTCGCTTAGGTCGTACATCGCTGAAGATCAAAGATCGTGGGACGTTCATCTTGATAGTATAACATTCGCATTACGAAATTCTGTTCATGATAGTATCGGCTACTCTCCTCACTTTGTTGTGTTTGGGCAGCATCCCATACAGCATGGATCTATGTACAAGTTGCTGTCTCAAACTGCATCGATTGCCGGCAATGAATTTTTCCCTGTAGCTAAACCGGAATATCTGAATAAGATTTATGAACGAGTACAACATAACTTGATCAAAGCCGCACAGAAGAGTCACTCTTATTACAACATGAGGAGTCGACAACCCAATATCACCGTTGGTCAAGAAGTGTTTGTTAGGAACTTTGCTCAAAGTAAAGCTGTAGACCATTTTTCAGCGAAACTAGCACCAAAATATGTAAAATCTACAGTGGCAAAATTGGTTGGAAAAGTATCCTGTGAATTAGTCGATCAAGATGGGAAATCATTGGGTATTTTTCATATGAAGGATATTAAAATATGATACTTAGTTTATAATTTATTGACGTATCCATTGGTTCATAAATTTAGCAATTATTAGCTTGACAGGATGTAAGTAGTAAACACGCTTTAACGACATACACCTACCTTAAGATTGGATTTTAGTTACTTCGATTTGTGTTTAATCAAATATTTCATTAAAGCTTTGAATTTGCCCGGCTTTGAGACTTGTCTCAGGTGAGGGTCGTCCCCACGAGTGTAACGCGCACGTTTGCGTTACAAGTTGGCAAGCCCTGACCATACCAATGTTGAATAATCGAACTGGTTTTATTATTTTCGTACGATTATTTTTTTCTTTTTTTGCGTGAAGGGATCGAAAAATTGGAAAATATTGGGGAGTAAGTTTTGGAATTTTGAACGTGATTGATCGATGATCAACACTTGATATACGAAAAATTAGATCATTAAAAAGTTGAGATAAAAACCCAAATATTATGTAAAAATATCGAATTGTAGTTTTTTTTTTTTTTAATAAAATAATTTATTTGTATATATTAGATACAATTGAGTTCATAAGTTTAATTTTAAATAAAAATACTAAGACCTATTTTAAGTTGATTAAATATTTTGTAATGGGTGGAAAAATACGTAAAATGGACGTTATTGTGAGAAATCTAAACCATGTGCCCAAAGTGAAACTCATAAACTAAATTTTTTTTGTGTACTGTAAAATTTATGGGAACTGTTCCGCTGTTAAATATAAAATAAAACTCTGTATAAAACTAAAATTAAAATCTAATTAAATTATGAACATTAAATAATTTATAAAATAAAACTATTAAAATAATTTGTACACACGTAATAAATAATAATTAATAATACAGTGGTCGTATACTACGTAACGCATTTCATATTCGTATACGACATTCAAGTGCATACAACGTAAAACGGAATTATTCGTTACCGTACTTAATTCCTTTATCTTATACGTTAACCATCAATGAGAAATGAGAATTAATTCAATTTACGAACCGTTAGTTTTTTTTTCGTGGTGATTATTAAAAATCATAAAGAACGATATAATTGAGTGCTGCAAATGCGCTACAAATCGAAAGCACTACCGAATTTTGAAAAGTGAGGTACCTCGAACTAAATATGTATTATTAAAGTCCACGAATCCGACGGGCAATAAATTATTTACTTAAACAACAATTTATGAACTGCATCAATAAGAATGGCTGTGGTAAAATTGCCATTATAAGTCGAATTACAACGGCCAAAATCCCTTGAAGGAGCTCCAAGGACGCCTTAAGGTTATGTTTTTTTTTATTTTTTTCTTTATTACTATTGTTATTATTATTAAAATTATATTTTTTTTTTATTATTTGCTTATTATTATTAACTTAAACAAAAGAAATATTTCGAATGTTAGTTCTAGTTTAGTTAAGATAATTTTCTTATATTCTCAATATTTGATTATTATATATATTTTTTTTTTGTTGTTTTTTTTTTTTTCATAGATCTAGTTTTTGGTGGTAATGGTTAATTAATTACAAATTCGTTCAAAATCGGTAAAATTGATTTTTTTTGTAACCGTGATTATTTTTGTTAATTTTTAATTATTACTCCCAAAATTTTATGACGTCATTAGTATTAAGAGTTTTTTTTTTATATAACATAATTGGATATTATGTACATACATATTTTATTGGTGTTTCGGTTTACGAGAATTTCTCTAATTATTATATTAAAAAAATAAATTATGTTCGTAATACAAATCTTTTTCAAATCAAAATTTTTCTTATATATTTTTTTTTTTATAAATTTTTTTATTTTTCTGTCGAAATTTGTGAATTCGTTCCTTTCATGGACAAGTGAGATTTTTTTTTTTTTTATGTTGATTCACTTTGCAACATGATGAGATAATTTCGAATTAGAGGTGGGCATGTGTCTTCAGGTGAGTACGGCATCAAATCATTTCTTCTATATAAAACATTTAAGTTGAAGTTTCCCTTCCTTCCTCTTAATCGATTCCCATTTCTAGTCCTTGTTATCCCTTAAATTTCCAGAGGTTTGTGGTACGGTCAGGTCTAAGCTTTCATAATGGTGACAGTTTATTTTATGCGGTCTAGCAAGATTATGTCTCGGCTTGGAAACCCCACCCCTTTAACCCTGAGTACTTAGCCGCGCAACATATGACCGCCCAAGTTTCGTGACATAATATTTAAATTCTGGTGACGAAAAGCACTTTTAAGGAAACTATCATCTATTAAACCGATAAATGATAGGAAACACCAACGTCGCACTAAATTTTCGTTACAATATCAAAGGGTCGAATGTCGAAGGGCCGAATTTCAAAGGGCCGAATGTGTCGAAGGGCCGAATGTCGAATGTGCCAAATGCACATTCCAATCAATCAATCAATCAAATAAATTAAATAGAAAAATAAAAAAAGTATATTTCTAAAAACAAAAACAAAAAAATAAGAAAAAATTCGACCTTTCGACCCATTCGCCCCTTCGACACATTCGGCCCTTCGACATTCATGACAGTCTCCCGAAACAACCTAGAAAATAATTTAATTTAAAAAAGCCATGATCCCTGAAAAACTATCTAAGTATTTTTCTATTTAATTTATTTATTCTTTTAATTTTTTTACATATCCCTTTTTAGAACAAAAAAAAATTTGGCACTATTTAAGTCCAAACCACACAAATGTGTGGGTAAAAAATTATAGTATGTAATAGCATTTTTGATAAAAAATTTGGGTAAGATGAATTTTTTTAAAAAATTACGCCAAAAATTTCGCTTGTGTGGAAGTACAACCAACACAATTGTGTATATACTTATATTGTTATTTTCGGACGAAAATAATTTTAAAATAAATGCACAAATGCGTAAGTTGGCTCAAAACACATACACAAATAAATTTTTGACATGGTACTTTTAGAGTACCCACACAATTGTGTTAACGGGCAGGAAAAGGGATATATTGGTGGCGCATGACAAAATTTTCCTTCACCAAAATGTACCGCTGACTGGATGCGTGCTGAAAAATAGTAAAATACATAAATTCATAAAAAATTCATTTATGTTTAATAAAAAAGTTTACAAAATATTCAATAAAACAACAAATTTGAAAAATTATATTTCTAAAAACAAAAATAAAATTCGGCCCTTCGACATATTCGGCCCTTCGACATTCGGCCCTTCGACACATTCGGCCCATCGACACATTTGGCCCATCGACACATTCCCCCCTTCGACATTCGGCGCCCTTCAACATTCGGCCCTTCGACCCATTCGGCCCTTCGACATTCGGCCCTTTGACATTCGGCCCTTAGTACCCATTCCATTTTATTAGGTATACATACTCGTATATTATGACTGCATTATATGAAACAATAAATTTCTAATTTTGTGATGAATTATTAAACTAGTTAATTTCGCATTTTTTCTAATGGTTTTACGATGGATCATATTTCCACATAAAATATGTTGCGTTGACGAAACTTTTTGTATATTCCTTACATGTTCTTGAAAGTGGTACGAAAATGTAACATTAAAACGAAAAACTTACGAACTACCAACACATTCACAACTCTTCGCGAAGAAGTCTAATTATCATGGGTCAAGGAACAATATTAATGCTCCATTTTTGTAACACCAAAATGTTACATTTGCGAAGAATCATATATGCACAAATTCCTCCGTTTATGGTACGAAAATGTAATGGTTTGTTCGGATGCTTAAAATCAGAATACGACTGGACTAAATTGGATACTTCCTTCTGCGGGTTAAATAGTAATTGCTACGCGAAGGCTTAGGAATAAAGAAAAGTCCACCAATTCTCAACAGGTGTTGCTGTAGGCGCGAATTTCGTTTTTCAGTTTAATTCAATTACAGTTCAACAAGTGGTTAAACGCTGTAGGCGGCCATTCCGTTTGACAGCTCAGCATATTGTTTGTTCTTTCTGATTTGATAATTTGAGCTGTGCGGTCACGGTTAATAACTGCGATATTTTTATCAGTTTTCATTGATTTTTCGAGTGAAATAGTTTACATTTACGAAAAATATCATTGCGAATCTGTGAACTATGTATTTGTGAGTGAAATATTATTGATATTTCGATCACAAAAAAGTGAGTTCATTGTTTTTGTTTGTCCACGAAAATTAACCCCATTTCCATTGGAATAGATCGGTAATCGATTTGTTTTGTTTTTCCAGTTGATTTTAAAGATGAAAATTGCTCCTTTTTCGTTCATTTGCTTTCTTTATTTTGGCTATTTCAAAGGTAAATAATTGATTGATGATCATTTAGAGTTCGATATTTGTTACGATGCCAAGAGAGGGTCATGGTAACATTGGTTGGGGTGTTCAGAATGTAATGCGACACCAAAAGGTCGCAGCACATCGAACGGAAGAGGAACGTGCTATTAAAAGGGAATCAGCTCGAATCAGAATATGATTGAAAATCGTGCGTGACAGTCAGAAGAGATTAACGACAATTGAGAAGAAGAGATGTTCGTGTTCGGCAAAGTGATGAAGCAAAATCACAACGTGTGACTATTGAAGGGCAACGTCGACCACAACAAGCGGACAAACGACCAGCAGGAACTCATGATCGAAAATACAATGCACCTGCAGTTATGATATAATCATGAAACGCCGAACTGGAAACGCACTGCAGCGAATACGTGAGACAACATGATAAATCTGGCCAATGGTTAGTAAAAAAAAACACTTTTAATTGTCACTTCATAAATTGTAAATTTTTAGGGGTCGAGACACTTAAAAAGGTCAGTACAATGAACTTTTACGCATATCGAATGATGATTCGCCAAAACATTAGCAACCAGTTACTGAGATATCGCCGATTGTTTCAACAATATACAGTTGATATGTACGTTAAGGTTGAGACAGAATGACTCAACTACATTCGATTCAATCAGGCTAAGTTGCGATCTCAAGAATATATTCACTTGCAAGATGCGGTCAATAGCGACGTAGATATTACTGATGTAGGTCGATGTACCGTCGACATACATTGGCAGTCGAAGGACACATGCACGAGTATTCCCAAAACAAGATGACTTACGCGCGCAATTCAAAATGGCCAGAGATTAGGCAGTCATTGCATCCCGGTCAAAGCGTTACATCACGAGTGTTCAAATAAAAGATGTTTAATGGACGATACTGTTCGCTGCTGGATGTAAATGGTAAAAAAGGGGTTTGCCGCAAGCATACATTCTTCTTTGGATGATGGACAAAATTACATACAAAATTAATGACATTATTTCCGCTGAAATTCCTGGTTCTGAGATAGATCCAGAGTTGCACGAAGTGGTAAAGACCATAATATGCCCCCCGGACCATGAGGTTAACACAATCCTATTGATTTGTATGCCCGATAATAAATGTACAAAATGCGATCCACGTACTTTTATTTCGGAAACTCAAACTAGAAACGATGGATATCTCTCTATCGGCGTTGCTCACCAGATGACAATGGCAGAACACTCATCACTCAATTGAAAGGAGCGGATATCGTGGTTGAGTTCGATGAAATCGATTAAGTATGTTTGCAAGCCACCAAAGGACGCAATATGGCGGTTATTGGCGTTGAACGAGAGGAAATCAGTAAGTTTCAAATGGGCCGATATGTGAACTGTAATGAAGCATTCTACAGAATATTTTCATTTGCGGTTCATGACCGTAGTTCGACTGTTATGCATCTGGCAGTTCATTTGGAGAATGGGCAAATAGTGTATATTCCCACGTAGAGAACGCAGCACAGCCACTGGAAAGACCACTAGCAACAACATTAACGAGTTGGTTTTCCACTTGTGCCAGTCCGTTTGCGAGAACTTTGCTTTACTCCGCTCGGATATGTCTCGATATTACACAAGGAATGCATCGTCGAAGAAATGGTTACGCAGAACGAAAGGCCAATCAGTACAGTAGATGGATATCCAGGTGTATTTTCAACTGATGCATTGGGACGAATTTACACAATCCATCCAAAGAACAACGACTGCTTCTACTTTCGGTTGCGTTTTGGTTAATGTGTGCGGTTCAACTTCGTTTGAGCCATTACGGATTGTGAATGGTACGGTGTGTGCAACATTTCGAGAAGCATGACCATAAAACAAAGTCACAAGGGCAGTCGCTAGAAGTGTGCGGCATACATCTGGAAATGTCATGCTTTTCACACGGCCAGCTATATGTGGCGTGCTCCTGAGTTGGGAAACCATCCTGACTCTTCATTTACGCTCCGGAGCAGAAAACAAAAAGTTGTGTATAATGCAGTCTTAAATTGAATAAAACCATTGTTCTATTCTTTTTTTCGATTTCAATAAAACGAACAGAATTCAATGAAATTAATATTTTATTTTATTCGATTTTCGCCAAATATTGAACGAAACGAAGTCCATCGGGTCAGCTTTCCGTATAAATATAAGTTATTAAATTTAATTGAATTCGAAAAGTGTTTCGTTCAATCTATAATTGATGTTTATTATTGCGTCATCTGCTTAGTCGTTTGTTGTCGCAGTAGATATCCATTAGAAGAAACTGAACTGCACAGGTTTTGTCGCTCGGGATTGGCTTCTTTAAATAACGAGCGACAAAAAATTTCTATAAACTAAAGCTCCACTGTAGTCGTCTGATTTCGTGCAGATTGGCCTATATAAATAACAAGTATCCAGAAAACACCATCATCAGATTTGTTCACTCTGAGAAGAAATACTATCAAGACTGATAATCAGAATGTTTTGAAAATTACATATGCCATTCCTTGTTCAGACATCGTTTTCATCCCAATTGATTAGGAAATACCATGGAACTACACTTGGTACTCATTTTTAAATCTTTATTGTGTTTCATTCTCATTGGGAGTGCGATGCACGCAATCAGCTAAGAAATCGAAAAATTAAAAGCCTGCTATAAACACCACAACCTAGATAAAATAGAATTTTATTCGTTACATAGCTATCAACGGCACTTTGTTGCAATTGTAGAACACATGAACCAGCTCATCTTTAATTAATATTTTCTATGCTAGCAAACATATATACAATTCTTTTACCCCAAAAGGTGACTACTCCAAACAAACTAAATCAACAGACAACTACGTATATCTAACAATGAACTATGTATGTATGGTTCATAATTTTATTCTGGACAGAAAATACTGTGCGCAACATATTGCATTTTGAAATGGTTTACGAGTATTTTACCTTTTGCTAGAAAATTTCTTATAAAAATGTATATTCGAAATGAAATACCGAACGAATATGGTTCTAGAAAATTTTCTAATATTCTGTAAACAATACACAATATATTTTGCGGTGTCCTACATTTCTAGTTGTTCTTCTCGTTAGTATTTTTCTAAGAATATTTCACATACATATTAACAAACAAACAAATACGAAGTACTAAACTTAAGCAGCAAACAAACAGCAAAAAAAAAATATATTCTTTTCACTGAATCACATCGTTTTCCTTATTATTTCGATGGGGTGGTGTTGTTTTATTGCTTTGTGTTGGCTTTTTAGAGTTTTCTCGTTTTATTGTTGTGTACATATTTTTATTTGTGCTTTAAAATATTTTTTTTTATTTTTTTTTTTTTTGATATGGAAGAATAATAAGAAAAAACTCATTAATTTAAAAAAAAAAGTGAAAAGTTTGTTTTTTCCGATTCTACGTTTTTTTTTTATTGAATTATGTAGCTTTTTTTTTAATTTTGTTATAAATGTTAAGGTAGACAAAATGATTTTATTCAGAAGAAAGCTTTTTTGTATTATTTTATATTCTTATTATTATAAAATGAAATTGCAAAAGAGAAAAGAAAATATTTTCCGAATTGTAATGTAAGAGGAAGTTGAATTAATTAATTTTAATTTTGCCACCTAAAAACTTAGTGGGTACGATTTTTTGGGTGTTGTATATTATGTGGGTCGTACTTATATGATCCTGGCTGGAGAAAATATATCTACCAAATGAACAGCCTAATTTATTCACCAATAATAAAAAAAAAAGTTTTACTTTTTGTTCACAGTAATTATCTACTGAATTGATGGTTTTTTCGCCGTATGTATATATTTTTATGCGGTGAGATTTTTTCGAAGATGTTATACACATAATAAAATATAAATGTAGGAAGGTGCAAAAATGTGTTATTGTATCCATATACAGGAGAGATGCGGTTTTTTCATTATTATGTCTATAGCGTATATATTATGTATTTATGTACCGTATAATCATGTGAAACACATTAAAAACCGTCATTAGAATAATTGATGATTATCCCATTAGCAAGCTTATAAATAATTAACGTAAAGTAATTTATCTCATCAATTATCCTTTATTATTCTATATTTATGTGCGATATAAACTATATATATTTACGGCTATAATAAATTTATATTTAATAGTTGGTATAGTCTGTGATTTAATTTAGATTTTTAATATGAATAAATGAAAACTAAAAGCTTTTGGAAATTGTGCTATTAAATTGTGGCATGTCAAAAATTTTATGGTAAAACATATTTAAATTTAGGTTCGTTTATTGTGGAAAATCTAAGTTGCACTATAATTTTCAATATATTAAATTAACGTACCCTGAAATATGGGCATGCAGTTGTGCATGTCAATGAACAATATCTTTCTACGGAAAACCAAACTTGTTAACATCGAGGTGATACTACTAAGTTGTTGTAAGTTTGGTTTCGAACTAAAGTAACACTGAATTTTTTAAATAAAAAAATTCGGTTGTCTCATTCGACTGCAGTAACCAAACTACTATAAGCAATTGAAAATATTTTCGAATTATATTGTATTTGACGCATACATTTGACGTATACATACACGCGATTTTATATAAATTTTGAAATTATATATAAAACTGCAAAAACCAAAATTATTAAGTTCTAAGCTCCTTCATAGGACTTTGGAAAATCATTCTATATGATTTTATTAATCTCTTAGACTTTGTTCTCTGCTTTAAAAATAATAATCCTTTAATAAAATGTAATATTGAAATCGGAATATTCCGATTTTTATCGTAAAATGAAAAGTACAAGTCTTTTAAAGCAATAACATTTCACAGTCTGCTGCCCAGCTATTACGTAATTGCCTAGGGGCGTAATCAGTTAAGATTTGGACCTACTCCTCTTGACATAAACTAATTTGGCCTTCGGAGACAAAGCCGCACATACAAGAATTCTGTAAGTTAAAAATTTGAAAATAATTTAAAATCTCTAATTAACTAGAGACATCTATCTAAAAATATGGAATAGAAGAAAGAGTTTAGGAATTTTTCATTTTTTTACATAAGGTATCTGTCAACTATGGTATTCAATTTCTAACTACGATGTTTTGGAAATCTTGTCACTGGAAGTTCAAATATCCTTAACGTCAGCCTAATTCGTTAAGAGCACTTAGGCTCGTATGTATTATTAAAATACTCAATAATTAAGTTAAATATTCTCATGTTTAATTAGATCACGCTATATTTAAAAAATAAATTCATGTGGCACATTATTTTGCGAATAATTGTGTTGCTACAGTATCCCCTCCTAGTTTAGAAAACGATAAAAAGTTTACGAGTGGATCATTTAGGCTATGCGATTCTTGTGGACTTTCGTGTTCTCAATGCATGAAATCGTTCCGCAAAGCAAAGTATTCCGTAAGCCGGTTTCAATGGATCGATACTGATTGCCTCTTTATTATTGTAGTCCGATGCGAGTCTTATCCGTTCGTACGAAAACGTAATCGCAATTATCGAGCGATTTCGGGACCAAAATATCGTTTTGTCTTGTTTGTCGAGTATATCTTATCCCCGATTTTGCAGGGTTGTGCGTAATTGATCGTCTAATGTGTCGATTGAAGTTGGAAGAGAAAGAGGATTTTCGAGAAAGAATTTACCAGGTAGTTTAAAAGTCTAATCGTAGACATCAAAGAATAAATATATAAGAGAAATCAAGTAGTGCAAATTTTATAAGCCAATTTCTCCGAGGTCAATTTTATTTTATAGTTCTGATATATTCATATACACAAATTTAATTATGTAAAAAAATATGTAAAAGAGATGTATGGTTAGCCCGGCGTATCCAGGATCACTGCTTAGTCTTGGCCGTACATTCTAATCAATCAATCAATCAATCAACTTCGTGCATGTAATAATCTAATTATCTAATTTGAAGTGTATGAGTAAATGTTCAGTATATTTCGTGAACTATTGATCCATTTGAGTTTAGCTATCAATAAAAATTTTGTATTTAAATTAAAACTAGAAAACATGTATGACAAGGGATGGATTCACTTCCTGCATGTAATAATTGTAGTCTAATTTTATTTGTGTAAATATTATTATTATTGTTGAATGAAATTTAAGTATGTATATATATCCTGATTAATGCGGTTATTTTAATAAAATTTACTAAATGAAGATTAATATTCACTTCGTGCATGTAATAATCTGATTTTCTAATTCGAAGTGTATGAGTAAAGTGCAGCATATTCCGTGAACTATTGATCCATTTAAGTTTAACTATCAAATAAATTCATTTTGTGTTTAAATTAAAACTAGAAAACATGTATGACAAGGGATGGATTCACTTCCTGCATGTAATAATTGTAGTCTAATTTTATTTGTGTAAATATTATTATTATTGTTGAATGAAATTTAAGTATGTATATATATCCTGATTACATGTGGTTATTTTAATAAAATTTACTAAATGAAGATTAATATTCACTTCGTGCATGTAGTAATCTGATTTTCTAATTTGAAGTGCATGAGTAAAGTGCAGCATATTCCGTGAACTATTGATTCATTTAAGTTTAGCTATCAAATAAATTCATTTTGAATTTAAATTAAAACTAGAAAACATAATTGTAATAACTGTAGTCTAATTTTATTTGTGTAAATATTATTATTGTTGTTGAATGGAATTTAAGTATATACATATATATATCCTGATTACATGTGGTTATTTTAATAAAATATACTAAATGAAGATTAATATTCACTTCGTGCATGTAATAATCTGATTTTATAATTTGAAGTCTATGAGTAAAGTGCAGTTTATTCCGTCAACTATTGATCCATTTGAGTTTAGCTACCAAATAAATGCATTTTGTATTAAATAAAAACTAGAAAAAAATATTTATGGCAGAGATGGCAGGGACTTTGTATTTTACTTTATTTTAATTTAAACCATTATTATTCAAATTTTTTTCTACAAATAAATAAAATAAATAAAGACTGAAAAATGGTTTGCTCTTTTATTTTTAATGCCTTTAGGTGATTTCTGGATTGGATTAATTTTACATGAATTAATATGTTTTTAGGGAACCAGATTTAATTTTTTTTAAGGACAATTGAACTATTTAGTATATTGAAAGTTCAACTCATAATAATAAAGTTTTATTGCAGGAAATGTACCTTTATATATGCGGGTACTTAATTAATAATTTTTTTTTTTCAGGATGCTAATTGCTGAGCTTTCATACCATAAAACCAAAAATAATTGTGCTGTCTTGTGCCAAACAATTTACTAATTATTGACTACTTAGGTGTCTGTAACCGGGTCAAGTCTATCATATCTAACAATATTTCCTCTCCCTCCATCTTGTTATATGTAAAAGGGGTGTACGGTAGGCCCGGCGTATCCGGGATCCCTGCTTAGTCTTGGCCGTACATTCTAATCAATCAACGTTATTATCAAAAAACTGAAAATACTTACATGGCTGCAGAAAATCAAAAAATTCTAGTACACGAATTTTCCCCAAATTTCCTATATAGTCTCAGTATGACCTAAGCTATTAGAAAATGAGCAGCGTTTCTTAAACCAAATGACATACGTGTAAATTCGTAAAGGCCGAATGGGGTCGTGATAACCGTTTTGTGTATATCTTGAGTTGCTACGGGAATTAAGTGATAGGCTCTGACGAGATCGAATTTGGAGATGCTAGAGCATTCATCAATTTACATGGAGAGAAAATCCATGAATTTACATCGATATATTTTGGATGTGTGATATCGAGTAACGATCCGGTGCCGTCACGGAATTGAGTCTAGAAACTTATTGTTTGACATAAATTTTCAATTCAACAGAATAAGACTTTTAAATGCATGTGAAGATACTGCGTAGCTAAAATTTTACTACTAAAAAAAATTAGCAAAAACTTCACATGTAAAGTGATACCTGTAAAAAGCGAAAGAGAATGCAACTTTAAATTTTTTAACATTATTTGAAATATTTGGCAGTTAACTTTAAAAAAATAGAAGAAAGTCCATTTTATTAATCAATATTCACTAAGTTAAATTTTTGGGTTAATAAAAATTCTAAAAAATAACTATAGAAAATCGGTATCCGAAGCAGGGTAGTAACATACACTATACGTTGAACTACATAGGATAAATTATTGAAATCAAATGAGATAACCGGAGAAAACAAAACTTAACCTCGGGTAAAATAGGTGGGATATTAAACAAATTAGAAAAAATAATATTAAGCTCGAAAGGCTGGGTTCATGTCAGTTAGAAAAATCTGTGAGGACATTCTCAGGGGCTTGATAATTTATAGAATTTTGTATTATAACCAAATATATTAAGAATTCGAGAATGTGAACTAATAAGGAGTGGGGAATATTTATTGAATTTCCTATTATGACAAAATAAAATAAAAATTCTTAGGCCCACTGAGAACGCCTAGTGGTCTTAACACAACCTCAGGTATACACGGAGTGTAGGTTGGGAACCATTTCAGTTGGAAAAATAATCAGCAGTCCCCATCCAAGAGTGGGAATATATTATATGATGAAATAACGGGTGATTTTTTTGTGGTTAGGATTTTCATGCATTAGTATTTGACAGATCACGCGGGATTTCAGACAAGGTGTCAAAGAGAAAGATGCTCAGTATGCTTTGACATTTCATAATGAATAGACTTACTAACGAGCAACGCTTGCAAATAATTGAATTATATTACAAAAATCAGTGTTCGGTTCGAAAAGTGTTTCGCGATTTACGTCCGATTTATGGTCTACATAATCGACCAAGTGAGCAAACAATTAATGCGATTGTGACCAAGTTTCGCACTCAGTTTACTTTATTGGATATTAAACCAACCACACGAATGCGTACAGTGCGTACAGAAGAGAATATTGCGTCTGTTTCTGAGAGTGTTGCTGAAGACCGTGAAATGTCGATTCGTCGCCGTTCGCAGCAATTGGGTTTGTGTTATTCGACGACATGGAAGATTTTACGCAAAGATCTTGGTGTAAAACCGTATAAAATACAGCTCCTGCAAGAACTGAAGCCGAACGATCTGCCACAACGTCGAATTTTCAGTGAATGGGCCCTAGAAAAGTTTGCAGAAAATCCGCTTTTTTATCGACAAATTTTGTTCAGCGATGAGGCTCATTTCTGGTTGAATGGCTACGTAAATAAGCAAAATTGCCGCATTTGGAGTGAAGAGCAACCAGAAGCCGTTCAAGAACTGCCCATGCATCCCGAAAAATGCACTGTTTGGTGTGGTTTGTACGCTGGTGGAATCATTGGACCGTATTTTTTCAAAGATGCTGTTGGACGCAACGTTACGGTGAATGGCGATCGCTATCGTTCGATGCTAACAAACTTTTTGTTGCCAAAAATGGAAGAACTGAACTTAGTTGACATGTGGTTTCAACAAGATGGCGCTACATGCCACACAGCTCGCGATTCTATGGCCATTTTGAGGGAAAACTTCGGAGAACAATTCATCTCAAGAAATGGCCCGGTAAGTTGGCCACCAAGATCATGCGATTTGACGCCTTTAGACTATTTTTTGTGGGGCTACGTCAAGTCTAAAGTCTACAGAAATAAGCCAGCAACTATTCCAGTTTTGGAAGACAACATTTCCGAAGAAATTCGGGCTATTCCGGCCGAAATGCTCGAAAAAGTTGTCCAAAATTGGACTTTCCGAATGGACCACCTAAGACGCAGCCGCGGTCAACATTTAAATGAAATTATCTTCAAAAAGTAAATGTCATGGACCAATCTAACGTTTCAAATAAAGAACCGATGAGATTTTGCAAATTTTATGCGTTTTTTTTAAAAAAAAGTTCTCAAGCTCTTAAAAAATCACCCTTTATAATTAAAATTCTTAGGCCAAATGAGGTATTTCTATAGAGATCTTAACACACCCTCAGGTAATATTATTAGGCCTGTAGAATTTTTATTACATTTATTTGGCCGTAATACAAAATTCTATAAATTGTCCCCTTCTCTGGATTGGGAACTACTGAATGTACTTTTTAACTGAGATAGCTCTCTGAGGTTGTGTTTAGATCTATACCGATATCTCAGTTGGCTCAAGAATTTTTACTTTGTTATAGTCATAATACTTAGTTGTACAAAATGTCCCCACCCCTGGTTAATTTTTCTAAGTGACATGGGGCGGTATGTTGTACAATCACTTCGAATCGAAAAAAGTCGAATTCGAAAAATGTCGAATCGAAAAAGTGAAAATTGTATCATTTTTGCTTTTCGAAAATGATACAGCATACCACCATTCGACTTTTTTCAAATTCGATTCGATTCGAAGTGATAGTACAACATACCGTCCATTGTCTCAAAGTAGCTCCTTATATTTCTTAGGTTGTGTTAAGATCTCTAAAAATAACTCAGTTGGCCTAAGAATTTTTATTATATTTGGTCTTAATACAAACTTCTATGATAGTGAAGTATTTCCTAAACTTTCCTAAAAATCTGAATCAGCCACTTTTTTCAATGTATACGAAAACTTCGTATTTAAACAAGTACAGTATAATTTAAATAAAATGATGTAAATAAATTTACAAATGCTTTACACGACTTTTAAAATACAGAAAACGCTTTAAACCATCACTGAAATTTCGGTTTAGTAAAAATCAAATCCAATACAATTGAATATATTGGTATACAATTTGAAAATAATCGGAAGACATTATCAAAAATGTATCCGATTCGTCATTTATAAAACAGCCGGCATCAAATATCCGAAAATATAGACCAGTGCTCTCCACTCACCACTTTTGTAAATACCGTCAGAGGTCTGCCCAACCATTCCATAATAGTTAGAATTATCTACATTCTACGACATCTACAGTTTGCCAGATATTTAAACAAACCTATTAATAAAAAAACAAACCTATTAAAACGGGTTTGTCGCTTGTTGTTGTAATTTAAAATCCAATTAGAGAAATTGCTTAAATCTTGTAGAAGGAAATAATAATATTTTTGTCAAAATCGCGGAGCTTGAAAATTTCAAAATCCATTCTTAAACCCTTTACGATTGGCTCATTTTCGCTCCATATACATAAAATATTATAAATTGTCGAAAGATGTAGTCAAGATGATTTCCATTAACCGGTGTGAACTTTTTAATATTTATCAAAAGTGTAGCTACACAAATTAACAAAAATCAAAAATGTAGATACACATTTTAACAAAAAGTGTAGCATTACATAAAAAATGAAGGCAGGTTAGAATTTGTCATTTATCGCACTAGAACTTGTTTTGACAAGAAAACTGGAAACTCGCTAGAGAGAAATTTCAAATAGGTAAAATATTACAGAATTATTGGTGTCAATTCCGTGTGCAACTTCTATTACTTTTCGACCTTGTTAAAGTTAGCCGAAAGATTCCAGCCGAAAGATAATGCAGATAGTGTCTTGACTATTTTTAAACTCTCTTTATACTCTCGCCCCTATCGATTTTTAAATTCCTATAAACTGAAATAATTTCTCCTTCACCCGAATGATGTAATTCGATCCTAAATTCTTCTAAATTCGAGTTTATGACTGATTTTTGCTGTATTCAAGACACTATCTGCATTATCTTTCGGCTGGAAACTTTCGGCTAACTTTAACAGTATTACTTTTCGTCTATTCATCTAAAATTTGCTAGGCAACTTACAGAAAATCTAAAAAATTATCGAATTTTCGGTAGAAATGAATTTATTAAAATATAACATCATTTGCATTGTCAATGTTTAATAAGATGCTCCAGCTTTTTCAGGCGATTGGAAATGTTGCAAATGACTAAAACCCCTCTCAACATCACAACTCCCTGTTTGCATACATACTATCATTAATATATATTTACTTAATTCTGGATCTCTGCCTTGCGCTACAATCCAAAATTTAGACATATCTAAATTTTTAATTTTGAGGATATAACTCGATAAAATACCGACCAAATAGCACAGTGGTTAAAGCTATGGCGTTTGGATCGGGAGGTACCGGGTTCGAATCCCGATAGGGGCAGGATGCAAAGGGACTCCCTCTGTCGGACCTATAGGTCGGACCTATAACTAACCGTACTTTCTCGAATCGGCTGACACTGGCGTGAAAGTAAAGATGGCTAAAGCAAACCGCGAGAGAGTTGGGAGAGCCTTGGCCTCAGGACAGATTCCAGGGATAGTAAAAAAAATAAAAAAAAACTCGATAAAATATTCGACCGTAGTTCGACCGGCAAAATCACTACTTTCGTCAAAAATGAAGTTAATTTTTGCATCTCTAATTAAATTTAAAACTTCGTCCAACTCGTATAGTATACACTTTAGGTAAATAATTTTAAGTAGGGTTTCTTTGTGTGGCAAATCGTTTAACAAAATCCCCTAAAGCGCCATCACATGTCCTAGGGCTTAATCCAGAATGACAAACTGCAAGAACAAAATCAAAAATGGGTTAAAGATTTTAAAATCTGGATATTGAGAGTTGAGAGTTTTTGTGTTGTTACATCAGCATACTAGATGTAACTGCGAGTTCATGCGACGGATAAAAATCTCGGATTTTTCTATCCCACCGTTTTACCCAATCAAACCGCATAAAAAACAGAAATTCACACCTCCTTTGCCTTTCTAACCCAAAAAGTTGAAAAACTCTAATATTTGAGCAAATATCTGGCAGACAACCAACTTAACAAACATAAATTTTAATAATTATCGGGCAACATTTTATAGACTATTTTACTTTTCGAGCAATTTTGTTATGTTTTGTAATGTGTTCTTTGCGATGACATTTCAATTTACATTGAACACATTTGACATTTATATTGTGTTGTAAAGTGTGCCTGGTGTGAAATGAATTTTTTTTTCTTTCGATGGCAAATTAAAAATTAAATATAATCAGGTAAATGATAATTACTGCGATTGTGCTGATGGCATTGATAAGCCGGGTTCCTCGGCTTGTGCAAACGGCAACTTTCATTGTACAAACGCCTAAACCAATAAATATTCCAAATGCAAGGTTGTATGACAGTTTTTGCGATTGTTACGATGCCTCTAGTGAATATGCATCCGACACACAGTGCATAAATAATTGTAGTGAATTAGGTCAAGAAGGTCAATGTGATGAGAAACGCGAATTTCAGGATCAAGAAGGTGATGAACACGATGATGAAGCTGCAGAAGATGTTGCTGTAGGGGAAACTGGCGCAGGAGAGGTAACTTCTCTGTTTTATTTTATATATTAACCTAATATAGTTTAAGAATTTTTTGTTGGTTTTAACAGGCAGAACCGGTAGATGATTTAGATCCTAATACTGGGCTGAATATTATCCTGAAGCGCAGAGGCTAGTAACTGTGGTAAATGAGGCGCGAAATCAGTTAACAGTCGCTGATCGGGGATTGCGTGAAATTGGCATAGTCAAAAATATTCAAGATATTTTAGATAAAGATTATGGTCCTGATGAAGAATTTGCTATTTTAAATGAGGAAAGTTTCAATTTCGATGATTGCGAGTACGTTTATAAATTATGCTCCTTCAACAGGGCCGTGCAACAGCCAAGGTCGGGAGGTGCAGAAACTAGATAACTCTAAATTTAATAATTGTAAAATTTAACACAAAGTTTATATTACCTTCTAGATTAGGAACATCTTACTACTGGGCTGGTTCATATTTAAACAAATATTCTGTTATGTTATATTTAAATGGGGCTGCTTGTTGAAATAGGCCTAAACGTTTAGCAACTATTTATTTAGAATGCCGTTTAAATACTAAAACTCTAGTCGTTAGTGAACCGCTGCGAATGTATACAATGTACAAACCACGGTTGCTTGTAGTGTAAGCGGAATCCAGATCGCCCCCGGATCGTCACACAAAGCTAGTCACGACGAATTATAATTTAAAAACATTGTGATTCCAATTAAAAAGTATTAAGCAAATAAACGAATGGAATAAGCATCTTTTGCTATTGAACGTAACAATTATTAACATAATTAATTTTAACTAACTTTGATAACAATAAATATGATTGATGATATTGACCAATATTTAAATTCTATATTTAATAATTTAAATGTTTTCCATTAAGTTCATATGTAAGAAATATTTAGTATGTAATAAAGAAGTTTATGAATAAGTCACAAATATAATTGAGCTTTTACTTCGCAATTAACAAACTCTTTCCTAGATGATAATTTTTGGGTTGCCAATAGTCTCGAATGTAATGACTCGGGTCTTGTCCGTAAAGCCCTTCGAAGAACCAAAAGAAATAGACTATTTTACTTTTTTTGCTCATTTATGTTGTGTATTTGTAATGTGTTCTTCGGGATAACAATTGAATTTTTATTAAAGAGTTCGTTTTGTGTTTTATTTAATTCAAATTTACTATATTTGTAAAAAATAGTGTGTATTTTTATTTATAATAAATAATTTGCATTTGAAAAATGTGCGTGCGTTATTATACATCCAAATATATATGATTACAAATAAGCATGATGAAATTTTTTATTAAAAAATGATGATTTCAAAACTTAACAATTTATGTTGCATTTTTTTAGAATGGCCAATACGAGAGATAGAGATGAGAAACTACTCGAAGAAATTAAAAAGCCGGGGCGAAAATTTTTTTACATTTTGTCGCACAAGGAATATAAAAATGTGAGCTTGAAACGGAAAATTTGGGGTGAAATTTCCGAAGCAATAGGATTGAGTGTGGAGCTGAGCATGAAAAGATGGAAGCTTCTACGTGCCCGATACGTCAACCTAAAAAAACAGGCAAAAAGCGGAAGTTCGAGACGATCTTCATCCAAAGACGACTGGCTGGAAAGGAGTATGGATTTTATAAAAGACGTCACAGAGACTGAGTAAGTTTTATTTCTCAAAAGTTTAATATTATTATAGATTGAATATTTTAATTTTGTGTTTATAAACTTCTTATTTTTATGTTAGACCAACCGAAAGCAGCTTCACGCCAAAAAGAGACGGATAATCCGTTTCAAATATTGCTCGATGAAACGGTAAATGAAATTAGTAATGACGAGTCCTTCGATATAGAACCTGTAAGCACGCCAAATGTATCGACGCTAATGAATGAATTTTTATGTTATAAATGAATGTGATTTTTCAATGAATTTTTATGTGCTTTAATAAAACACTGAATTAGAAATTTAGTAATTTTTTTTTTATTATTTTTTTATAAAAGAAAATGAAATTTAATTAAATAAAACCAATATGAAAATGTTTTCAATGAATGGTAGAATATTGCCAGTGTAAAACGTTAAAATATTGACAAAATTGGCCCCTAATTCCCACTGCACTTCGGCTCGCGTTATTCGAACCTAGACGCTGCACTCCTTGCAACCCTCCGCTATTTTCATTACGCCATTTTCCTGGGCGAAACATCCCATCAACTTCGCTATCCACTAAATCGGGATTAACATATTCTTTTATCCCGTAACCAATTGTGTAGAACAGCGATCGCCTTGATTGTTCCAAGAACTGTTGCATTACCAGCTATAATCGGTCGTCGATAGATACGCCACCTACTGGCCAATATTCCAAATGCGTTCTCTACCACCATCCTAGCTCGAGATAACCGGTAATTGAACTCTGTTTTTCCGGTTATTCAATAAATCAAAAGTACCAATTAAATAAAAATGAGACGCAAAGAAATTACAAATGAAGTGACGTTGTAAGTTAATCTGACTTAAAAAAGTATTTATAAAAATTTTAATATTTAAATGAAAACCGGAAAACTATATGATATTTTATATTAACAAAGGAAGAAAAATCGAAGAAACAAAAGAAATTGTACGAAAAACTAAATATTTTTAAAAATCACAATAAAACGATAACTAACACTCTTGAATTCAAAACAAAAATTATAAAAAAATAAAAATAAATTGATAGGTGAAATAGACCATAAATTTGAGCAAAAAACAAAACTAAACGGCGGGATAGAGAAATCCGAGATTTTTATCCATCGTATGTATTCGCAGTAAATATAAAATTTGATTAGTATTTACATCAATCAACAATGATATCAATTTTGTGCATCTAGTAGGTTAGTGAAACAGCAGTAAAACTCGCAACACTCATGTCTCAGTTTTCGAACAAAATCTGTACTCTGATGGGATTTTCCGTTTTCTCCCCATTTAACGACGCCATTAATAACGACGAAGAAATAGTTTTTTTTTAAATAAATATATAAATTTTTGTATTGCACGTGCTGCACAAGTAGTAATAATAATATTTTATCTAAACGTATAGAAAACTCTTGCTCTTAGGAAAATTGTAAATTAAAAGGCTAGAAACTTCAACGGTGTGAACTTTCTAACGTTAATTAAAAGTGTAGCTACACAAATTAAGAAAGCGTACACAAAAAATATTTTTAAAAGTGTATGAGAATAATCTATATTTCGCTAATCTATCTATATTCACTATAGTAGTGCTTAAATTAAATAAATTAAATAAATTTTACTATATTTGTATACCAGTATATTTTTCATTTGTTTTAAAATTGAAATTAATAACTAAATCTTTTACGTTGCTACTTTACGTTGCTTTCCTTATAAATTATTTGTAAATATGTTAAATATAGATTATTTTCATACACTTTTAAAAATATTTTTTGTGTACGCTACACTTTTTTGTTAATTTGTGTAGCTACACTTTTAATAAACGTTAGAAACTTAACACCGGTAGAAACTTTTAAAATGTTTGTTTAACAACAAGATTATTTAATTCTTATATGCATTTTCGATGCATTCCGATTAAAATAATTTTTATTGATTTCGGGTAGATATCTGGCTTAAACCGAATTTTAAAAACTGTGTTCAAGGGGAATAGGGGAAAAATCGGGTTAAACCCGAAATAGTCATTCGTACCCTATTTATGATCTTAAAATATTAACAATCCTTTAAAGCATGTATGTATGTATATGAAAATAAATGTATCTTCATATTCATGAATATTAAATTTTATTTATAAAATTTATATAAATTATGTTGATTCATTTAATACGAAAGACGATTTAATTTTACAGAATTATTTGAATTATATGTCATCGAATATTAACATAACAAATAACAAATAGGGTGGAATTTCTAAAAATTGTAACAATGAGGGAGTAATCCTCTTTTCATTATAATATTATTTTAATGAGTATAACTATGCTTATTTATAAATCAGAGAGTTATCGCAATGCTTATTCAGCGCTATTATTTGCTTTATAGGTAGTATTATCCCTGCTGAATAAATAAATAAATAATATGATAGGACTTCCTTAATATACCACATCATAATATCGTTCGTTGTCATATTTAAATTCATTGAATATACAATTTTATTTTTTTTACAAAGATTTATTAAGAATATATATATATAATATATACTTGAGACGGGTGGACTGGGACTGGGTGTGAACAAAACGCAAAGAAATCATCTCAAGTGCTATTTTATCTTAATAAAACCGCACATCATTATGATCTATATTCATAAATTTAAATTTATTTCTATTTGCTATATGGTGTTGTTTTCATCTCGTGCTTCATGTTTGCCGCTCGATTCGTCTGCTTTGACAACATAACTCAACATAAAGTTGTCGGTTATTTTTTTTGCAGCTTAATATTTTCGGTTTGGTTTTCATCGCGACACAAAAATCTAATCAAACAAACAAAACTTATGATATCACAATAATATGCGTGTTTTTGTGTGAGGATGCTGAACACAGCGTGTAGAAAAAGCATAGATAAAAAATATGTTTTATGTATACAAATGAAAAAAGAGCGGAAAATATTTTCCAATTTATTTATTGTGGAACAACACAACATTAAAGAAAGGTCAAATGAAAATAAACATCTATATATACAGCATCCAATGAGCAATTCTTCCTTTATTGTAACTATATATAAAATAGAGATACCATCACACATACAACAAGAAAAACATACATCTTGAGATGTTGACGGAAAATATAAAAAAATAAATACAAGTCTTAAGATTATATGGTAACAAACATACAAAATGAAAGATTATGTCGAATAATTTTTCGTTCTTTTTTATTGCTGCAGAACCAAACACAACCTAGATGTACATATGTATGTATATAAAATACAGTGAGTGCGAACAATATAACCAGAAAATATAATGAAAAATAAATAGAATATTTGTGTATTACACATAAAATATGTCAAGGGAACCTAACTGGAAAAACATAAAAAAGCATAAGTAAATAAAAAACATAAGCGTGAAGTATATAAATAAACCAAATAATGTTTTTTTTTAAATTCTTTTGTGCGCTTTCACCACGCTTAAAAGAAAATTTGGAAAATTTCACACTTGGTAATCTAAAATAAAGCCGTTGCAGATGGATGGATGAGTTGTTAGTTTTTTTTTTATAGTCAAGGAACACAAATTATTCATAAGAGTAAAGGAAGAAAGGATCTGCTACTCATCTGTTTTAAATTCATATATGTACAGTACATAACTGATGAATACTATTTTTTTTGAAATAATAAACTTGAAACGTTAAATTCACAATAATCGTTTTCAAAATTCTAATAACTTATTAACTGTATAGTTCAGCAATTAATTAATTAACTCTACTGTTAAACTTGTATACATACTTGATATTAAAATGCCAGTCATGCGGTCCCCAAAACAAGATAACATGGTTGTAGAACAGCATCCTACATTAGGTGATTGACCACAAACGGAAGGTCAGCATTATAGTATATCTTCGCGATGGATAAACGAGAAAGAATTATAAACGGAAAGAGAACGGCACAACTCAAACCGTGAAATGGAACAAGCCTAATTTCAAATCACAATATCCCTTTTTCAACCAATAAAAATAAAAAAAATGGCTAAATTAAAGTCCAAACCACATAAATGTGCGAGTAAAAAATCATAGTATGCAATGGCGTTTTTGATAAAAAAATTTCGCTTGATTTGAAGTACAACCAACACAATTGTATGTATAGTTATAGTGTTTTTTTTTTCGGACGAAATAAGTTTGAAAGGAATGCGCAAATGTGTAAGTTGGTTCAAAACACATACAAAAATAAATTTTGGACATTGTACTTTTGCCGTACTCGCACAATTGTGTTAGTAAATCACAAAAGGGATGTAAGTGGTTTTGGAAAATATTAAACGACTTAATAAAAAATTTTAGTCTAAACTCGTTTTTGTTAAAACTTTGGGGGTTTTCAATTTCAAATTGGTTAATAACGAGTTGAGCTCAACATTTTTATAGTAGTAATAAATTATGTTACAAAGAGCCTTTGGTTAATTGTAAAGGTTGGTTAAATTTTAAGGGCCGACGTTGAATGTAAACCACACCTAAACGTCAAGTTTTTTTCTGCATTTAATTTGACATTTCTCAATTTCAGACTTACTCAATTTAAACCATGGAAAGATACACAATCGAGCAACGCGTTAAAGTTATTCAGGCATATTATGAAAATAGGCGTTCAAATCAAAATGCATATCGTGCACTTCGTGATTTTTTCGGTCAATTTATACGTCCAAATGTGCGTACAATCGGAAAAATCGTGCAAAAATTTGATCAAACCGGATCTGTAGGAAATTTTAAAATACCAGTGCATGCTCGTACAGCTCGTACTGCAGAAAATATTGCTGCTGTTCATGATAGTGTGGCTGAAGAGCCGTCCACCTCAACTCGTCGTCGTGCCCAACAATTGCACCTCTCACGCTCGTCGTTGATGAACATTATGCATAAAGACTTGCATTTACACCGCGCTTATAAGGTGTAATTGACTCAAGAACTAAAGCCTCTTAACCATTCCAAACGTCGTCAATGATCAGAATGGTGGCAAGAAATGGCAACAGTGGATGATCAATTTTTTAAGAAAATCATCTTTAGTGATGAGGCACATTTTCACTTCAGTGGATTCGACAATAAGCGGAATTGCCGCATTTGGGCGAATCATAATCCAAGAGTGATTTTCGAAAAAAAATGCACCCACAAAAACTGACTGTTTGGTGCGGTTTATGGGCTGGCGGCATCATCGTGCCATATCTTTTCCAAAATAAGGACGGGCAGGCAGTTACTGTGAATGGTGTTTGCTATTGTGAGATGATAACGAACCTTTTATGGCTCGAATTGGAAGATATGGATGTGGACGATATGTGGTTTCAACAGGACGGTGCCAGTTGTCACACAGCTAACGAAACAATGGCTCTTTTGCGCAACAAATTCAATGGCCGTGTTATCTCACGTGGCGGCGATGTCAATTGGCCGCCAAGATCATGTGATTTGACACCGTTGGACTTTATTCTTTGGGGTTATTTGAAAGAAAAAGTGTACGTCGATAAGCCAGCAACAATTCAAGAGCTAAAGGATGAGATAATTCTGCTCATTAACAGCATAG
The DNA here is from genome assembly GCA_932526605.1 of Nephrotoma flavescens. NCBI lineage: Eukaryota > Metazoa > Arthropoda > Insecta > Diptera > Tipulidae > Nephrotoma > Nephrotoma flavescens. The sequence goes on from OW052220.1 coordinate 257,952,289, forward strand.
AACCTCAATTATGCCTAAGCGTCATCGAAAATTTGAACCATCGGGTGGAGGTGTGCCACCGAGGTCGCGGCGACCATTTGGCCGATATTTTGTTCCTTACATAATTGAACCATACCATGTTATCATAATAAAAAGAATTGACAATAATTTCCTAAATAATTTGTGTTTTATTCAAAATCAACATCGGCCCTTAAAATTTAACCACCCTTTATTGGTCAATAGATCGCTTTTGCGTTCTAATTTTAGTTTTGAAATAAACAGAAGTTTAGTAAAAAATGCAGTGGACCTCAAAACTATTAAATGGGTTGTTTTGTGCACATTCAAGGATTAAACCAATATTGTACCGCAAACCTTTCATTGGAACGACAAATAAATCTTCTGTAACCTTGTGATGTAGTAATTACTGTGCTTGAATTACAAACTTTTTTTTTGTGAAAAGCTAAGTACCGAGGAGGTAAATCTTATTCTAGTATGCTGAATTGAATGGTGCTAGTTCCATTTCTAAGTTTATCCCCATTTTTGAGATATCGCTTTCGACATGTTTTGCCTCTTAGTCAAAAATTTGTCAAAATATACACTCATATTCACGTTGATAGCTCCTGAACCATTAAGATTTTCGTTATGCTTTCTTCAGCAAAGTTGTCGCGCAAGCCAAGATAAACAACCTTGCCGAACATATTAAGACCGAAAAACGACATCTGCATTCACATTTTTGTGTTATTTTTTTTGCTTTTCATTTCAACGATTTTTTGTTCATTTATTGAATTTAAATCGATCGATTAAGCATCGCATCGACAAATATAGATGCAATAGAAACTATTTGAAAGAAAATTAAATCGGTTAAGTTGATTTTATGGTGATTTTTCTTAATTTTTTCCTAAAAAAATTAACATTTTTCTTAACTTTTTTAATTTTAATTTTCTGATTCGTTCGTGTCTTCTTCGGGATCTTCTTTCTCGTGCAAATTCCAACAAATGTCACCCAAGGGTACATCTAGCTTTTTGCTGCTGTACCAATGTTCGAGCCTTGCCGTCACTTGGTGTTCATCGGATTCGGCTGGTGATTGTTCTGCGAATTTTTCCACATGACAATGCAAAAAATGTATTTTCAGTAAATTAGTAGTATAGTGGTTTCCAACATTTAAACAAAAATTTAAAAAAAATAATTCATTTTAATTTAAAACAATTAAGATTTTAAGAAAAATTTAAGAAAAAAATATTTTCTTATAATGAATTTTCTAATAACAGTTTATTCATTACTAATAGGAAAGTATCTTCTAATAGATCTTCGTCAATATTATTTCTTTTATCGCTCAGTATCCATTTGAGCATAGAAAATATTCTTTCAACCGACACCTGAGATGCAGGTACGGCTAGTACAATTTTTGCAATTTTACAAAAAGTTTCATCTCTTTTGTCACAAAAATTAAACACAGACGTAGATGCTGGCAAAATTTCAAAATTATCAAAACTATCAATTAAAGCAGACATTTTTGGATTTGAATTGCAATGGTAGCAATTGTAGTATAATCTGAATCAATGGGTGATTCATTTACATCATTGTACGAGTGTACATAATTGTATAATTTTGATAAATGCATTTTCGCTATATCTTTATCACTAGCGCTTAATAAATTTTGATATCGCGGATCAACATAAACAGCACCCATGGTAACTTCACACTTATTCAACATGGATTTCTCTCTAGCCTCCATTGAGTATTAAAGTGATTTTGGAAATGTATTTTGCAACGTCGAAAGTTGTAATTTGCACTTAAACCAAATAGCATAAGCCTCACTCATTGTCAGTTGTTCTGACTGTAGCTGAATTGTTACCTCGTACGGAATTTTCAGCGTTGCAGTCATTTCTTCCATTTTACTCCAATCTCGATCACAAACAGTGAGTTCTGCGCACAACGTTTCCATGTCATTGCAAAATGTGCGTAGTTCAAGTAGTCTGACTACCATGTTGTATGTCGAGTTCCACCTAATAACCATATTTCGAACCGGTTTTTTGTACCCTTTTGCTTTTATCAATGCGAGGATTGTGGGAGTTCTTAATTATATTACCACAGCCAGAGCTTTTTCTGTTATTGTCTTAAGCACCGACACTTTTGATAAAACATCATTAATCGCGGGCTGTAACGTGTGAGTCATGCATTTGACTGACGTTTAAATAGATATGCCACTGCTACCTTCATTACAAAAAATAGAATGAGATTCTAATTCGCCTTCGTCAATTATATCAGTTTCTTCATCTAATTCTGTAACATTTTCACTTCCTAATTGACTGACACCAAGTAGCTCTGCAGCTTTTATTAAATTACGTTCATTATCTGACGTACACGTGTAGATATCTTTAATGTTAATGTTTTTGCTTTAAAACTTTTAAAACGTCATCACAAATGTACCGGCCGTTATGATTTTCTCTAAGTTCGTGTACAGCAAGAGTTCTAATGCAAATCTTATTTTCTTTTACAAATTGAATATTGACGGCTAATTATCTAACCTCGTAGCCGTGTCAATTTTAATTGATATTAGTTTACCTTCGATTTATTCAGTTATAATTATTTTATAACCCATAGCTTTATTTACAATATGTTGGCGAATATTCTGACGATTAATGGTTATCCCTAAACTTCTGCAAATTTATTTAATGACAATCCATTAACTGTAACGAGCTCCACACAATAATCAATCATTTCTGTGGGGCTCATTGTGAATGTTATTGTTTTTTTCCCCACTAATACTCCAACTTCAGATAATGATTTTTGAATAGATCCAATTTTCTTTTTTTTTTCGTTTTCTTTTGCAATTTTTTCGTATGTATCTGGATGCTTTCGTTTTAAATGTTGCGTAAGATTACCAGGAATAAAGGTTTCAATTTGACAAATTCTGCATTTACTTTTATGTTTTTCCATTGTAAAGTATTGGTGGATACTTTTATTTTCATTTGCTTTTTTCCTTCCCATGCTGTGGTATTTTTATTTTATTTTTTACCTATAAAATAACCAAGTAAATGGATTATTAAAAATATGATTAGTTTGTTTACTTACTTGAAATAAAACGGCACACAGATTATGAAAATAACAAAAGCCCAATGCTCTATCAGCTGTTAATCAGTTTGACATATAATATTTTTGTCAAATTGTACTAAATGTACTAGCTAGAATTAAAGCTAATTTCAGATGATCATTTCTAGATGTCACTTTTTTTAAAAAAATCTTATCCGGATAAAAAAAAATTACTTACTAGTTTAAAATTTTGTAAAACGATAAACGAAAAATTTTTTACGTTATCGTTTCGTTTATCGTTATTGCAACATAATTTAATTTGTATAACGTTATGAAACGTAATTATGATAAATAATGCTCGATTAATTCCGAGAACATTCTTAATAACTTCTTTTACATATTTCCATGCCAGAAGCTCTCGTTCACTGAGAGCATTTTCAAATGTATCATCGTTCATCAAACGACGAATATCTGGTCCATTATGTATTCCTGTAATAAAAAACAAGAAGCGAGAAACCAACCTTCTTTTATTTTCATTCCACTTAACCGTGGAAAAATGCGACGCAATTCGACGAACCCATTTTTATCTGGATTCAGCGCTTTTATACAATTTTTAACTACTCCAAGCTTGATATGAAGTGGTGGTAGCAATATTTTTTTAATTAGCACAAGTGGAGCCTCCACGATGCTGTCGCATCGCAACCTTATGTTCTCACGTAAAGCCCAGTTCCGTTCGTTGTATTCGTCGCCTTTAAAACGTGTATTCCATAAGCACTTAAAACACATGTTTTTAGTGTTACCTGATTGCATGCCACTTAACAGAGCTATCACTTTTAAATCTGCACAAACTTTCCATTGATGGTCATTGTATTTAATCAATTGAATGATTTTTTTCATTGCAAACCTATACTCAGAATCTACCTATGGTCATGAGCTATCGAATTCTCATAGTCAGATGGGTGTCTATATGCCAAAATCTCGGATGACGATTTTATCGACGAAAAATGGTGAAAATCAAAATTTCACCCTTATAACCCCTTCAGACTCTCTAACCTATAATCAGATTCTACCTATGGTCATGGGCTATCGAATTGGCATAATCAGATTGGTCTCTATATGACCTTGTTAAAGTGAGCCGAAAGTTGCCAGCCAAAAGATAATGCAGATAGTGTCTTCTATTTTTAAACTCTCCTCTCGATTTTTAAACTCCTATAAACTGAAATAATTTCTCCTTCTCCCGAATGATGTAACGCGATGCTAAATTCTCCTAAATTCGAGTTCATGACTGATTTTTACTGTATTCAAGACACTATCTGCATTATCTTTCGGCTAACTTTAACAGTATGTCTATTTGCCAAAATCTAGAATGACGAACGATTCTAGACGAAGCTTGATAATTTTAAATTTTCTTTATCGACTACTATCGGCTCAATGAAACAGATATGCCATTTCATCCTTATATCCCGTTCATACCCACCCTTTACTCAGAATGTACTTAAGGTCATAGGCTATCGAATTGGCATAGTCAGATTGGTGTCTATATTACAAAATCTCGAATGACGAACGATTTTTTACCCCTATAATCTTATCAAACTCACCCCTAGCCTATAATCAAAATCTACCGACGGTCATGGGCTATTGAATCGGCAAAGTGAGATTGGTGTCCATATGGCGAAATCTCGAATGATAAACGATTTTATTGTCGAACAAGAGAAAAAACAAAATTTCACCCCTATAACTTCATCAAACCCACAAAAAAATATATTAAAAATTTGCCTATGATGACGGCCCATCTGATCGGCATGGACATATCTGTGTATGTCTGGCATAGTCTGGAATTTTAAACCACTTTAACGACAATTACAAACCGTTTAAAGCATGATAATTTTTAAACTTCTTTATACGTATGTGAAGTTATCCCACGATTCTATCCCAGAAAATAATAAAAAAAAATCATCAGGCAACACTAAAAAATAAAAACCCCATTTGCTCTTGTTTGAAGTTAGCCCAGCCCAGAATTTGTTAAAATTGATTCAAAATAATTTGTAATTGGTGAAGTTAGCCCAGCCCAGGTTTTTTTTAATTATCACGTAAAAAACAAAAATAAAAGTCGTTACTATTAAAATATGAGAATTTTAGCCAGGTAAACGTTATATAAATAGAGCATGTATTTGTACGAAATAAAATTACATTAGACATGATAAAAGTACTTAGCACGATAAAAGTATAAATTTGTCGGATTAAGGCTATGTGTTTTTGAGATCGTCACATTTTCGCCTTACTTTAAGAAAAGTTAGAAAAAAATCGTTCCGTGGCAACTTTGCGAAATTGGGCCCTGGGCCCAATTTTAGTTTCATTATTTTTTATTTATTGTTGTCAGTAACATAAAGGTATCACAATTTATTTTGTGAGAGCTAAAGTGGATCGAGCATAAAATCAAAATACTAAAATATAGCGAGTAAGGAAATAACAAGTAATATTCTTCCTCTATGTAATAAACTATATTTAAAACAACAATATTTGTGTGATTTTTTGATTGATTGATCAGAATGTACGGCCAAGACTAAGCAGGGATCCCGGATACGCCGGGTCTACCGTACACCCCTTTTACATATAACAAGATGGAGGGAGAGGAAATGTTGTTAGATATGATAGACTTGACCCGGTTACAGACACCTAAGTAGTCAATAGTTAGTAAATTGTTTGGCACAAGACAGCACAATTATTTTTGGTTTTATGGTATGAAAGTTTAGCAATTAGCATCCTGAAAAAAAATTAATAATTAATTAAGTACACGCATATATAATGGTACATTTCCTGCAATAAAACTTTATTATTATGAGTTGAACTGTCAATAAACTAAATAGTTCAATTGTCCTTAAAAAAAATTAAATCTGGTTCCCTAAAAACATATTAATTCATGTAAAACTAATCCAATCCAGAAATCGCCTATATGCATTAAAGAATAAAAGAGCAAACCATTTTTCAGTCTTTATTTATTTTATTTATTTGTAGAAAATAATTTGAATAATAATGGTTTAAATTAAAATAATGGAAAAAACAAAGTCACTGCCATCTCTGCCATAAATATTTTTTTCTAGTTTTAATTTAATACAAAATGCATTTATTTGGTAGCTAAACTCAAATGGATCAATAGTTGACGGAATAAACTGCACTTTACTCATAGACTTCAAATTAGAAAATCAGATTATTACATGCACGAAGTGAATATTAATCTTCATTTAGTAAATTTGATTAAAATAACCACCTGTAATCAGAATATATTTATATTTAAATTTTACTCAAGCAATATTTATAATATTTACACCAATAAAATTAGATTGCAATTATTACATGCAGGAAGTGAATCCATCAATTGTTACAGTCATGTATGTTTTCTAGTTTTAATTTAAATACAAAATGCATTTATTGATAGCTAAACTCAAATGGATCAATAGTTCACGGAATATACTGAACATTTACTCATACACTTCAAATTATAAAATCAGATTATTACATGCACGAAGTGAATATTAATCTTCATTTAGTAAATTTTATTAAAATAACCACATGTAATCAGGATATATATACATACTTAAATTTCATTCAACAATAATAATAATATTTACACAAATAAAATTAGACTACAATTATTACATGCAGGAAATGAATCCATCCCTTGTCATACATGTTTTCTAGTTTTGAAACAACAATATTTGTGTGAGCATATATTTATTTGTAACGTAAGTTAATAAAACAGAAATATCAAATATCAGGTAATAATTACGGTCTAAAAATCTCAAAAACACATAGCTTTAGTCCGACAAATTTATACTTTTAACGTGCGAAATTTAAATGTAATTTTTGGTCAAATACGAGTTGTATGGATATGTCTGGCCCAGGGCCCAATTTCGCAAAGTTGCCAGGGAACGATTTTTTTCTAACTCTTTTTAAAATAAGGCAGGAGTGTGACGATCTCAAAAACACATAGCCTTGATCCGACAAATTTATTTTTTTATCGTGCTAAGTACTTTTATCATGTCTAATGTAATTTTATTTCGTACAAATACATGCTCTATTTATATAACGTTTACCTGGCTAAAATTCTCATATTTTAATAGTAACGACTTTTATTTTTGTTTTTTACGTGATAATTAAAAAAAACCTGGGCTGGGCTAACTTCACCAATTACAAATTATTTTGAATCAATTTTAACAAATTTTGGGCTGGGCTAACTTCACACAAGAGCAAATGGGGTTTTTATTGATTAGTGTTGCCTGATGATTTTTTTTTATTATTTTCTGGGATAGAATCGTGGGATAACTTCACATACGTCTTCTTTATTGGCAATTTTCGGTTGTATGAAACAGATATTACAGCTTACAAACCTTTTCAAATGAGACCTTTCCCTAACATAAGTTTTAATAAATTAAATATTAATGATATGAAACAATAAATTAATATCGGTTAAATTGAAATTTTTATTTGTTGTTGGTTATAATATGTTTTCGGCTGATTTTGTAGGTTAGTCACTTTGGGCTGGAATTATTCAATTTAATATTTAATTTTTTTAACTTTCGGCTGAAGTAGTCCAGACACTATCTGCATTATCGATCTTTTTACTTTCGGCTGGCAACTTTCGGCTAACTTTAACAAGGTGTCGACTATCCATAGACAACGTCGACAACAACTTGTAATTAACGTCAGTGAACAGATACTCAAAATATGATTAATGTACATATTTTGAACTGCTGTTTTTTGAGATTTTAGGATCTAAACTTTTAGACTGGAGAAGTTCATTTTGGAAAACATCTAGTGTACAGAGAAACCTGTTCGTTTATTGTGACTAAACAAAATAATAAAAATCAAATGTATATTGAACTATTTAATTTTTGAAAACTGAGATTCTTCTCTAGGAGGCATGATAAACAGTAATTTTTATTTTCAAAATTTAATAGAAACATTTAACTTTTAGGATAACTAAACTCAATTGCCCTTAGTTTATACTAGTAATTTTCACTCTGTTCATAAATGTACTATGCCTAATATTTAATCATAAATTGCGTCTTACGCCATCTATTAATAGAAAGAGCGAACTAACATTGAATAAATTTAGACAGTAAATTTAGACTAAAAAGTTGTATCAGCCTCGTAATTTAAATTGGTCTAAAAATTGTTAAAAATTTGAACAACATACATTTTACTGACATCTATTAACACTTTTTCGAAACTAAAAACGCATAAAATTGAATTGAACGATAAACATTTTGTTCTATGAACTCACTAATGTTACTTTCATTCAAGGCAGTTTCGCTTAAATATTTTGAGCTGATTAAATGTGAACCAGGTATATTAGGCTTAAGACAGAATTAGATTATGGAAATGAAGCAAGATTGAATGAATCCATTTTCAATGCCGCTCAAGGCTGTGATTGGTTTTTATTTCTTGTGAAATTTTAAATATGTGCATCATACTAACCGTTCAGAATGAACAATTTGTCCAGGATGAGCATAGATTTAATATGGTACCCGGAACATTTAATGATCGCCGCTTTAGCGGATGTCCATTATATGTCCGTGACGTGGTGACTACCAGGTTCGGGATCATAATCCGAAAAATTGTTTCGTTACATTCTTTGAATATCAATCATATAGAGTGATCAGAAAAAAAGTATAGTCTAAATTTGGGAATCGATTTTCATTTTCGATATCAAGTACAAAGCCAAATATGTTCATTGATTAGTTTTCTAAAAAAAGACCTTTATTTTAGGCCACAAAAATAAAAATTGAATAATATCAAATTAGTGTATCGTCGGGTCTTCTTTGACGTAAATGACAGCCTGTAGTCATTTAGGCGTGGGCTCAGCTAAATTTTTAATGTATTTGACATCAATTTACTCCCAGGCCAGGACCATTACTACTCTAAACGGACCTGACTTGGTGAAAAAAATTTCACCGATTTTTTTGTCCAGTAAGTACCATAGGTGTTTTGTTGGATTGAGGTCTGGGATCTGGGAGGGCCATTAGTAAATTTACGCGAGATCCAAAACTTCTGTTGTTGCCTTTGAACGATGCTTGGGATCGTTGTCTTGCATAAATCTAAAGTAGTTTCTAAGATGTAGTTCCCGAGCTGATGATTATATTTTTTTTAATGTCAATATACAGCATTGAACTCATTTTCGAATTCATAAATTATAGATTTTCAACTTCGTCCCAGGCCGTGCAGCCCACATCACAATGTTGCCGTCCCCGTGTTTTGCAGTGTCTCGCGTACAGCTAAATTTGAATGCTTTACCTGGTTTCCTCCATACTTTCGGTTTCCAGAGGAAAGGTTGAATTTTGATTCATTACTCCATACAAATTTAAATAACGTAAAGGCATATTAACATACTTCATGGCGAACTTTAATCGTCGTTTCATATGTAAGCATGTCAAATACGGTTTCTTTCTGGCCACCCTATCAATCCCTATCTTACCACCCACACAATCGTACTATAGTGGCGATAATTCTATCGATTCTCTCAGAAGTCAGCGTTTGCGGCCTCGTCCACTTAGATCACTCGTTGTTCCATAGGTTTTAAATTTTTTTATTCTCTTCCAAGCTTGTGTACATCCCGATATGAATTGTGTTGTTTAACGAGATTAACAACAACGTTTCGTTGACTTACACTCAATGGCCCGTGCCACACTGTGCTTCTTTGAAGCACTGCTTCACGTTTCAAAAGAAGTCGTAATAGATTTTTATTGCGAATTTAAAAGCTTATTTTATATTTAAACACAAAATTTTTTTTGCATTGTTTTGTTCTGCTCTCTCAAAATAAAATTTTATCTAAAATCTAAATCTCAAAAATGGCCGTAATTTTTTTAAAATTCAATTCTATTTGTGTTGAAGTTGCTCCACCGAAAAATTAATTGCCACTCATTTCGCAACAAAACTTTTTTTCGGTAATGCAGCTCCTACACAAATAGAAATAAGATAAAAAAAATTTAAGGTCATTTTAGAGATTTAGATTTTAATTTAAATTTTATTTTGAGAGACCAGAATAAAACATTACGAACAAATTATGTGTTTAAATATAAAATAAGGTTTTAAATTAGCAATAAAAATCTATTAAAACTTATTTTGAAGCACGAAGCAGTGCTTCAAAGAAGCACAGTGTGGAACGAGCCAATTGCTTTTTGGAGCTCGGCATAATAAGTCCTGGGGATATAACATAATATATTTAGCCAGAAATATAATAAAATAAAGAAGAATTTTATAATCGTTCGTGAATTTAATTTGTTTAAGAATTTTTTCGACTTTTCGGACAAAATATTATTTTAATGGACACCCATACGATGTTTACGACTATTTTAGTCGCAGAAACAAAGAGGCCATTTATTAACAATATTTCTACCACAAAAGTAGAAAAAATGCGCTCCCCTCCCCCAATATAATTCGCTAAATCGATATGTTCTTGTTTTGTATTATCGGTACAAAGCAAGAGTTGTATTTTTGCAGTTTGGTCGTTGCAACCTGATGAGTAGACCAACTTTTTTATCAGTACGAAACCAATTGGATCTTTGTGTACACTATTACCCTGGGGTTGAAGGTTTGGGGGAGGGGAACGCATTTTTTCTACTTTTGTGGTAGAAATATTGTTAATAAATAGCCTCTTTGTTTTTGCGACTAAAATAGCCGTAAACATCGTATGGGTGTCCATTAAAATCATATTTTGTCCGAAAAGCCGAAAAAATTCTTAAACATAATAAAATAAGTTATTTAATGATAATATAAAAAAATATGCGTTTACATACCAAAAAAATATTATTGTTAAGTAAATTACACTGTATACACTGTATTCTGGATGACAGTTTTGAATCGATCGCTAAAAATTCTCGTAACATAAATAAACACAACAAAAAGTACCAAACATCATTTAATTGTGCAATAAATGTTAGGATTAGTAAAAATACATTAGTACATCCACTATGTTTGCAAGTTTTTAAGAAATTACATCTTTTGCTTTAAACGAACTATGAAGGAGAGATGTATACTTTATTTTTGGATCACTGTAAATGAAATTCCACCACATTTACTCTGTGGTTTTGCTTTCGACCCCAGTTGATTTCGTTGGAATGGGTGCTGCGTCCTCGTTTGAGCAAATAAATGTACGTAAATCTTACAATTCAGATTGTCAGTTCGCTGATAGAAATTAGGCCGAATATATTACGTACGATCAGTTTCAGAACGCAAAGAAATGGTTTAGAAGTATGTATGTCAAATATTTCAATTTGATTCTAGTTAACTTTCCAATTATTTATGTTGATAAAACATAATACTCAAATGACGCTTAAATTAAGTGAGCATTGTTTCCTAAAGTTGAAAGAATTTTGTATCCGCACGACTCTAAGCTGCATTGAAACCACTAAAAAATTGTAACGCCCACAATATTCTTCAATGGCGGGAAAACACTTTCGAATGTGGCATGGTTTTTGAAAAATCGTAGTACTATTATATAAATTAAATCAATTGACGTCACTTGATTCAACATACATTATCTAAATACAATTATTTTCAATAACCTAACGAACAAAAGAACAAAACACGTGTTTAGTCGATGACAAGTTATTTAACCAAATTAATTACAAAAAAAATATGTTGTCTGGTATCAAAACCTACAAACCGCAACCAATAAATTTGTTAGTTATGTATATATAAAAGCACAAATTCAATTACAAATTTTTCTAAAGCTCTACACAAAATTTAATTAATTATTCATGAAGTGTACCTTTTTGCTGTTGTGTATAATATTTGTTGTTATTTTATAAACACCAAATTAACTTTTAATGTACGAACTGTCATTTTTAATTTTGGTGGAATGCGCGAACTCAGGGTTATATGTTATGTATAAATCATCTCTCTCTATATATAAAAAAATTTATAACTGAAATTGGTTCAGAACCTGCTGAATCTTTCATCGTGAAAAATATATAAAAATAAAATATTACAAAAACATTATTGTTCGCATAAAATATATAAAAGCTCACTATAGCGATATCGGGCAAATAAATTTAATACACCGAGTACATTTACATATATGACATACATATATGTATAATAAAATAACAATTTTATACCAATTAATTTTCAACAAAATTTATTTTATTATTTAATATTCACAGTTTCACTGTTATTTTCGCTATTTAAATAAAAATAAATTAAGCAAGGAACAATTTTCAAGTCAATTCAAAAGTATATAAAAAAAAAATAATTTCAACCCTCCAAAAACAAAAAGCTTTCCTTTTTTTATTTTATTTATTTTTGTGTTGTGAATAAGTTCGTTGTTTCAATTAAAGCTTTTATATTTTTGTATTCTCATAACCATATTCCCGTGATCGTTCGTTGCTTGTATACGATTATATGTATATGTTTACCGAAAAAAGCTCTACTAGAATTGGAATGGTGTGAGGTATTTGTTTGTTGTTATTACGATTAATTTCAACCACATTTTGTTACTCGACTCGTACAAAATTTGGTGAAAATTACCTAAAAACATGTATATACCAAAGCACAACGCCATTCATATTGTGTCTCTCTAATTTGAATATTAGAATATATTTTTTTGTGTTGATATAAAATTTCAGAGGGAAAAGCTTCGCGTTTAGTAGTGACGAGAATTATATATTTTTTTTTAAATAATAAATTTGAATTTTTGTTGTTGTGCTTTTGCTGGTGAAGGTATGGTTTGGAATTAAATTTATATTTATGCAGCTTAAATGTTTCTTTTTTATGGATGGCAATAAAATTAACTAGTTTAAGGTGGGACTTAATGTTTTGGATCTATACTTATATGTAAATATAAGTTTATCTAGATGTTTGTTGAAAATTTAAATATAAATCTCTAAGGCTTAACATTGTTGTTTTTAGGTAGAGTTTAAATTCGGTTTATGTAATAGTTGTTTTCAAACATAAAATGGGGAATGATTGAGTTTTTTCTTTTGAAAACCAACCTTCTTAGTTTACCCAAATAAATTGGTCTTAGAAAATGAAGTTTACCACAAAAATTTACCCAAGCCCATTGGATTATCAAGGTTGGTTCTTCAATCTAGATTACACAACATTATTCTTAAACTAATTTTTGACACAGTTGAAAATTTTATATCGAATTTCGATGCAAACCTTGCATCTAGACCTATGCGATTTTATCTTATATCATTTTTCGATATAAGGTTCACATCAAAAATATATTTCATACAATTAATACGAAAATCGATGTAAAGCTACAACTAAAATATACGCATGCGCAATAATATATTTTTATCATTAATTAAGGCAGTTATGAAGCAACTTAAATCATATTTTGAAATAAGCCCTGCATCTAAAATAAATTTAATGCAATTACTACGTTGTTTGATCTAAAGCTTACATGAAAATTAGTAAATTATGTTTGACTTACTTTTTCAACATAGGGTCTATTTTTTAATTCAACCCGAACAAGCAGGCTTACCCCGGGTAGTGTACACCGAGCAAAGGTTGTACTGGGTAAAATTATCCGGTGTGCATAGAGTAATAAATTGTTTTTTATTTTGCACACTCTTCGTACACTGACATTAATTTCAGAGTAAAATTTGAAGAACCGAGTATGCACTGTGTAAGCACAGTTCACAAATAAAAACGCAGTATACACGGTAAAATTACCCAGGTTGAATAAAAAAATACGAAGTATTTTTTGACAGCGCACTGCCTGCTCGGGATGAATTAAAAAATAGGCCCATAATAAATTTTTATCATTCTTTTCGTAACTTATTCTCATCGATAACCAACTCAATTGATAACCATAAGAGTATAGCTCCGAGAAATACTATTATTGAAAAATAAAATTTTCAAAATAACAAAAATTTTAGTGTTAACAGAATTGCAGAATCTGTATCAAAACCAAGACAAATATATATACAGCCTGAGCTGATTTAATACATAAGCCAACAATTTTGTTCTTTTATTTTTTTACGAACACATCAAAGAGATATAAAAAACTACATTTTGTGAGACATAAATCAAAATATACCATATTATATTTCTCAACATAAATAGCACAATATTCGTGGTGTAAATTTGTGCATAACAGAAGTTCGGCTTGTATCTATCCTTGTGTTGGTTTTGCCTTAGCAGAAGCAAAATTTTTATTGCAGTATTCTAATACAATATTTAGCTTCAATTCAGTATAGGTTCAGATTTCAAATAAAGTGACAATTATGGATTTCCTTGATGAACATATTTTAAAAATTGAATTTAAAAACCATTTAACGTTTAATAAAATTGTTTGCCATAGTATAAAATGGGAATATCAGGATTTTATGTCCTCAGGTAAGACTAGACGACTAGTCTTAGTAGACTAAGACTTTGTTTATATTAAATTAAGGAGTAAATTATTATATTTATTAAATTTATTTTATTTGTGAAAAACGTGTAACGCGTTTTATACGATGCAAGTTAGATCTTATAATAAAAAAAAAAGTTAGAAAAGTTGTTGGAAAAATCATTTAAGAGTATACTTCCGAAAATTATTTGTATTGCTAATTTGCTTCATTAGAAAGTGTGGGAATTCAAAGATTTTCTAACATTTAAGCCACGGTATGCTACGGTAATAATAGAAATTATTATTTATTACTAAAAACAAGTGATTAATAAAAATGTGTTTATTAAGTATGAAATTATTTATGGTTATTTGGTTACGTACTTTTTCGAGGTTATGTATATTTAAACAATTTTACTATATGATACAAATTGTATCGCCTAGAAAAACCGTAGCTCCATAACAAAAAAAAATGCGCTATTATTAAAATGTATCGCACATGATATGAAAAAGAGACACAATTCAAAAAATTGCATTATCGACACGCATTAACGACACTTTTGTATTTGTACTTAGCACCATGCGTCGTGCATGTCTCGCTTTTCCATTATGCCTCTTTCTCTTAATAAGGTTTGTACGTTTCGACCAAAGAGTTTGTTGCTATTTTAGCAAAGCAGCTCACACGGATAGTAAGAAAAAAGCAACGAAAAAGTACTAATGCCGAAATGTTTTTTGGTTCCTATTTTTACATTAATTTCCTCTAACGAATTTGATTTGTTGAACTCTTTCACAATTGTTGTGACAGTTCTCGTTTGATAATAACAAATACTACCATTTGAAAAAATAATTTTTTTATTTATTATTAATGTAAAAACCTCCGACCGGAAATTTGTATAATTTTTGGAAATCAATGGACCTTCTAGTTTGAGGAGCTGGTCGACCGTACACTAAGGTTGTTTAGTTATGAATTAGATTATAGTTAATCTTTAAGCATATAACTAACTTTATACTATTTTCAATGAAAACTTAGCTGCGATCCATGCTGGGATATCGGCTAATGAAATTAAATACTTCACGGATTCTTCCGGAGTGCAACTTCAGGAAGAATATTTCATTAGCATAATAAATCAATATTACACACATCCGGATTTCAAGCTCAAAATCATTTTAAAAGATCAAAATGACATGGAATATGTTCAACATAGTCCTCCGTTGAGTAGATAAAACAATAGATTAGGGTACGAAACCTACGTAACGAGCCAAGTAAATATATTTTTTTCATCTTAGTTTTACTGTATATAGGATTTAATATATATAAATTATTCCTAAACCTGATACTTTATTCAATACTTAGGAATTAGAAACAATTATTTCGGAGTCATTAAGCTCATATGTATTGATAAAAAAGAATGGTATAATACCATTATCAGAAGTAGAGTGGCGAGCTATCATTAGAGAGAGCATACATTTTATAGTTACAAAAGTTTAGTCATCATCCGGAGCCGGAGCAC
Organism: Nephrotoma flavescens; assembly: GCA_932526605.1. Lineage (NCBI taxonomy): Eukaryota > Metazoa > Arthropoda > Insecta > Diptera > Tipulidae > Nephrotoma > Nephrotoma flavescens. The sequence continues at coordinate 257,968,147 of OW052220.1, forward strand.
TGGAAAGCATTAGCCTTCTCAATAATCCAAATATTTACTCAGTTGAAAACAAAAAATGATACGTACGACGGAATTGTAATATAATTAAATATTTCCAAATGTGGTAGTATATTATACTTACTCTTTTAAATTATAGGATCTATTATATGATAGAAAAACAATCGAGGATATCTTCTTTTCCGATTACATAGAATTCGCAAGCAACTGTATGAGTTAGAAGACAAAGAAAAATGCAATAGCACTAGGAACAGAAAATCCGCTACAACAACTACTATTGCGTCACACTCGAATGTAGTAGACAACGTGGATGAAAACAATACATTAGATTTCGAAAATGATGATCATTTCATAGTTTTGAAAAAACGCAAACGTAAAAACGCAAACAGAGTTAATAAAAAAGAAACTTTGCGACACATTGCAGACTCGAACAAACGCTATAAATACAAAACAAATTGTAAATTTCGCAGTTTCCTTCCCATTTTTTTTAGTTCACCCGAATTGGTAATCTTAAATTACATTTTAATTATTTTTACTAAATTATATACTACGAAAAAAACAACATTTTTAATTTTTTTATTGCAGATCAGTTTTGATTATAACCTATCAGGAAAGATTCAGTAAACTTTAAAACTAAATGGTCTACAATTTCATCGCACATACATACAATTTTTATAAATATAAAGGGTCCGCTTAAGAAGCCTTCAGAAATAGATGGTAATATACTTATAAACATGCATTTATTGTTGAATTATTATTATATTTTCTTCTTTTACAGAATGGAGTGAATCAATAAAGCCAATCCTTTATTTGTTAAGTTTACTTCCCCAGGTGGCAGGAGGAGTCAGCTCAGTAAAAATTTGTAGAGACACTTTTAACGCCCAAATAAATAATTTAATTATATTTCGAAAAGTAAGCTGAATTACTATTATCTGAATTTTATTTAATTCTATTACCTTAATTCTTTTTTTAGCTTAATTTGACAACAGATGAACTGAAAGAACCATCCAATATTTATCCTTATATTATTGCAAGTTGCGAAAATAAATTTGCGATCTCTTGTTACTATATCTGTGTTGAAGGAGAATTGATCCCATTAGTATCAGACAGTTTTGTGGACGCAATTGATATGCTACATAAGGTTCATTTTATCCTCGGCCAACAAAGTCTCTAAAAACATTTTTTAATTTCCTAAGTTTTTATTTTTATAATATTGACATAAACGAAACGGTCACGACGAGAATAAAGGAGATCGCTAATATTTTATTGTAGATACCGAAATTTTTAAATTATCGTAAAATTATTAAAATGTCGTGATTCATATGTTTGAGTTATGTTATTGTTCATACTATTATGTCCTTTTTTACAAATTTGTGAATTTTAATACTGAACTATAAAGGACATAACTATTAGTACATTACGTAAAATACGTATATTAAAACTCTTTATTATTATTCGAAAAAAATAATAATTTTCGATAGGTTAGTCGAAAACTTACTTAATTAATTATTTTTTATATATGTTACCTATTTTTTATTTTTTTTTTTTTTCATTAATTGCACCGAATGAATTCACCTTTATTATTCATCGCAGGTATTATTCAAAACGAATATTTCGGTCAGTTATATTTTATAAAAAATTATAGTAAAATGGGTTTATTTTGTTAGGTATGTTTTAAGCGTATTAGTCGTTTAAAAAGTTTAGAAACTCATTTAAAATACATTGAATTTATAAAAGAAAATACAAAAAAAAATAGATGTGTAGTCGATAGAAATTGTCATATCTCTTTTAATTCATTTAAATCTTTAAAAAAACATATCAGGGAAAAGAAGTATGATTTATGTAATGGGATTGTTATAGAAAATTCGACAATGGCTTTTAATAGTAATAATAATAATAGCGATAATATTAATGTAATGCATACTGAGGGTCAAATTAATAAGTTCGAAAATAGCGTTAAAGACATGTACGTCAAATTAAACAAGGCCGGTTTACCAGAAGAAACCATTACTAATATTTTTGTATTTGTTGAAACCAATAATGTAACTAAAAATTCTGTTGATTTGGTTCTGCCCTTTGCTGAAAAAAATCAGGAATGTCTAGAAAAAGTAATGATAACTAATGCTCTTAAAAATATAACTTCAACATATAAAAGGAAACAAATATTTCTTAAAAGTCCATATTACGCAAAACCTACTCAAATTCCAATTGGATTTCGATGAGAATCACGTTACAATTCTGTATCATGCACTTATAAAAAAACATTGGTACAAAATTTTTTTCAATTCATTCCAGTTTCATTAACTCTAACCAAATTTTTCAAAATAATTACTTTAAAGAACTTTTTCGAAATTTTAATAAATTACATTCATGTCGGGAAGGAATCTATAGTACAGTATACCGCCAAAAAATTAGAATCACTATGCAATTTCAATGTTTTCAACGGAACTAGTAAGCTATGACCTAGAATTAAAAAACAAACAAATTTGTTCTGTCAAATATGTTTTTACGATTAGTTTCCACTAAAATATAAACGAGTATATAAAAGAAAAAATGCACATTTAAAATCGTAACTCGTTAGAAACAACATCTGTTTTTTTTCGTTTCAAATACGTTTGAAAATAAAGGCAAAATTTTCCATAATTTACGCTGATTAAATGTGTTTTTGGTATTTCTTTTTTGATTTAATTGTGTATCGCTATTAGTTAAGTAAAATTCGATACTACATTTTGCTCTACCTTCGTTTAATTTCGGTATTTTTTTTTAATTATAAATAGCTATTAGCATTTTAAGGAAGATGGGTAGAAAAAAAGATGTTTCGCACGATATTAAGGCTTCGATAATTGCATACCTTGACAGTAAAAAGTATTCACATAGGGAAATAGCCAGAAAGACTAATGTGAGTCAGCCAACGGTGTCTAAAATTGCAAAAGCCATAAATTCGCAAAATACACGTAGTGGCCTTATAATAAACCGAAGAGGAAATTGTGGAAGAAAAGCGAAAATAACTGAACGGGTCAAAAGAAAAGTGGTTAGAATGGCAATACAGAACAGAAGAAAACCAGCTAAAGAAATTGTTAAAGATTTGAACGATGGAGGGGTGGATATTTCTCTTCGAAGCGTCGAACGAATATTTGCTACGAAACATCTAAAATGTCGACGTCCAGCAAAAAAACCAAAACTGACAAAACATATGATAAAACAGCGATTGATTTGGGCTAAACTTCATCAGGCTTACACACAGAATGACTGGAATAAGGTAACATGCCAAAATATTGGGAGTTAAGTGGTTTAGAGAAATGTTTTCTATACTATTGTAACCCGCCTTGGTTGTTTTGCACATGCTTTCTTGGTTTATCCTTTTGTTTCCAACATCCGGGTGCTTCAGTGGGGAGGGCTATTCTACGACCAACCTAGGCGTTACAATTCGGTCATGTGCATATACACTAACACCACAATTACTGTATTACAGATTTAAATCGGTACCTGTACCGTTTCATCACCACATATCACGATCACTTCACATTCACTTTCCTCGGAACCCCATCACTTCCCCAATATATTAAACAGTTAGCAATTCATTTCAACTATGGACACACCGCCCCAATAAGCTACAATAGTGTAAGCAACCCACGATTTGATAACCAAAAAAATTACTCAGAACATTAACTTGAATATTTGTATTTAAAGTTAAAAAAAAGCGCAAAAACATTACATCTAATTATTTTTCTTGTGGGGTTAATGTGAAAATTTGGTGTTTGATATTTTTTTCTTAAACTAATTTTGAAAGATACACATATACGTATATAAATAAAACGGTAAAACCAACCTGTATTTTTACTAATGATAAAAACTCACCCAATTTTATTTTTCTGTTATCCACGTCCCACGAGAGCTCTGGTGTGCCGTGCTGGATAGAGTAGCTGGAAATTCTGTTGTACTTTGAAATTATTTATATATTTATGTGTGCCTTTGCTCGCATTTTTTTTTTCTAATTATTTTTAAATAATTTTTTTTTTTTTTTCACACCACCACAAATCACTAAAACTAACTTAACACTACTTAGTACTAAAAACTCATGCAAATCAAGGTATTTAAATTTTTACAATAAAATTATTTCTTTTTTTTTTTTTTTGATTTGATTAATTAATTTTTTTTCTTTTTTTTTTTAGATATTAGAAACAAATAAGGCCAGATAATATTTTGTTTTGTTTGCTCGGTACCACTCCGACCAAAAGTTAAATGACACTGCGTATGACGTCGTTGCTTTTGTCGATTTCCAATCAATGATCAATGCACAGATAACCGTACGTAATTCAACAACACGTACTCCGCTCTAATGTAGTGGTGTACAGATACTGAGCTGAAGTTGTTTGTTCGCGTGGTGGCGGTCTTGTATCTATGTATATCCCAAAATTTCGGTGAACGGTATTTTGGTTCACGCCTTTGATAATGCTGATATTTACTCAAACGAAGATTCGAAATATCGTGCGGTCGTATCTGCTTTTAATCGTACGATTTTTTTATTTTTTTTTTGTTTTGTAGTCGAAGTTTTACTACTGTATTAATATATATTGAGCCGGCTTGAGGCCACGCGCCAAGGAGTACGGACCCAGTGGTACCGGTTAACGAAGCTATAGCGTCACGATAATTAAACACTCAATATGTACCGGCTAGCCACACACCCAACCCTAGAGAGAAGACAAAAATAAAAAATCGTTAGGGTAAAGAAATAGTCACTGCATTAGGGAATGATTGTATATGATTAAGAAATGCTTACCTCGCCAAATATCTGACGTACAATAAAAAAATCTTGTAGCCGCTTATAGTAGCGTCTCTGTACACAGCCAACAGCGTTCAAATTCTCTAATGTACACGGTTTTCTTTTTGGATGTGGTAGGACTCAGTGTTTAAACCGAAATGAAATGAAGAGTAATTTGTCTCCATTATTTAGTCCAGTAAGTAATACGGGGAAATTTTTGATTGTCCAAAAACCGAGCAACTGGGAAATTATTTCGGTTTCGCAAAAAAAATTATTTAGCCCGCGAGTAATTTCAAATGCCAAGTGTTATAATTTATAACCACAGTCAGTTGTAATATAAAACTGCGTAATCAACATTCCGGCGCACTTTGAAAATAGATAAAATGATTCAACACCATCGGTTTACGCCGCACTATTTTAACAGAATCATACCGACGGTTACAGCACAACTTTGTTTGATGCAAGACGGAGACTCGCTCAAACTGCAGGCCAAACAAGGTTGACAAATTATTTCTTGATGTCTTTTGCATGAAATATGCTCAACAATTTTCCGTCTTCACTTTCGATTTCGAAATTCACGAACCCAATTTGTTTTCGAATACGGGCTTTGCGAAATTTTGGGGCAAACTTTTCACAATGGAACGTTCCAGCATTACTTTGCGGATGTTCTCTCACGTATACTACGGCTCCCGGTTCAAAGGCTGGTTTACGAGTGCGGAGGTTATAAGGCTGTGAATATTTTTGAAAAGCTAGAGCTAAGTTTTTACGGACCTCTGCATGCACAGTTTGCATACGTAATGGCATGCAGTTCACCGATATTTCATTCTCCTCAAGACACTTGATTTCTTGAAGCAGTTTGTATTCGTTCGCGTGATTCATACGGTGGCATCCGAAGAGCGTGAAGTGAGGGCTATACTTTGTCGACTCATGAATCGAACTTCTTAACGCTGCTCCGATTTCGGATAAATGTTTGTCCCAAGTACGATGGTCTTTGTTGACATAAGCTCGTATGGCCGCCACAATCGAGCGATTCACCCGCTCAGAGGCGTTTGATTGCGGGGAATAGATTGCCGTACGAGTGTGAGTTATATTATATTCAGTCGTCATGTTGTAGAATTCTTTTGAAATAAATTGAGATCCATTGTCCGAATGAATGACCTCCGGGACCCCATATACGTGGAATACCTCGTTCACCATAAACTCCAAAATTTTGGCCGTTGATGCTTTCGTCATAGGTCTTAGCAGCACAAATTTGGATAATTGGTCTAGCACAATTAGGATTACTGTATTGCCCTTTTGAGACCGAGGGTACGGGCCTAAAATGTCTACGTATAGTTTTTGAAAAGGTTTCTCGACGATTACAGGATTTCTTATGGGCGGAATTTCCGGACTTGGTCACGCATACCTGGCCAAAAATAATATCGTCTTAGCCGATCTAAAGTTTTAACATTTCCTCCATGTGAAGCCGTAGGGTCAAAGCCGTAGGGTGTTCTTGAGATATAAGTTCACTGCTCATGCTGTTAGGAATACACAACTTCCAGATGGGAATATCTGTTAATTCGGCGTTGCGCTTCGGTTCAATTCGGATATACACCCTATTCTCGACAACTCTATGATTCGGGAAACACTCTGGTGAATTTTTAACTCTAGCTAGTAGCGCAGTGTATTCTTTGTCATCAAAGTGTGGAGACTGAAGATCAATGGCTCCCAGTAATGGTAGACAATTTTCAAACTCTTCCAAGGTGTCACAGAAAACCCGTGATAATGCGTCAGGAACTACATTCAATGGCCCGCGCTGATGTTCGATAACAAAGTCGTAGCCTTGTAGTTTCAGGCTCCACCTGGCTAACCGCCCACAGAGGTCTTTTTGGCACATCAGCCATTTCAGACTTGCATGGTCCGTAATGACTTTAAAGTGGTAGCGATATACTTAGTTAATCGATCGCGATTTTTTAGCTTAGTTAATCGAGTTTATACTTTAGTTATCATTTTTCTTTTTTATATAAAATTTTCCACGATTTCATTTCTCACCAAAATGTATTATTTTATCTAATTACTTAAAATATAATATTTTTGTTTTTCAATTAAACATAATTTTGCTTACTTATTAAAATATGAGATACTTGTTTTCTAATTTAACATAAATTTGCTTATTAATCAAAAGATAAGGAAAATATACAAATTGTAATTATTATAACGAATCAGTTCGAGTCGTAACTTATTTGAATAAAGAGCTTAAAACCGAAAAGTAAATTGTTATAATTCGTAATTACCGCGTTTAAAAGTTTAAATTCAATGTCCAGTTGGAGGTGGAAACCAAAATTAAAAAAGATGGTGCCAGCTTGCAGATTCATTCCTCACGCATCGATGAGTGAGATCAACGAAGTGTGATTGCCGGAGGCTCGAGAAATGTTTCGGAACTTCGCTTGTTGAGAAGCTTTCCGGACTCGTAAAAATAGTAAAGATTTACCATTCATGGCTGATATTATTTTCTTACATGCAATTTTACATTAATGTGGGGAGTGTTTGACTAACGAAAATTTAACAAATAAATATACAAGGGTGGTTCAGTAAGAATTAGTACCTAGTATGTAACTTGTTATAGAAATAAAGTCACAAGTTTTTCACTATTTTTAATTTTCCAACGTAATCGTCCTCAGAAGTCAGAAGCGATACAATTTTCCAAACATTTCTGCCACTTGTTTAAACCTTTTGAACCTCCTTTAAACCTTCCGACCAAGTTTCATCTCATTTTTTTCCACCGAAACCATTTTTAATATTGGGAAACAGTAAGAACTCGCACGAATCTGGTCGGATGGGTACGATGGCCGCAACAATTCTGTCGTACTGAGCAGCCATTATGGTGGTTGAACAGCACATATTTTTTACCAAATAGGTTTGTGTTATTTTTAATATCTCAGTGAATCGATCCAATAATTACTATAGTAATGCCCCGTGCTCATCCTTACTTTGTGTAAATATTGTAATAGGATCGCAGCCATGAACTTTTTAGTCAGCCGATGCGAAATATATTCATAAATTTAAAATTCATTTACGACGAGTCGATGAAAAAAACTTCTGTGGATTGTATTTTGAAAGATACAACCACTGCTTTGCACCCATCATGCTGACAACATTCAGTCCCATGGATTTATGTATAACGTTAAATGTTTAACCATGGAATATGTCCTTTGTGTATTTTCGATCGGTGATTGATAACAAATATGTCATGTCCTCACGTTTGTTCCAAGACAAAAAAAAACATCCCTAGCTCGTGTTCTAAATAATTTTATTGATTTATGCCCATTCTGCGACTTAATTATCTAATATAGATGTATATACAGGAAGCAGTTTCGAAACACTCACCATTTTTTTAATGACAAGGGTTACTCGCATAATTTTTGATAACTTCATAAAATGTGTAACAAAAATTATTTAATTAAGATCCTTTTTCAGGACGTTAACGAAAAACAAAAATAAAATTCTGTTCAATGTAATTGAACTCAAATCAATACATCAAAGCTGCTTTTATATAGTAATAAATGAAAATTGTTCTATTTGTGTTCTTCTCACAAGTTCGGCACCAGGAAAAAAAATTAAATACATTTCCTTGAAAGAGGTTCGATTGCGTACAAAGAAAAATGGGGAGGAACATAAAAGGTCTTGTCAAAAATAAATTAAATTTTCCTTTTCTATGCTTTATACACAAAATAATGAGTTTTAAGATATCTCAAAACTTAACCTACACACTATATTCGTATACGGCATAAGACATATACGGCACGACACATGAAAGTGAAAAAGGATCTTGAACGTGACAAAATATTTTTTTTTTCGGTGACATTAACATGCTTATATCATTAAATATAGGTAAAGACATTTTGTATCACAATTACGCTTAGAAGGTAGGCATTTCACGAGTACATCGTTGTCCAGTAACGCCAACAAATTCTGATAAAAGTTTTTTTTGACATTAATGTATAATATTCTTGATGAATTCATTCACCGATAAACCGTCAGAATTTAGTAACCGGCAACAGCTCGATACAGTTGATTTGTTTTGCTTTAAAAAAATCTAGGTGAAGTAAATTAATTACGTAAAGTAAAGTAAATACAATTCTAATGTTGGCTTGATTAATTTTACCTCGAAAACGAAATTTATTTATCTTAGTAAGTTTGAATTTCAAGTTCGTTATCTAAAACCAATCAATTAAGGCTAGTAGACCATATAAAATACCAGATAGCTCCATAGTATCTGGTAACTCCATATTGGTATACCTATATATGACATGGTTGTCATTCATATTTCGAGCACTTTGCCAGAATTTTAACAAAGCAAAGAGAATATAGAATTTTCTGCAGAAATTGTCTTTCCCATTACCAAAACTTATTGACGGATGTTACCAACTTGGAAAACGTGATGGTGAAAATAAAGTCAATTATCAGTGAAATTTGTTATTAAATTAGTAAAACGGCCGTTACAAGATCAATAAAAATACACCGACATTTACACCGATTCCACACAATATCAAAAAATGATTTTTTTCATCATTCATAAGTAATCTTGTCTCGCATCTAACGAAAATTTACGGTAAGTGCAATTATTGACGTAAAATCATTATCATCACTGTTATTATTTTTAGTTGCAGAACATAACATTAATGCACACTCACTTGTTAATTTTTAATTGTAAGGTTTAACCTGGTTTGTTTTCTTAAAATTTTTAATATGTAAACCAATTAGCGCATTGAAATTTGGGGCCTCCTAAAATTTAATATAGTCTGTAGATAACTGCAGCAGTAAAACTTTCCAATTACAAATTTAAAACTTAGCATACCGATTAAGCTCATTATGTGCTAATAAGTGCTCACCGGAAAGAAAGAGCTAGTCCAATTCTGCTCGGCCACGTTGCAAGGTCTCCACAACAACGAATGATTTACAAAGTGTTCCATCAACACCCAGCCGGTGTACGTCGTAGAGTAAGACCCCGACTGCGCTGGCGTGACGACGTCGAACAAGATCTACTCGCATTAGGATGTCGAAATTGGAGGACGATAGCGATGAACCGAGACGGATGGAGGACTATATTGCGGGCGGCAAAATCCCTTCATGGGATGTAAATGCTAGAGAGAGAAAGAGGTATGAAAAGTTTAATCTTGAAATTCCAAAGTTTCCCTGCTCAAGTTACCCACACTTTAATCAACAACATCGTTTTTTTAAATTTTTTTAAATTTGAATCTCGAATTTAACGCGACTTCCCGCAAAGAAAGGGTTTGTAAGCCTACCATTTTGGCAGTAACTCGGCAATCCCATCGCAAGGTGACCAAGACCATCTTATACTATCATTCTGTTAAATCGAATTATTTTGTAATTATATCAATCTAAATTAGAATTGTTAACCGATATTAGTGTCTTGTACATTTAGCCGTCCACAATTAAGAAACTGTGAAGTTTCCATCTGTAGCCGCTTGTAGACATGTACAGTGCGATTTTTGGTTTACTGTATTGCACTATTTCATTCACTTAAGATTGTAATCAGTTTAGCAGTTGTGATCGTATTACTCAGCCAGTTTTCTTTTAGTGACAAAACGGTCACCTCGCTATATTCGAAAAATACCATGTCAAGAAATTACTTGGCTCATATGTATGCCTACCATATTGACTGATTCATTCTATACCTTTGCCGTACAGAGTTACCTTGTTCGTTTGGAACACTTCTTCTTAGGTGATACGAGTACGCTCTCTTTTTGATTAGAATATCGACTGGGAACACACAGGCCAGAACCACAAAAATATTTGTAGACAGTGTTTGATAAAAGCCTTTGTTATTCGTTAAGTAGGGTATTCCTCTAAGCACTTCCTAATGATCTGATGTGGTGATAGTTCGCTCAGTCTATCATACCCGCCAGCCACGGCACGCTTAAAAAACACTTCTTAACTCTATCGCCAGAGAGTGAAATAGTTTCTTAGCATTTTCACAGACTCTTAGAACGTAAAAAGTTACTCCCATACGATTATCAAGGATAGTCCATAGATATCTCACAGTCTTGGCCATTTTCAAACTTTGTTCGTTTAAAGAAATTGTTGAAGGTCGACAAGAGTCAAATTTTCGTTTTAGCTGCAGCATCACTGTTTTTCTGCGGGTAATGACATTTTATTGGTCTCATTTGTCATAAAAAGCAAAATAAACAAAAACGGATTCCAGTATCGAAAAAAGGCAAAATTTCCATCAATTACAAGCAAAATTATTTTTTTTTTTGGAAGGTATTATTTCACCAAGGTACAAGCGTTCCAATATGGGTATTTTTTCGAAAAAAAGGTTCTGTTCGTTTTTCTTTATGGCGCAGTGTAATATTTATTGCGCTTTTACCCTGGCGCTGAAGTTTGAGTGTCGTACCAGAATAACATTGTCATTCACAAACGGAATTTGACATGCTTGTAATAAACACGATATTCCAGGCCAGGAAACCAATAATTAATTTGCCTAATAAAAGAATCATGCATGTCTCTATGCTGTACAAGATAGCGGAATTTTGACAGCGGAAAATAAGAGATTACGCTACTCGCCGCAAGGGGCAGCACTATCACTAAAGAGAATTCTTTTTGTAATGTAATTACCAGCGGAATTCTTTTATTCATTATGTATATATTTTTTCACTAAATAAAACAACACAGCGGAATAAAATATTAGAAGTTATCCTTAAAATGGCAAATAGATTGATCTCCGAAGTAAAGGAACTCGGTATATGAAATGTTGAAATTTACCAATAATCCTCATTTCTTCCTCTAGTAACCAATATTTTTGGTTGGTAAAAATTTTTTGATTTTCTTCGGCCAAATAAGTTATTTTCAGTTTTTGGCCAATATCTCAAAAACTTCCACTAGTAACCAATACTTTCGGTTGTTTTTCTAGTAGCTTAGGTCATACTGAGGCTATATAAAAAATTTGGGGAGAATTCATGGACTAGAATTTTCACTAGAATTTTTTGATTTTTTTCGGTCATATAAGTTATTTTCAGTTTTTGGCCAATATCTCAAAAACTTCTACTAGAAACCAGTACTTTCGGTTGGTTTTGTAGTAGCGTAGGTCATACTGAGACTATATGGAAAATTTAGTGAAAAATCATAGACTAGAACTTTCACTAAAATTTTTTGATTTTCTGCGGCCAAATAAGTTCTTTTCAGTTTCTGGCCAATATCTCAAAAACTTCCACTAGTAACCAATACTTTCGGTTGTTTTTCTAGTAGCTTAGATCATACTGAGACTATATGGAAAATCTGAGGAAAGTTCATGGACTAGAATTTTCACTAGAGTTTTTTGATTTTCTGCGGCCATATAAGTTGTTTTCAGTTTTTGGCCAATATCTCAAAAACTTTTCTAGTAACCAAAACTTTCGTTTGGTTTTGTAGTAGCTTAGGTCATACTGAGACTATATGGAAAATTTGGGGAAAAATCATGGACTAGAATTTTCACTAAAATTTTTTGATTTTCTGCGGTCATATAAATTATTTTCAGTTTTTGGCCAACATCTCAAAAACTTTACTAGTAACCAATACTTTCGTCTGTTTTTCTAGTAGCTAAGGTCATACTGAGACTATATAGAAAATTTGAGGGTAATTCATGAACTAGAATTTTCACTATAATTTTTTGATTTTTTGCGGCCAAATAAATTATTTTCAGTTTCTGGCCAATATCTCAAAAACTTTCACAAGTCACTAAAACTTTCGGTAGTTTTTCTAGTAGCTTAGATCATAATGAGACTATATGGAAAATTTGTGGGAAATTCGTGAACTAGAATTTTCACTAAAATTTTTTGATTTTCTGCGGCTATATAAATTAGTCCATGAATTTTCCCCAAATTTTCCATATAGTCTCAGTAATATTGAAAATATTGGGTACTAGTGGAAGTTTTTGAGATATTGGCCAAAAACTGAGAATAATTTATATGGCCGCAGAAAATCAAAAAATTCTAGTGAAAATTCTAGTCCATGAATTTCCCAAAAATTTTCCATATAGTCTCATATGGACCTAAGCTATTAGAAAAATATCCGAAAGTATTTGTTACTAGTGGAAGTTTTTGAGATATACTCCAGATACTGAAAATAACTTATTTGGCCGCAGAAAATCAAAAAATTCTAGTGAAAATTCCAATCCATGAATTTTCCCCAAATTTTCCATGTAGTCTCAGTAGGACCTAAGCTACTAGAAAAATAACCGAAAGTATTGGTTACTAGTGGAAGTTTTTGAGATATTGGCCAAAAATTTAAAATAACTTATATGGCCGTAGAAAATGAAAAAATTCTAGTGAAAATTCTAGTTCATGAATTTTCTCCAAATTTTCCATATAGTCTCAGTATGACCTAAGCTATTAGAAAAACAACCGAAAGTATTGGTTACTAGTGGAAGTTTTTGAGATATTGGCCAAAAACTGAAAATAATTTATTTGGCCGCAGAAAATCAAAAAATGTTAGTGAAAATTCTAGTCCATGAATTTTCCTTAAATTTTCAATATAGTCTCAGTATGACCTAAGTTACTAGAAAACTAACCGAAAGTATTGGTTACTAGTGGAAGAAATGCCGGAAAGACAGATTATTGTTAAATTTCAACATTTCATATACCGAGTTCCTTTACTTCTGAGATCAATCTATTTGCCATTTTAAGGATCACTTTTAATATTATATTCCGCTGAGATGTTTTATTTAGTGAAAAATATATACATAATGAATAAAAAATTTCCGTTGGTAATTACATTACACAAAAAAATTATCTTTAGTGGTAGTGCTGCCACTTGCGGCGAGTAGCGTAACCTCTTATTTTCCGCTGTCAAAATTCCGCTATCTTATACAGCATGCTGTATAAGATAGCAGAAACTTTCCAGCAGAAAAAATGTGTTTTGCTATTCACCGCTAGAGGTATCACAATCACAAAAATGAAATTTTTTCTGCTGATAGGTATTTTTTAACACCGGCAGAAAATTTTTGAAATTTTTATGCAATTTAATAATTCTCAGCAGAAAGTTTTATGAAAAAATCAAAGAATTTATGAAAAAGAAGAGAAAATATATGTTTAAACGTTTTGAAGCGACGAAAGCTAATTTTCTTTAAAAAACGATTTGCGATGTGTAAGGACTTTCAAAATATACTAAAATTACCATAATCTTCATTATGCAAATACAGGGTAACGTCAAAAAAATCGCCATACATTTCTGAAGTCATTTTAATGTGAAATGTTTCCAGTTTTTTTAACAAAAGTGTTAAAAAACCCCTCTGTAACTACCCTGAGTGCATGTTTTTATAGTAGCTGAGACCATAATCTATTTACATGAGCAATATAAGATTCACACCTGGCGTCAGTATAGCCTTCCATACATTTTTAAAGTCATTTTGATGTGAATGTTTTATGTTTTTTAACAAAAGTGTTAGAAAAACCCCCTGGGTGTTTGTTTTTATGGTAGCTGAGATCATAATCGTTTTTATTTTACATAGATGGTGTATTCGATCGCTTTACTGTATCGGGCATATATTGAAAATAGGTAGAATGTTTTGGAAAGAAGGCTATAGTCATTTTATTATATCTACTGCATAATTTGTCCAATGCCTCTCGAAATTATTTTCTGTATTGCGATATGACATGTATAAGCTCGGCTGCGGCACTTGTGGTCCTCAATAATATGTTGGTTGTTTTAAACAGTAAGCTGTTCAGTGTTATCTTTTGGAATACGAACGTGCTGAGATGTGTTTACACCTTCATGAAACATTTATTGCTGATCTATGAAATATTCTAATTTAGCATTAAAGGCGCGAATTGTATCACGCGCATGGTGGCTACTGAATTTAGTTTATGATCACGAAACAAGATCCAAGTTAGAAATGGTTTTAGCATAGGTAATTTTACAAGATGAAAGTTATATTTCTGTGAACATTTATTAAGGTTCCAATCGTTCGTCAATGTATGTGCTGTCCACAGCGCAGAAAGTTTGGCAAAAACACTTATCGAAAATAATGTTCTGCGCTTAGCTTTCTGAATATTTTAAGGTAATAGAAGGAAACGTGTTTGAATCAATGTCCTCAATAATTTAACTTTCAGCATGATCAATATTAAAATTCGAAGAAAACCAATCATTTTAATTTCAACAATCTATTCGCATATCATATATAATTTCCCCACGTCCATTCGATATAATCTTTATAGAAGTTTTCAATATGTATACATCTCATGCAATGCTGATAGAAAAAAACTAAACAAACTTTAATATATATATCACATAAATATAAAATAAAACTTTTGTCAAAGTTGAAATATGCAAAAATATTTTAACGACTCGCTTGATACTACACCACTATGTTATAAATATTATGGTAATATGTCGACACTAAACACATTATGCCAATAAAATAATATATTCTACAATAATATTCCAATCAATAAAATGTAAATTTTTTGTTCCGTATTTTATATGACAGCGTTAATATTGAAGGATAAAGCGAACAGCAGCAACAAAAAAAGTTGAATTGAAAATCACAAACTTCTTGACGATGAATTAATTTAGTAGAGCATAGTATCTGAAAACAGTATGAAGTGGATTTTGTTTGTTTAAATATGTGCATAAATACGCGTGGAACATTATGTTATGACATATATACGAGTATAGATAATTTACAGGAACAATTATGTGGTATAATTTCGATTTATTCTATGTAGAGTCTAGCGCTTAGGATTCTCAAACATCTTAAAATCGTTACTATACATTACCATACTGAACGCTCTTACTGAGTCGCAATGAGATTCCAAATGTTGATAAAACAACTTATCAACATTTTCTGTATGTGAGTATGTGAGGGATATGATAGGAATGTTAATTACGGCAGAGTCCACTCGGTTACGTACACCAATCCGCTGGTTAGTTTTCAATACCCGCCAAATTTTGCGCCGGACCTTTTGACGTACGTACTGGGTATCGCGAAAGTTTATAAATCATCTCCCATAAAATTCATAAATGTGAACGACAGACGTGCCATCCATTTGCACTTATTCAAATCATTTTAATATTCGCCGATAAGACAATAGAAAATATTCGACCGTTGAGTATTACTTAGCGCGCATTTAGGGGCTATACTATTCGCATTATTACAAGTATAACCCTTTTTCAACCAAACAAAATAAAAAAATGGCTAAATTAAAGTCCAAGCCACACAAATGTGTGAGTAAAAATCATGGTATGTAATGGCGTTTTTGATAAAAAATTTCGCTTGATTTGAAGTACAACCAACACAATTGTATGTATAGTTATAGTGTTTTTATCGGAGGAAATAAGTTTGAAAGGAATGCGCAAATGTGTAAGTTGGTTCGAAACATATACAAAAATAAATTTTTGACTTGGTACTTTTGCCGTACTCGCACAATTGTGTTAGTAAATCACGAAAGGGATAACATATGCACAAGCAAGTAACAAGCAAGTAACATTATTGCACAGTGCGCGAATGCACCGTTACAAATCGTGGGGACGACCTACACCCTGAAACTGTCTCATGCCGGGCAATCTATCCTTACGAACTTTTATTAACGGTGCTGCGTCCGGTAACTTAGTCAAACTGACTGATTAGAAACTGAATTATCTTGAGACTTGGGCATACAAGGAGTTTACGATCGGATGTCTTTGATATACGTCTTTGTCTACGTTCCTAGTAATTTACCTTCCAAATTTTTATTCTGAAAAGCAACGTTTCCTACTTTTTACCAAAATTCTGTTTTTTTTATCTTTTGCTTTGTTTATCGCTTTCCACTGTAACAGTTTGTTTGGCCTGGAGAATGTACGCGAATGAAAATTGAAAAAAAGAAAATAATCAAACAATAACAACAACAAAACCATCTATGAATTATGAAACCGGAACGAGAAGAAAATTTACCCGATATTCATTCTCCAAGTCACACAAATGCTATAGAAATTTTGGCTCACACAGGGACTCTTCAGCGGTCATTGCCGGTTAAGCGTCAGGGTTTGGGCGTTGGTTTTGAAGAGTATGTGTGAGTCATGGTTAAGGGACGATGCCAACTACCTACCTGTCTCTGATCGTATACTTAAAGTATTAACGAGCTCCAAACCATGCTCGTTAATTTATTTTCTCATTGCACTTTTATTATAAACTTCACTCAAAAAAATTAGCCACCCAAAACGAAAGCGAAAAACAAAGCAAAAGAAAAAAAAACAGAATGTTGGTGTTTGGAGAAATAACAACACTGAGTTTTATATTTACTTCACAATTTATTTTAAACCTTTCACAAAAAACAATTACTAAATTTTATGTTACCTAAAAGTAAACAAAATTAATTTAATCAAGAAAATATCTTAGTTATACTTACCAACCATTGTAAAAGTAATCCAATTAACAATTAGCTGAAATTAAGAGTTTAATTAATAATTTATATTGTTAAAATTAATTTATATATACTTATCTTTTTGTAGAACTGTGCGATCACTTTGTAAACAAAAACTTATTATTCAGGCTGTCATTATTTTCAAATTTATTATTGTACTAGAGTAGTATACGATGAGTGCATTTTATATTGTAATGAGCTTCATCGTATTAGTACTTTATCTTATAGTATTGTTAGTACTTTTATACATTTAAGCTTGCTACAACCTACGTTAATTATAAGATTTCAAACATGACAGTAGGTCAACGTATAATTAGTAAAAATTGTATATTAGAAAATAAAACATTCTATTCTCTTCAAATCTGGCGAACAGTAAAGACTGGCTAATAAAATAATAAAATAAATATAAATCTATAAGTGTAAAAAGTTCATGTTCTTAAGTTCCTAAAATTAATAAAATTAAAATAAATCCAAAATTCAACTCGTGCTCGCAGTTTATTTATTTCTTCAATCCATTAACCGGCTATCTACAACATTTAAGTTTTTCATCTGTAAATCATCTTTAGTTTCATCCCTAATTTCATCCACTGGCTTTATCCACACGTTCATCTTTACAAACAGTTGGTTTGACCATGATCATAAACAATTAACAATTTATATTTATTTCACAAAAATTCATAAAGCAAAAACAATAAACTCATGAAAAAATGGAATGAAAAACGGTTAGACAGACAAGAAAAATCTAAATTCCCTCTACTAACTAACTAAACCTAAGATTATACACATAAAAATGGACGTTAAAAAAAATAATTTAAAAAAAAATGAAAAATTTATAATTATTTTTGGGTACCTTGATGATGTTGATGGTTGATTGATGGTCGATTGACCATGTTAATGGTCAATGGATGGTGATGTGACGTCACAAACAACTTATTATTACAGTTTTTTTGTCTGATTTGTACTTCGTTTTATATTTTTATTATTTTCTTTTCACAATTTAGTCCGGTCAATCTAGACATAAAAATGAGAGCGAAGGTACATAAATTCGCATCAAGCTGAAAATTGGTAGAATCGTTTAAAATGTGATTATAAATAAAACTTAAAAGTTCCCCATCATTCCCGTGTATGGAAAAAATTTTACTCGAGGTCAAAAGTTAAAAAATGAGTTTTCCGCGATTTTCAGCGAAACGTCTTATCATAAAAATATATTAGACAAAAATTGTAGGACATCATATTATCTATCAAAAATGTGTCAGTGCTTTTTTTTCTACGAGCCACCCTATCTGGGATATAACGATTCAAAAAGTTGTTCAAGTTGTTATGGGCATAATATGCATGAGTGCGCCACGTATATACATCTCTTATCTATAGTTGTTATATATGTTGAAATATTTTTCTATCGGTGATTGTAACTTATACTTAAAATATAAAATATACATAACTATAAGAATATCAGGTCAAGTGAAACCCAGTCCCTTACTTCATACGCCAGTGTAACTTCGAGGACAACATCTGTCTCTTGTTCTATTGTATGCGTGGCTAGGGTCTTACACCTGCTATAATAAATGAAATACCGTTAGTCTTGAGCGACACGCTGTAGTGAAATCACGTGTTTATCCTAACCTATATCGTGCTGTTTTGATTTTTATAACAAAAATGTCTGAATATTGTTTTATTTGTGCTAAACTTTTAACTGAAAGTGAAGTTGTTACTGTTGAACGTGGTATGAAGTCATTAATTAATGCAAGTATCGAAAGAGCAGATAAATTTTCAGAATTTCTCAAAAATCAGAAATCTGTGATAATACATGAAAATTGTCGTAAAAATTATACTCGAAAGTCTTCTATTGCTTCAGCTAATAAAAGACAAGGTGAACGACAAGAAGCCAGTACATCCACAGTTAGTCCTCCTCGTACTAGATCACGTGTCAGTGAATCAGCTTTTTGTTTTAAAGAACTATGCTTATTTTGTGGCCAGAAATTGAATAGAGAGTATGAAAGAAAAAAATCCTCAGATTTTCGCCGTCGAATTAGCCAAGTAAGTACACTTCAATTTAAAGATTTAATTCTGGAAGTAGCTCGGACTCGTGACGATGCTATAGCAAAAGCTGTTCTTGCTCGAGTCGCATTTGAATGTGATTTAGTTGCTGCTGAAGCTAAGTATCATCGTGATTGCTATAATTCTTTCGTAAAACTTTCCACTGGAACTAAAGTCGGTCGCCCTAAAGACGAAGCTGCGAATCTGGCAATGGAGGAAATATTCACTTACATTGAAAATAGCGATGATTGTCAGTTCACTTTGAACGAATTAAAAAATGTTTGCAAAACTACGACATTAGATTACAGAACGATTAAGCTACGACTTAAACTAAAGTATGGTGAAAAACTTATTATCACTGAGAAATCGGGCGCATCAACATTCATATGCTTAGTGGATAATCATCATGATATTTTGAATCAGGCCTGGTACGAAAAGAAAAAAATGAATCAAAAAGAAGAACGATTCAGAGTCCTAGACGCAGCTGCAGCTATTATTCGCGAAGATATTCAAACCGTAGTGTTTGATAATTCTAATTACCCTCCACCAAGTCCTATGTTTCAAGATTTGAATAATAAAATCACAGAATCATTGACATGTCTTGTGGAACGAGTGATTTTAAAGAATAAACGATCTAATTTAGATCATTTAAAATTAATATGCACAAACATTTGCCATTGTACCATGACTGCTGTTCGACCAAGGTCTCGACATACATCATTGACATACATCATTGACGGAAGATACTTACTACATCGCGTTGTGTGGGATAGCGAAGAAACATTCAACGTTATCGTAGATAAATACGTTCAGTATGTACGTCGACATTTTGGTTCCAGAGTTACTGTCGTGTTTGATGGCTATGATGAAAGAAAAGAAAAGTTTACTGCTGAAAATATATTGGTAAAACAAGCTAATAATGATGCTGATGTATTGATTATTGAAACAGCAATAGAGCAATTCAATTTGACAAATACAACTATTGTTGTTGGTGAAGATATAGACTTACTCGTATTACTCACTGCTCGAACTCCAACTGAAAATACTATTTTCTTCTTGGAACCAGGAAAAGCTCAACATTACTCGAAAATATATTCATCTAAAAGTTTATCTACTTTTGCAAAGTGTCAAAATCACGTACTATTTTTACACCCAATAACTGGCTGTGATACGACATCTGCATTTTACAGGTGGGGTAAAACAACAGTTTTCAAAATGTTTGAAAAACTAGATTTTGTTCAATGTGCTGAAGTTTTTAAAAACAGTAATTCAACTCAAGAAGATGTTATCACCAACGGCATCCGCTTTCTTCTTTCTATGTACGGAGCTCCTAAAAAACTACCTGCTTAGATAAGCATCGATATGTATGTTTCGTTAAAAACACTACGAATAAGAAACAAGTTCAATTAGCTTCTCTTCCTCCAACCTCAGTTGCTGCTCATCAACATCTTCTTCGGGTATATTACCAAGTTCAAGTGGCTTGGCTATCAGCTAGACCCTACAGACTGGGGTTGAAAGTTGGTCGACAATACATTGGAGCCAGTTCAAACTTTACTCCAACCTGCACCGGAAAAACTGCTAAACACCATTTTTTGCAACTGCAGAAAGGGATGCAGTGCTAAGTGTGGTTGCAAAAAAGTCGGGCTGTTCTGCTCTTTGGCATGTACAAACTGTCAAGGTCGGTCGTGCTCCAATGTTGAATCACTAACAGAAGATGTTTCGTTTGATTCCAACGAGGATACATCACTATTGACGCAATTTACTTGCACGCAGAATGAAGATGAAGAAGAACAGGAACAAGAAGAAGAACAAGAACGAGAACAAGAACAAGAAGAACGAGAAGAGTTTGACGGTTACAATTCACACGAATAAAATTCACCACTTTTTTAATTTACATCGCTTTTTATCTTTTACAATATTTACAAATTTTCGTAATTTTGCAATAGTTTTAAATTAAACAGGATCACAACTGACCCGTGGAGTAGGCCTACTGGGGAAACCACGTTAGAAAAACGCGCTAAGTACACTACCTCATGGGTGGCGTGGAAACGTGTGCATATTATGCCCATAACAACTTGAACAACTTTTTGAATCGTTATATCCCAGAAAGGGTGGTTCGTAGAAAAAAAGCACATTTTTGATAGATAATATGAAATACAATTTTTGTCTAATATATTTTTATGATAAGACGTTTCGCTGAAAATCGCGGAAAATTCATTTTTTTGATCTTTGACTTCGAGTAAAATGTTTTCCATACACGGGAATGATGGGGAACTTTTAAGTTTTATTTATAATCACATTTTTAACAATTCTACCAATTTTCAGCTTGATGCGAATTTATGTACCTTCGAATGTCTAGATTGACCGGACTAATTCTCAAGTTAATTATTTGTTTTTATAAAATTTAAATCCTATACCAAACAACATTTTCCACTTTTGGGTCCATTATAGTTTACTATAATTCTTTTCCCATTTTTTTTGTTCAAAATTCACAATTTATAAGCAAAATTAATTTTTGGTCATTCGTTAATTAAATTTATTTACATACAATTTGGGTGGCTAATTTTCTTTGAGTAAAGTTTATAATAAAAGTGCAATGAGAAAATAAATTAACGAGCATGGTTTGGATGGATTAGGGTAAATATACGATCAGAGACAGGTAGGTAGTCGGCATCGTCCCTTTCCCTGCGATTACCCGTGAGTCACACATACTCTTCAAATCGCACGCCCGAACGATGACTCTTAGCCGGCAACGACCGCTGAAGAGTCCCTGTGTGAGCCCAAATTTCTATAGCATTTTTGTGACTTGGAGAATGAATTTCGGGTAAATTTTGTTCTCGTTCCGGTTTTATAATAGTTGGGTTTCTTGTTGTTGTTGTTTGATTATTTTCTTTTTTCTCAATTTTCATTCGCGTACATTCTCCAGGCCAGACAAATGTTATAGTAGTAGTAAAACACGAAACTTAATCTCATATCGATAGCTTTAATTTGCTAAGTCTTTTTCAATAAGGTTTTAGAAGGTTCCACAGTACTACCACTGCTTTACTGTATGTTTATGATGATATTTGTCGTATTGTGAGTAAAAGAGAAATGAATTGCCTTACTCTGTTGGATTTTTCTAAAGCGGTCGATTCAATTAATCACCAAATTTTGTTTAATAAGCTTATTTCGAACTTTATTCTTCCTCTCTCTGCTGCTAAATTGATGTTAGACACATTTCGGGTCGCTTTTAGGCAGTCTTTTATGACAATTATTTTTCTGACTTCTTACCTGTCTTTTCTGGCGTTCCTCAGGGGTCGTTTCTTGGTCCTTTACTACTTAATATTTTCCTAAAAAGCTAAATTTTATTTACTTAAAAACCCGGGGCTCCTTGATTTTTTAATGGAATGGTGCTTGCGCTTAGTATTTTGGTAGCGGTTTTTCTATGGTACGTAAATTGACCTCTACAAATTTTATTTAGTAAAACACCCGGAGCACCTACATTTTTCAATGGAATGGTGTTTATTTGTAAGTATTGGTCCATAATTTATAATTTGATAGAAGACTATAAATTTTTGCATAATTACAATAAGTTTATGTTTTAAGTTTTTTAAATGAGCTTGAAAGGTATTCTGTTAACCCTAACAAACCAAACTTATGAAAAAAAAATATTTTCTTTATTTACTGTCTTAGATTAGAAGCCGTTAGAGGATATTGAAATATATTCCGCAGGATAATTATTCATTTTTCATTAATCACTTGTGGAAATTTGAAAGCACTGTTTTCGATTTGACATTCACAAACCTATTTTGCAGGAACTGCAAGATCTCTTTGTTCGTCATTTTACCGCACGCGACTGCAGATTGCTCCGTATATTACTCCATATATTAATCGATGAATGTAGAACTATTATCATATTACGATTGAAATCGTGCGGTTAGCCAAAACTCCGTACGCCGAGACATGGTTGGAGACTCGTCAAACACGAACGAAAATAAGAATATAGATTTTTGCAACGAGTTTTACTGAAATAACAATGTGGAATTTTCGAAGTCTTCTAAATCTTGAAACGAAAATTTTTCTATATGTGCGTCATTTTCCAGTGATCCAGGTACTATTGCGTGTACACAAAATTAAAAAAAAAACGGTTAAATGTAAACGGCCGTTAGAATGATTTTTGAATGTCTTTATACGTTTTAAAAAGAATCGATTTATCATACACGCACTTTAGTTCAAAAGTTCACCGTTTTGGAGCCGATAGCTAATTGTTCAATTATGCCGTACATTTTTCTAATGCACCATAAAATTCGAAATGATATAAAGTTAGGTGAAGCACGTTAGTACTCCAAATTACCATTTATTACAGATACGTTTATCTCATTCTGATCTGGCGTTGGTGGCCAATTATTCCTTTGGTATAAAATATATACGTATCTCATATCATTGGAAAGGTCATGAATAATGTCACCCAATTAGTTAAAGCAAGCGTTAGCACTCAAACTAAAATTGTATTACCAGTACTTCAGTTCACAAATTCATTGCTTTGGTGCTGGTAACAAATTAATCCTTTAAAATGTATAATAAAACTAATTCAGACAAGGATCAAAAAATGTTTCTTAGTTTTGTTGTGTAGAATTATTAAATGGAAATTTTCGATTCTCGATTTACCTTATTTTTCCGGGTTGGTGCAATGGTAGTTATATTCTTACAAAAGTTTCTCGCTAGTCGGAACTGTTTTAATTTTTCATTAAAAACTTGTTTAATGTTCAAAACCGATGATGCTCGATTATTAAGAGTATTTTTTCCTGAGTAATTTTACGACCAATTTCCTTGCTGGAAATTTGCGAAGTAGAGGGTTGGCCAAAAGTCACCATGGTGTTTAAAAATTTAATAACTTTTTCGTTTTTATATTTTTTATTTGTTTCTTTTTCAGATTATATAAATAACACCTGGAGAATTAATAATGAAGAGATTTACAACTGAACAAAGTACCAGAATAATAAAATTTTATTACTTAAATCAGCGATTAATTATTTTAACGGAAACTGCATATCGTCTACATTTTAATGTCAGAATTTCGCCGCTCTAAAGCAATGATTCGTTGCTTTGTTGATCGTCACCACCAACCAAGATGGCATCGTAAGAGATTTGTCTCGAAACGGTAAACCACATTTAATTCGCACTGCGGAAAATGTTGAACGTGTAGAGCAAAGTGTTAGCGAAACACCGGAAAAATCTACCAGAAGGCGTTCAGCTCAGCTCGGAATGTCTCGTACGTCACTACGGCGCATTTAAAAAAATGATTTACCGTTATTCCCATATAAGGTGCAATTGGTCCAAGAATTAAAACCTGAAGATTATCGGTAACGTCTAAATTTTGCAGTTAAATCTAACTATTGAGTCAGTAATGAAATCAACTTTATTGAAAATCTGATTACGAGTGATGAAGCGCATTTTCATTCGAATGGCTTTGTTAATAAGCAGAACTGCAGGTTCTGGGGTTCTGAAAATCCAAGAGCCATTCATCAACGCCAACTGCACCCCATTATGTGTATGGTGTGGTATTACATCTGAAAATATCATTGGGCCTTACTTTTTCGAAAATGAAGATGGAAGTGCTGTAACGGTAATTGGAGAGCAGCATCGGTTTATGATAGAAAATTGTTTACTTTTGAAAACAGACCTGAGATGTGGTTTCAGCAGGATGAAGCCATCGCCCACACTGCCTGATTGTGTCTCAATGGCACTTTTAAGGCAAATTTTTGAAGAGCGAATAGTTTCTAGTAATTTGGGAATTAATTGGCCAGCACATTCGCCAGATTTGTCAGGACCCGACTATTTTCTTTGGGGTTATTTGAAGGAGCGAGTATATGTGAACAAGCCCGAGACAATCCTTGAACTCAAGACCAACATATTGTTGCAGAAATTGGAACGCTACAACCACAAATTTTGAAAGATGTTATGGCTGTTATGTTATTGCTCTAAAACGAGCCGATCATTGCTGAACTGAAAACGGAGGACATTTAAGTGACATTTTTTTCCATACTTACAAGGAAGGGTCTTCAGGGGTCCGGCTCCGATTTCGATGAATCTTTAATATGTTGTAGAGGAGTCGAAAATAAGTGACAAGTATTTTTTTAAGTGCTCAATCCCCTTCTAAGGGGGTGAAAACCGCCCTTGAAGTTGGGGGTAAAAAAGTAACTTTCGATAATTTTTCTCAAAAAACATGAAAAAATCTGCAAGTTTTTTATTCCAAAATAGGTATTTCAGAAACTTACATTATATATTATTTTTTCAAGAATTTTGGTACTACATAGAGGGTGAAACTTCCCCTAGGAAGAGGTTGAAAAATCAAAAAAACTGTCTAAAAAATTCAAATTGATGCGAAAAATTCTGGAAAACATTTATATTACTCCATAAAAAAAATAAGGTTGACGTGTCCGAGGGTTTTTCGAAACCACCCTTTCTCAGAGGGTTAACCACCCCTAGAGACGATTCTGGAAATTCGCTCAGGACATCTGATTTTTTCGACTGAAAGTTCTTTGTCCTCCTCAATTGTGATCATTAACATAGATTCTTACCGATATCATTGATGTTTAGGGGTGAAACATCCCCTAACGGGGGTGAAATTTGTAAAAATTGTTAAAAATTCCAAGAAAATTTCGCAATTTGGTTGAATAATTCTAGAAAAATATATAAGATCGCGAAATTGGGATAATGGTTTGCACGTTCAAAAATTTCATGAATCATCCGCTTTGAATGGTTTCAACCGCACTTGAATTTGGGGGTGTAAGAGCGACTCTCCATAATTATCCCTACAAAACACGAAAAAATCCGAAAGTTTTTTACTATGAAATACGTATCTCGGAAAGTCAAGATTTTTATTATTTGTTCAAAAATTTTGGAAATCCCGTGATGAAACAACTCCTAGGAGGGGGTTGAAAATCAAAAAACTTGCATAAAATACCAATTTGGTGCGGGAAATAGTGGAAAAAATAAATATCACTCAACAATGAAAAAGAAGTTTGATGCTCCAATATGTTTGCTATCCTCCAATATGATGATTACTATCGATTCTTATGACTATCAATGATGTGTGGGGGTTGTCACATACTCTATCGGGAATCTAAAATTTCATGAATTGTTAAGAATTTTAAGAAATTTCTGAAATATGGCCAATTAATTCGAGAAAATATATACGCTCACGGGATCGCCAATTTTTCCTATTTGGCTTGGTAGAACATCCGTGGATATGCAGATTCGCTATATTAGTAAAACTTTAAAAATTCGATCCACGAGCCTTGGTCATCATATCGAGATAGGGCTTACTGATTTGAATAGTCTAATGTATCCCCTTTTGATCGCATATAGTAACTTTGCGAGCCAATCTCTGAGATTTTTGCTATTTGCAAAAATACTTTAAAATTCAATATGTGAGCTTTGTTCATAATTACGAGATAGAGCTTACTGATTTAAATAGCTCAATGTGAAATTTTTGCTATCTGGTGTATCATTTTATACAGTGTGGTATGTGATTTACTTAAATATTTTTAATAATGGACATATTATATTTTTTTATGTCAAACAATTTATTTTATTTTATTAATATTTATTATAATTATTGTTTTGAATTATTTCGAATAAATACACTGTTAAAATTGCACACTTCCATAAATTTTTGTAAAAGAAATAAAATTGTGTTCAAAAGCTTCACAAAGAACACTCGCATAAATTATTGTCACCAGTATGCGGTTGAGGTTTATAATATTTGTTCGTGGGTGTTTGTTTTAGTGATCACACTGTGTTATGGCGAATGTAAGCATCATTGATAGAAGCACTTACCTAATCCACTCAACTCACCTACTTCATGGCCTGAAATGTAAATTTAAGAAATAATTTAATATTTATTTAGATAACCAACAAAGCAAAATTAAATTGGATAAGTCAATAATTAAATTTCAAAAGTTGACAAAATTTATTGCATCCAAAAAGAAATATTGATTAGAATAACATAATTATTACAATTCTATAGATTGTAAACTTAACTGCTAAAATTAATTGAATAACAAGGGTCATCATTTCTAACCCAAAAAAAATTAAATAAATTGACGGCACAAAATATATATAATATACACTCAGAGAAAAACTTGGGTCAAAAGAAACAAAAATCTGAGCCTATTTTGCCAAAATCTTGGTAATTTTCGATCAACCAAATCTCTTAGTTAAAAAACGAACAAGATCTCAGTTGATTGATTGATTGATTAAAATGTACGGCCAAGACTAAGCAGGGATCCCGGATACGCCGAGCCTACCGTACATCCTTTTTTACACATAACAAGAAGGTGGGATAGGAAAGGTTGTTAAATATGATAGACTTGACCCGGTTACAGACACCTAAGTAGTCAATAGTTAATAAATTGTTAAGCACAAGACAGCACAATTATTTTTGTTTTATGGTACCAATGTTCAGCAATCAGTATCCTGAAAAAATTTTAATAATTAATTAATAACCCATAATAGTAAATTTCCTGGAATAAAACATTATTATTATGGGTTGAATTTTTCATAAACTAAATTAAACTGGTTAACGTTAAATTAAATTTGGAGTTTATAAAAGCTTAAAATTTTTATTTACTGTGACTTTCTTAGTCACAGAATAGTTAATTTACCGTTAAAAGCTCTACCAAAATCACTAATGTTAAATTTCATTTACGGATTCACAATTTCTACTGAAAATATTACATTTAAAATTTAAAAGTATGATTAAAAAAATATTACAATGTACATTGTAAAAGCTCACAACTTAACAAATTTTAACCATTAAAAGCACCTTACTTCCGAAAAACTGAGCTTCCAATTTTTTAAAATATGGAAACTCTAATATATCTCCGAGCATCCTCCTAATCGACTTCTTGAGCACAAAGCTTTTGTAATGCTATGAAAGATTTAAAAAATTTGTAATTTCTAACATGGCGGAAATGGAGGGATGCTCCGCCACGATTATTGAAGTTTCTTGTTATTTTAAATACCTCCAATGACACGGAATTTCACGTAAAATTAAATATTAATTTTATAAAACCTCCAACGTTATCCTTGAAGTTAAAAAACGAAACACACACTCTTTAATTTCACAAAGCCTTCCATGCTGTTACAACTTATTTTAATTTTCAAAAGCTCATTGCCTCTCTAAACAAATTAAATTGAAATTTTACTAAAATTTTGTTTTTTTTTGTTCTATAACGAGTTTCAAAACCATTATAGGCTGGCATGGAGCTTGTAATGTGCAGATGGTTTTAAATCGGCCCTATAGCCGTACGTCTTCGATTTGGCAGGTGATGCGTAAAGTAAGACGGAAAAATAAAACTGCGAAAGAGCAGGGAGTGCTTCGGCCCCAAAACAGATGGCATGGATAAAAACAAAAACAAAAAAAAAAAAAACATTTAGTTAACCAGTTCTGTCCTGATCACTGTATCAGTTAAAATTTTAGTTAAAACTTTTATTTAAATTTTTTCTATAATAAAAAATTCAAATATTTAAAAACTAGGCACAAGCTTATTGATTTAACTTTTCCCCAATTTTGAGAGCTTATAACAAAATATTGAACGAAAATTCCAAGAAAAAGAAAAACTATGCACGATTTTTCCATAATACCTGCAGTGGCACTATTCTGGTAATTCCCCGGGAATAGGGAATTGGAGAAAGAATTTATATGTAATTTTTAATTAAACGTTTATTTTCTGGCATAGTTAGGTAAGAAGTTAGTGTTAATTTTTTGAAAACAAAATTAAATGGGGAATGATTTTCTCTGCCAATCAAACGAACAAGATCTTAGTTGAATAAAATTTTAATTTAAAATAACCAAATCCTGGTTATTTAATTTTTAACTTAGTTAATATAACCAAAAACATATGGTTAATTTAATGGATAGAAATGGAAAATAATTGGTAACAGTGACTAACTATTTTGTTAAATTAACCAATGCAAAAAATTTTTTACTAATAATTAGTGATTATTATTTTACTAGTTTATATAACAAAAATGCTGCAAACGTTTTAGGATGAACATATTACATCCAAGGTGGGGTTGCCAAACCAACACGTTGGAAGTTTGAATTCGAACTAATGAAACATTGAATTTTTTATATTAAAAAATTCGGTTGTCTCATCAGACTCCAGTGATCAAACTACAAAAATAATTAAAATACTTTGAACTTACATACAAAGTATAATCACAATGCTTTAGCGAATTTTATTGATTCTCTAGAATTTAGGTCTTGGTTTATATGACAAAACTTATAGGTCAAAATAACTAATTTAGAAAAACTAAAATACTTGGTTAGTTATAACAAGAATATTGTTCACCTAACAAAATTTTTTTTGGTTAAATTAAACAAAACTACGTACCAACATCCTGGTAACTCAAATTTCACTCATTTTTTGTAGTAACCAAGTAAGAAAATACCAAGTTTCTAAATTAAACAAGAGATTTGGTTTATCTAGCTCAGAATTTTGTGTTAAAACAAACAAATTAGTTTAACTAAGTATTTGGTAGTAATCTTTTTTTTGAGTGTAGGGTTTTCCAATAGGAATGATATGATTTTTCAGTGACATTTCGGCCATTTGTAAAATGTCATGATCTGTCATTTTTTGTTTCATTGTATTCAGTAATGTTTACAATTGCATCATGGTGAGACATACGCAAGAACAACGTTTACAAATTATTCAGTTTCATTATCAAAATAATCGTTCTCCAATTGCAACTTTTCGTGCGCTTTTCCCATTTAGTAGTCGTAATAATCGTCCAAGTGTGCTCTCCGCTGTTCGTCGAATTGTTGAGAATTTCGAGCGTACATTTTCTTTAGATAATGTTCAAGTGCCAATAAGACAAAGAAACGCTCGAAGTATTGCAAATATTGCTGCCGTTCAGGCAAGTGTTGCTGAAGACCGCAATCTGTCGATTCCAAGACGTTCTCAAGAATTGAGACTGTCTCCAACCGCAACCTGGCGGATTTTGAGAAAGGATTTGGGTTTGCATCCGTATAAAATTGTTCTCACTCAAGAACTGAAGCCATTGGACCACCGTAAACGTCGTGAATTTGCTGATTTTGCCTTGGAACAACTTGAAAACGATAACGATTTTTTTAAGAAAATCATCTTCTACGAAGAGGCTCACTTTTATCTGAGTGGTGTGGTAAATAAACAAAACTGTCGATTCTGGTGCGGAGAAAATAAACAAATTATTCATAAAAAACCATTAAATGCACTTAAATTGACAGTTTGGTGTGGTTTTTAGTCTGGTGGAATCATAGGTTCGTATTTTTTTCGAAATGAAGCTGGTAACACCGTTACTGTCAATGGAGATCGGTATAGATCGATGATAACCAACTTTTTATGGCCGAAATTGGAAAAAGTTGATCTTGACAACATTTGGTTTCCACAAAACGAGGCTACGTGCCACACAGCAAGTGTAACAATTGAATTATTGCGAGAAAAGTTTGGAGATTCGATTTTTTTAAGAAATTGTGATATTGAATGGCCTCCAAGAAGTTGTGATTTAACACCATTAGACTATTTCATGTTGGGTTATTTGAGCTCATTGGTCTTTAGCAATAAACCAAACTCTCTTCAAGCTTTACAAGTCAATATTGAACGTGCTATTCATGACATACGACTTGATTTAGTGGAAAAAGTGCTCGAAAATTGGGTTCATCTAATTCGTTCCTTCAAAAGAAGTCGTGGAGGCCATTTGAATGACGTTTTATTCAGAACTTAATTGTACCGATTGTACTCACATTAAATAAAAAACATTTCAATTTCCTTACCAATTAGTGTGTTTTTTTTTAAAGAAATCATATCACACTCGTTACCTTGATCATCGGCTTCCAAGACATGATTGCTCAAGAAAATATTAACTTAAAATTTAGAATGAAATTTGAAATTCCCCTAAATACCCAAACTATAAAAAAATTGTAATCGAATTAACTTGAAGCTCACAGGAATGAAAAAGGTTGTTGAATCTTAATTGAAAGGAAAGCTGTCAACGTTAAATATTGAATAAAGAAAAGTATATATAAAGTTAAATTTAACAGAAAAAAATACCAAAGAAAAATTTAATTAAAAATTGATTGAACTCAATAAACCTAACAAAATGACCAATGACTTTAACTAAATTTACAACTCAATAAGAATAGCATTGAAAAGTAACAACAACAAAAAGTTATTAACATAAAATTCACAATCATTACTACAAAATACGTCAGCTGATATGATGGCACAGTTTCTGATCAATCACGTACTAATCATGAGCTTTTGACCGTAAATGTGGTTGTACCGGAACATCCAATTATCCACGTATTATCGTGGACGTACACCATGCGGTAGTTTATTTCGAAACGAAATTTTCTTGCTTTGCGCAAACTGAAACTCAAAAACAAATACCAAGTGCAACCAATAGAACCACAATAAGAATTATTTTTGTGCTAAAGTAAACACTGTGCGTATCATATAAAGTTTGTACGATTAAGCAAAGTTCTGCTTACACACGAAAAATATTTTACATTCTTGCTTTTGTATTTTACACACTGCAATTAATTATATTCTTATATACATTGTAAGAATTTACAAATATGATTACGATAAAAAGGCTTTGGCTGCCTATCATTTTAAGTTAAATTATCATTTTTATTTTTTGCAATTATTCTTTATATCATTAAAATGACTAAAATCTTAACAAGACATAATTTCATTTCCGGACGAGTTAATTTCATATATCCCGACACTTTATTATAGATTTTATTGTTGTTATTGCCCTACACACCCACAACACAACAATTAATTATTTCCGACAGCCGTCCTGATGGAGAAGTTTTCATAATTAAATTTTGTTTTATAGAATTATACAACGAAACGAAATGGAACAGTGTATGCGGTATGATACTCGTATCCTTTATTCGTTTTGTTTATTTAACAAGAAAATCTGTTACTCACTCCTCATTGTTGCATACTAAAACGATTTATTTTACGTCATATACAAACATATTCAAATATGTTCTACATAAGTGATACAGGGTATATACTCACATATATGGTGAGAGAGTATATATTTGAATATCTAAAAAATGTAACGAGGTGAAAAAATTTAATGATATCCGTTATAGTTTTTCTCAAATAAATTTGTATGCCATTAATACCTTTCGAAAATTGATACTCCATCTAGTACATTGAGATGATACCGATGAGATGAATGAATGGAAAACAATATTTTGAAAATGGAATACGTGGTATACCTATATATATATACAAAAGCAGATGGATTTTATCGGGTTTGGAATGCTTCCAAAATCTATTATACACCCTGGCATTATTATTATTATTACTCTAAGAGCATGACGAAGAATGAGATGGTAAGCATTATTACAACACACGTATAGATATATAGAATGGGACATAAAATAAAAGTTCTGCAAAAGTTACAAAAAAAAATCATAATTTATCCGACATTTTTATTGTTGTTGTAGAAGAGTTTTTTTTTGGGGTGGTATATGCAAAACATGACATAACATTTTGGCTAGAATTTGATATTTTAATTTGAATTCCACATTTTTTTGTTCAGTTTGTTTGTTGCTGTTGCTGGTGCATGAATGTTTTTGGTGTTTTTTTTTAGCCAAAGTTGTTTGGTTTTCCATTTTCATTGGAAATGTTTTGACAATCGTGTAACATTTTATGGATTCCTTGTAAAATTGTTGGTATAGATGTGTACACAACCAAATATAATTGTTATTACATTGCAAATGTTTTTTCGATTAATATCAAACATTTTCGTTATTTCTGGGAATGAGTCTATAGGGAAATAGGCTGTCTCTCAGGATAATTTCTAGGAACTTTTTTTTCCTAAAGATTCTTATTTTAAATTAACATTATAAATAATAATTGGAAATCTAAGAATTCTGTATATTAGGGGAACGATATTTCAAAGGTCGATACTATTTTGATTTGATTCTCATTTTTTTACAGATACCGTTTTAGAAAAATTCTAGTGAAGGGCTTTAAATGACAATAATAATCCCCAACGACCTATCATTGTTTACCTTCACGGGGGTGTACTACTATTTGTAATTTTTTTTAGGAGATCGGTTCGTCGTTTAGTTCGTCTTAAAAATGTATATTAAATAAAATTGCAATAAATAATTGCAAATGATTAGTACTTTATTTTCCAGAGTGAACGTTCCGATTAATAATGAAATGCTATTTTATTCAAATAATTGCCTCGGCAGGATCTGCAGTACCCACCATGACCCCATTTTCTAGTACATTTACAATCGTTTGAGTTTCTATTTCACCAATAATCAAGAATAATTGCGTCTTTCAATGCATCAATCATCTCTGAATGATTAGCATAGCAATTGTCATTGACGGTCAATTGTATCGTTGGCTGTGTGGCGATCCTTTTATATTCCTCTTCAAGAATAGAAAGTTACTTAACATGCTCCTTGGTAATTTTGGAATAAACATGACCCTATGATACCTTTGGACCATGTTCCAAACAGTGGTTAAAGAATTGCTTCAGGAATTTATACCAAGTTCTTTGTATAAAATTTTTCGCAAAGTTCTATCGCCGATGGTCAATTCTTATAAAAAAAGGCAGGTTGTGGTGCTCCGATGTTGACGCACACTTTTAGCGATAGCAGCAATATTTACCATCGTACGAGCTGAACAGCGATTCGGAGCATGTGCATTGTCTATTAAGATGCCAGTCGAATGAACTTTATTCACAAATTTTCTCACACTGTTTTCAGTTGGTTATTCATTTCTATAACCGAATTTTGCACAAAATTTTCGGAAAGTTTTGACAACTGACTCACTGATCTGGAAATAGGTTGTCAATATAACCAAGCAATGGTTATAATGGTTGTCCAACTAAAGACAAATCTTCCAGATGCTCCAGCTGCAAGGAAATGCAAAAACTAAATGATCAACAAGTAGGTCGCGCTGGCTGTAACGCATACAAAAGTTCAGTGCAACGTCTTAAATCTGACACGAAACATGATTAGTCAAAATTCGAGACATTATAACAACAACCAACGGAATGGGTACAAAGGTCCGAATGTCGAAGGGCCGAATATTGAAGGACCGAATGTCAAAGGGCTGAATGGGTCGAAGGGCCGAATGTCGAAGGGCCGAATGTGTCGAAGGGCCGAATGTGTCGAAGGGCCGAATATCAAAGGGCCGAATGGGTCGAAGGGCAGAATTTTTTTTGTTTTTAGAAATATAATTTTTTAAATTTGTTGTTTTATTGAATATTTCGTAATTGTTTTTTTATTAAACATAAATTAATTTCTTATGAATTTATGTATTATACTATTTTTCATCACGTATCCAATCAGCGATACATTTTGGTGAAGGAAAATTTTGCCATGCGCCACCAATAGGTATATAAAGGGATATACCTACCCGAATTGTAAGATGAGAATTTTTAAAAAAAATTTCTTTATAGGATTGTATACCTATCATTTTTAGGAGGTGCAAGCCAAAAATTTCGGAAAAATCACCACATTTTCCGTTTTTCCAAAAATATTTTTTAGATTTTTTTCATCCAAAAATTAAAAATCTGCCGCTTTTATTTATCAAATCTCATTTTAATGATAAAAATTCGAATTACACTGTCATGGAACGGGTAACAAATTACATTTTGGCATTATTTTAATAAAACTTTTTGATTTTCCGGAAAACTTTTCACTTTTTTTAGTTTTTCAATATTTTCTTTTATTTATTATCTTATTGCTTCTTCTGATAGTGCCACAAATGTTAAAAAAATCAACTTTTGTAAATATAAATTTTTTAAATGTAATTTTAGTTCGTTGTGCACCTTAGAGGATGGGGACTGCCCCTAAACCCCCGCTTTTCCAGAATGTATACAATTCTTCAAATGGCAAATTTTATTTATAATTTTAAACTAAGTAAAGCAAATAATAATTTTTTCCCAGAAAAACTGTTAAAATACAATGCTAACATCAAAATTTAAAAAAAATTACACATTTGTACTATTTTGAATAAAATAATACGCAAAAAAATGAAACGGTCAAAATTTTCCCGGAAAATGTGATAATTTTTTCGAAATTTTTGGCTTGCACTTCCTAAAAACGATAGATGCACAATCCTACAAAGTAAATTTTTTAAAAAATTTTCATCTTACCCGATTTCCGCGATGTTACGTCATCTACACTACAGCCAAATTTTTTATCAAAAACGCCATTACATACTATGATTTTTTACCCACACATTTGTGTGGATTGGACTTAAATAATGCTTTTTTTTTGGTTGGAAAAGGGATATGTACAAAAAATAAAAAAATTATTAAATTAAATAAAAAAATAAAAAAATATATTTCTAAAAACAAAAAGAAAATTCGGCCCTTCGACCCATTCGGCCCTTCGACACATTCGGCCCTTTGACATACGGCCGGCATTTGGTGTAAACAACTAGTATTTCCAACTCCTTGACAATTTCGAATTTTATTCCAAATAAACATCATTTGTGGGAACTTTTATTATATTATTGTATTGCAAAGAAAAGTGCAGTGGAAGCTCGAATACAACGTGAAAAGAATGGTTTTAACGATTTAAAAATGATGATTATGAAAAACAATTGAAGATGCTGAATTGGAAACGTTATTGGCTGAAGATTCTTCTCAAACACATTCAGAATTTGCTGGAGCATTAAATGTTGATCGATCAACTGTTGCAAAACGTTTATAAATAATCAAAATGGTTCAAAACGCTGGCAACTGGGTTCGACATGAATTAAAAGAAAGAGACCTCGAAGGTCGACACACAATTTTTGAAATTTTTTGCTTCAAACATAACAAAGAAAAGGTTTTTTGCATCGAATAGTTACCGGGGATGAAAAATGGATTTATTATGAGAATTCCGAACTAAAAAAGCTTTGGTGAAGCTTGGTGAAGCTGGTCCAGCGCAAGCGAAGCGAAATATTCATTTCAATAAGGTTATGCTCTATATCTGGTAGGATCAGAAAGGTGTGGTATATCATAGACTGCTGGAATCAGTTGAAACTATCAATGGCAATGTCTTGCATCGACAACAAATATGTTTGAAGCGAGCTGTAGAGGAAACACGACCGGAGTGGGTGAATAGATACAACAAATTAAATTTTCAGCACGACAATGTAAAGCCGCATATCTGGCAAGTTCCATCCCAGCTGCAGATCTGCAGTCGTACATTACTAGACCTAAAAGGGAGTATTGAACTGATGGGAGGAGTATTAGTGGTTCTGGCTGGTGATTATCGCCAAAACCTCCCCGTAATTACGCGATCAACTCTTGCTGATTAGCTAAACGCCTGCCCGGAATCTTTAGCACTGTGGACAAAAGTACAGAAATTCCAATTGTCAACAAATATGCGAATTCGCATTCAACAAGAAACAGATGCACAGCAATTGGCAGCGAAACTGCCGCAGATTGGTGGTGGCACTTTCCCCATCGATACACTGACAGGTGAAATTATATTCACTGAAAATCGGTGCCAGTTAGTGTCGTCCATTGAACAGCTGTTTCAGAAAATATATCCAAATAAATGCGAGAGAGCTATCGTTGTACCCAAAAATGAAAGCGTGAATTAAATTAACGAACAGATACACAATCATATACCAGAGACCAGTATGCTACCACATACAATTCATTTGATTCTGTAGTGGACACAGATGATGCCGTTAATTACCCGCTGGAATTTCTGAACACACTGGAGCCACCTGGGATCCCTTCCCATATATTGAAATTGAAGAAAGGATCATCAATAATGCTTCTGCGGAATCTGGAACAGAAAACTATGCACTGGAACACGGCTCTGTGTCAAAATTCTTTTGCCAAATGTCATCGAAGTCACTGTATTGACGCGGTGCCTAGCATTCCGTTGATACACTGAAAAAAAATTCTAGGTAAATATAAACAAAAACATTGGTTATTTTAAACGAACATGTGGATTGTTTTTCAGCCAACTAAGCGCTTGTTTCATAATACTAAAATTAATAGTTCATTTTCAAATAATAACCAACCTATTTGCTTTAGTCAATATAACTAAGCAAAACGTTAATACAACTTAACACGTCGGTTAATGTAAACAACAATTTAAACCATCCGCTAGGTTATGTTGACCTACAGCATATGTTGACACAACTATTATTAAAGTTTAATTTGACCAATAATTACAACTTTACGTATAACCAACCATGTAGGTTAATTTTAACAAAAATTTGAGCCAACACACAGTTTAGTTTAAACAACAAAAATACAATTAATATAACTAAGCACGTAGGTTAATTTAAACCGAAGCTTTAAACTTTCACTAGGTTATATTAACTTTCAGCGTATATCAACATATTTTGAACAGGTTAATTATTTTACTTTAGTTACTTAGTTAAATTAACCTTCAGGTATTTCGAACCCTTAAAAAATAATGAGGACCTCCTCAAGTTCTTTCTTGGCAGTTTGGTTGCATCTAAAAGTTGGTCTACTCGTCAGTTGTCAGGTTACACCGACCAAACTGCAAAAATTCAAATCTGCTTCATACCTATAGTATAACACAAGAACATATCGATATAGCGAATTTTATCCATTATCACCGTTTAAATGTCCATAGTTTAAACTATTGCTATGTTATTTCATATGAAACAAATATGGTTTAATTTAACTACTACATTGTTAAATTATTAGTTTTTAAACAAATGCTGAGGTTAGATGACATATTTGTAAGATCAAACTGCTATGAGATGAATTTGCGTATGTTCAGATTAAACCAAGCAAATAAATTGAATTGACTACCAAGCTCAGTTGATTTTACTTTTACATGGTTTAGTTTAACTATTCCGAAGTTATCAATTAAATGCTTAGTTTGAATTGACATACAAACAAGTTCAGTGTGAAAGAAAATAAAGCATTATTGATATAAATTGAAATTAACTTAGCCATTTTTGTATTATGAAACATGCATAAGTAAAATAAACCATGGTCATTTTTACCTAAAGTAAGCAAAGTCTGGGTTATAATAACTAAAACAAGTTGAACTAGCTTAAGTTCAAAATAATTATTTTCAGTGTACCAACCGACCTGCCATTCAGCTTCAAACCAGTCCAGTTCTCAGTTAGTCTTTCATTTTACATAACCATCAACAAAGCTCAAGAACAATCCCTTAAGTTTGCAGACGTGAATTTGGAAAGTCCTTGCTTCTCTCATGGCCAGTTGTATGTGGCGAGCTCAAGAATAGGGACTTAAAAAACTTCGTATGTTTTAGCTCCGGGAAAATAATCAAAAAATGTGGTTTACAAGCACGCATTGCGGTAAACCCAACAAATTGTTTTCGTATTGATTTTATTCAGTTCACTTAAGTATTTCGTATCAGTTATAAAACAAAAAAAAAACACCGCGCATGCGCGTCATTTTGTTTATATATTTTTTTTAATTGATGTGTCATATGCGGTTTCGTATGTTGTTCAAATATTTGGAAATGAAAAATCAAATCACATGGCAAACAATCGGTTCTACTGCTCAAAAGCAAACGAATAGAAGAGGTGAGGTATAACGTCATCATCATAAATATTCAACCGGTTCAACCGAAACTTTTTAGTTTGCTACTTGCCTTTGCAAAATTGACGAACAAAATACACAGACACATGAGAGAAATATGTACACAAAATAATTGTTCACCTCGCTAGCTCGCGCTCTAATTTTTTGTACAAAATCGACACTGTGAAGTTAAGCAGTTCAATTTTCACCCGGGCAAAATCTGGTACTTCAGCTAGTACATATATACAGGGTGTTAGGCGCATCGTTTGCTAAATTAAATTGGTTGAAAGGATGGGTCATTTGTTAACTCTTAAACCCCAATAACTCATTTTAGGCCATACGGATTTTTTTATTTTAACTTTTAAATGTTTATTTTGAAAAATCGCAATATTTAGCATTCAAGTTTTATTGTTTTTTTAAATAATTGGTATAGGTTCCAAATTTAGTATTAACTCGTACGTATACTGTTATAAGGTTCTATCAAATTCAAAATTCGTCCCAAATAACATCTACTTTCCTTTTTATTTACTCTTAACATAATTGAAAATGGTAAAAGAAAACTTAAAACTAAACTTTACATTGCAATAAAAAAACTAAAAGTGATCATGATTTTCGAACTCTTTTAATAAATTCTCTAGTCTATCCCCTTTCCAACAATATGCAATATGCCTTAAAACCTCTTTTAAACACTTTAATATATCACAAAATTTGTGTATCGGGACCCATCAGCCTGGGCTGTTATGTTATAACTATCATTATTTTCGCTTCGATGCATTTTCGATAGAATAAAGTTATTTTGGAAGTAAACATTTTTTTCTACCATGTAAATTTTTAAATTTTCATCAAAGTAACACGGTTTTTTCGTCGAAGCGAAAATAGTGATAGTTACAACATGTCGGCCCTCTGAAATTCGATATTCGCGATAAAAACTTGTTTTTACTTAAAAACCAAGCACTAAGTAGGCTACAACAGCCAACAACTAATACCTCACTCTTCCGCAGAAAAATCTACCTCTTATCTTTATCTTACATTTATATGTAGGTACTAACTTTTGGACTTATAATTAAGAATCGTTTTTTAATAAAAATAAAACTTTATTATAAATCTTGCTCAAATTGTTGACCACCGTTGCGTATGCACGCACGAGATCTTCGCCTTATTTCCACTGTAGTGGTGCGTAAACGCGTTTCGTCTTTAATTTTGACGAAAGCCGCTTCAATGCGTTGAACTAAATCATCCCTAGATGGAACTTCCATGACATATACTAGAGTTTTGAGTCGTCCCCAGACGTAAAAATCTCACGGAGTTAGGTCTGGGGAAGATGCAGGCCATGGAATAGGGCCATAAGTCCCAATCAATTAATTTGGGAATACGTCATTTAGGTGCTCTCTGAGAATAAATCTCCAGTGTGCAGGACAACCGTCATTTTGAAAAACAATCGGTTGGTTATTATTGAAAATTGGCAGGTGTGCTACCAATTCGAGCAAGTCATTTTGTAAAAAATCAAGGTAGTTATCCCTGTTAGGATGTTCATATTGTGGCCCGACCACATTATTTCCAATTACTCCTGCCCAAACATTGACACTAAATCTTCTTTGGAATGACCTCTGTCTTTTGGCACGTGGGTTCTGATCTTTCGTTGACCAGTGATGAAAGTTATGCAAATTAAGAATTCCCTCTTTAGTAAATTTGAACTCATCCGTCCACAGAATAATTTTCAAAAATTAGGGATCATACACATCTGTGTGCAATAAAAGACGACAAAACTGGACACGTTTGTCAAAGTCATGATTGTCCATACCTTGCCCTGGAGTGTAATGGAAAGGATGTCTTTACTTTTACGCTATTTGCCGTAGGCACTTGGCGAAACACACTTATACTTAATAAACAAATTTTATTAAACACTTATTTTTTATTTCGCAAAATTATATTTTTGAATATTTTAATTAAAAAATTTTTTCAAAAAGTTTAAAAAATCACTCGATCGATTTCGACTTGTTGGTCATCATCAAGAGTATCTACTGATTTGTAAAAGTAAAAATTTGTTATATATAGCAAAAAAAGCAAAAAATAAACAAAAGAAGGAGGGACAAAAAATAAGCAATAAAAATTAATCTATTTATCGCGCAGGTGGGCGATTAGTCATCGGCTGAGTAACAAAGTTCAATGTATATTGAAGTACATTTAATTACCCGACGTATTAGAAACGAATTTCTCTCTGTTCATTAAGGATATTTTGGTTAAGAAA
This sequence comes from Nephrotoma flavescens, assembly GCA_932526605.1. NCBI lineage: Eukaryota > Metazoa > Arthropoda > Insecta > Diptera > Tipulidae > Nephrotoma > Nephrotoma flavescens. The sequence continues at coordinate 258,009,119 of OW052220.1, forward strand.
TATTGATTTTCGAATTTCGTAAGACTCTAAGGTATCTAAACGTCTGCCTTTAGGTTGTATATGTAATATGTCTAAATTGTTCAAGCTAGCTGTATGATTTTCTAAAACGAAAGTTGTATGATTTTTATTCGCGGCACAACCGTCCCGCTTAATCGACTGATGGTTTGGTGGTCATATTCGAGTCAACTGTATCGGAAAACCCGATAAGTTTTACACAAGTCATTACATCTACTGAAAATGAGGCCCAACAGGAATGGGTAAAACAAGTTACCTAGGTGTAGGGTGGGTCACACTAAATGGTGGCGAATGAGTCGGATCAAGGTGTTATGCGAAACGCTCCGATGATCAGCCGGGCTGGGGACGCATTTAAAAATAATTAAAAGTCCTGAACAGAGCCCTCTGGATTTGGACCCGCAGATTTCTCCGTTACTCGTAGGAATCAAATATGGAATCCAAAATTAAAACTGAGAAAGAAGTGGCCAGCAGTTCCAAGATGCTGCGAGAGACGGGGAAGGGGGGGGGGGGCGGGGAGGGAGTCCAGGACTCCAGCCGTCGGTGTTGCTAACATTGGTTCCAAGGCTTGCAAGCCATGAACTAGCAGTAGCGGTAAAAAGGAGAAAGTTGTTGCTCCTTCGGTTCGAAGGTACAAGGCTAGGCGTTCAGCCTTCCATATATTGGACAAACTGGCTACAGTCCCGGAGGAGCAATGGACGGAGGAACAGAGGCAATCGGTTAAGTAGGCGAAGAACCGCATTGGCGATGTGAATAAAAAAAAGGATCTTGGGTCTAAAAGACAGAGGTTTAGCAAGGAGGAGCATGAAGATTTGGATGCCGAGAGAAAACGGGCCAAGCTTCAGGTAAGACAACAGTCTCAAAAGGGGCTTAAGCTCTTTGGCGACGTTGTGAAGGAGGAAGAGGTGGTGCTAGCCGTCGTGGATGAGAGCCGTGAAGATGGGAGCATCACCGAAGAAAAGTGAAGGTTGGCGATTAAGGCACTTAACCATGTTTTCCTTAGAGCCCTTAGACAATATCCGGGACCACCGCCAATTTGTAGAGATGCAGGACGGTATCAGCAAAGGCTGAAGCTGACCGCGTACTCAGACCAGCGATCGCCTTTCTTATACAGGAAAGCGATCGAGGAGGTAGGCGAGGTATGGCCAGAAGCCAAGCTCAGGGCAGTTCCCAAAAAGAAAATACCGAACAGACCTAGGGCAATGGTCTGGATTCCCAAGGAGCCGGCAAATTTGGATGAATCCCTGTGGATTGTAAGGTTTGTAATCCGAATCTTCCGATAGGGAACTGGAAGATTGTTAGGCAGGAGGAGCCTAAGGCTAGTTTCAGATCAACAATCATGGTGATCAACAAGGATTCCCTGGCTTCACTGTCAAATAAAAAAGGGGTCATAGACAGTTCTGTTACACTCAAGGTATTCAGAAGGGACGAAGTCGGAGTAAAAACAAGTACTGCGCAGCCCGAAAATGGGAAAGAAGAGGTGGAGCCTGGAAGAGGAAGCGCGACGAGTGATATATCTCCAAAAGAGACAAAGCTAGTGGCAAACCCTAAGGAGTTAACTAGCAAACTGGGCTACCGCCTATTCAAGGCAAGGGGAAGGGGACACATCGGACTCTGAAGCGAGAAATGTGAACCTATTTAAGTTTAGGGACTGCGGGTGGAGTGAGACGTGAATTCTGTTAACAATGATCAGGTTTTTGCAGATAAACTAACATCATACAAAGGCTGCTGTGGTGCAGACAAGAAGCTTGCATCAAAAATAACAAGATCAGTGGTCTGCGAGCGAAGTAGTACACCCTATTTTACGTTTGTGGGACGGAAAAGAGCAGATCATGTATATTGGTGGGTGCTACTGGACAGTATAGCATGTATATGGGCAGGTATTGGAGGGCATTACTCCATCAGGAGTTCCAGGACTCCCCGACACGGGTACTGAACTGGACTCAATGGTGGATACTCTTACTAGGGCTTGCAATATCTCTATGAGGGAAACTTATCCAGTAACAAAGCTGAGGGGAAAGCGAAAATTTGTTTGGTGACCTCGGCACTTGCGAAGTGCCGAAAATGTTGTGGGTTTGATTCAAGACTGGGACTTCTATAAGAAATGCCTTAGAGTTTACAAAAGGGAAACAAGGAAGGCAACAAAAGGGAAACAAGGAAAAGGAAGTCGTGGAAGCGCTTCTGCGATAGGGTCTCGGAAACTTTGCGGTTAAGAAAAATTCTCTCCACTAGTCCATCTTGTCACAGGCTGGCTACTGCCAACCTGCAGTTATCACTAAGCCCATGCAGAGGCCTCCACGGTGATATTTTGCCGGCTACGTTTACAGCGAGAAGTGCTAGGGTCGTGGGGTTTGAGGCATGCATGGCTCCTGGCCTACACCGTGATAATACAGATATTTATAAAAGGGAAAAAACGCAAATAATAATAATACCCGGAGCTTCGCCAAAATTCGTCGGCCGGAACCTGAGGAACGAATAGCCCAAATCAAATAAATAATAAAAAAATAATAACGGAAGAGGTGCCTTGGTGCGCGCATTCATCCGAATTCAAACGGGGCCAAGCCCTGGTTACGAAATCGGACGCGGGCACCAATGGACCGCTTACAATACGCCGACACAGGATGGGAATTCCCCCCTCACCATAACCAACCCAGAAAAATTAATAATTCATTTTATTTATTATTTACGCAACAACAAAAACCAACTTCCCACGCGAAACTAAAAAGGAGAAAGAGAAAGAACGAGAGAGAGAAAACGAGAGAGAGGGAGAGAAATGAGCTTCGAGCGCGCGACCGCTATCCGGCGCTCGATTACAATAATTATATATGGTTCAAAATTTAGAACAAAAATAAAAAAAAATTCAAAAATAAAAAAAATTTGAAAAAATTAACTAAAATCGTACCTTAATAATAAAACAGCAGTTGCGACCTTGGGCGGTTGTCATGCCACAGGTGCCCCCACCCGGACCGTTGCGGCTTTGGTGCCGAATGAGTTGCGGGGCCTCTCCCCGATAAAATTGCGGATCGCTGGTTAGCCACCCGATAGTTGCGGGGCCTTTCCCCGATAAGAATTTGAATAGCCGGTTGGCCACCCGTTACGTTCCGTGCTCCGCTCCAACGATGCGGCCCAACCGCCAGTAAACTACGGCAAATGCAATGAAATAAGGGCGTTGTCTCACCACACGGTGAATATGAAAGACCTCAACTGGCCACCAAAACAAAAACCTCGTTAAGCGTTGTCCGCCAAAACCGAAGATAGACTTTCTTTCACTTTTGCAGTTATATAGAGGTAAACGGCCACGTCACACCACCCGTAAAAAAATTGAAGTGGCCTCACCTGGCCACCCGCAGAAACAAACTGGACACCGTTTGCCGCTAATATTCGTCACGACAACGGTGGAAACAAAAATTATAATTCGGTGCACGCGTTGAATGCGAAGAGCCTCAATTGGCTGCCCGTAAAAATATAGGTGATGCGTCCAGTGGTGGACCACCCTGTACCGATGCGTTACGATCGAACACCACCAATAAATTATTAACTTTTTTTTTTATAAATGTACACACAACACCAATCGGCCCGTTAGATTACGATATAATAACAAGCGATACACAACCAATTATGGTAGTTTTCAACAACAATTCAATTTTAATATATTTCGTTTTTAATACAATATTTTATACACAATATAATAGGTACACTATATTTTCCTAATTATTTTAACCGTTTTAAGCTACGTGTTATCAACTTCCAAATTAGACTCAGTCTTAATAAAACTTGATTTTTTTTTTTTATACAAAACTAAACTTTTGATATTTTCCTTAAAAATTTCAAACAATACTCTCAAAACTCGAATGCATTAATCATCAAAATTCTCGCACCGCACAAACGACGCGCAAAACATTCCAGAAGAATGTCTTTCTTCTCTGTTTCGTGTTTACATCAATTCGCATTGATGTAAACGAGAGGCATATAAGAAAAACATTCTTATGGAATGTTTTGCTTTACACACACACTCGATGCGCATTGTTCTCTCTTTCTCCCATTTTCGTTCAATACCAACCGAACAAACAAAAACATACGAGAATCCATCTACCATGGACCGCGTTTAGACATCAAAAACACGGACGTAAGAAACTGGGCGTAAAATAGAAACACGAAAATCTAAAAATGGGGATGTCATGCGTAAAACGAATATTAGGTCTTGTTACAGACAACACAGTCGTAACAATCTATTCCAGGCTATCTGATAAAACCGGATGGCGAATGGACGGTGTCTAGTGAAGAAACTCTTGACCTTTTGATGGAAACTGGCCCGGATGGCATTGTACCAGCTGAAATTCATAAGAACTCGGAGGTCTTGCTTCCCTGGCTGGAAGTTATCTTCAAAGGGTGTCTGAAGCCGGGGTACATCACGATGAAATGGTGGGAGGCTAGAGTGATCTTCATCCTAAAAGCTGGTAGAAGCTCGCAATGAAACCCTAAAACCAATTCTCTGTCATCCTTTCTGCTGAAATTCATGGGAAGGCTGCTGGACGTCTATTTTCGGTCGAGAATTGTGCGCAGAAACTGGGCACAATCTCAGCATGCGTACCATAAGGGTAGATCCGCGGACACGGCATTACACACCTTGGTTCTGGGAACTGAGAAGTCACTGGGTTTTCAAGAATTCTCGTTGGTGGCGTTTCTCGATATTGAGGACGTCTTCAACAACGTGAAGGTGGAGGCGATTAGTGAAGGAATGCTACCACTTGAGATTGGAGACCCAGTAACTGGGCTGATTGATCACTCGCTAGGAAGCAGAAGGGTCATGGCAAAGATGGGGGAAGTTCCCGCCACCTGGGTACTATCAGGGACGCGCAGAATGCGCAATCAATTACTGCGGGTTGGGCTAGTAGATGTGGATTGGGGGTTAACCCATCTAAAACAGAGCTGGTCCTATTTACTAGGAAATATGAAATTCCGGCAATGGTTTCCCCCAAGCCGGAATGGTACTAGGCTGGTTCTTACAGAAAACGCGATATTCCTAGGGATTCTCCTGGACAGTAAGCTCAGTTGGAAAACAAACACGAAAGAAAGTATGAGGAAAGCTACTGCGGCACTCTGCTCACTCGACTATAGCCAATTCTGTGAGGCATGACCTGGCGAATTTGCGCTATATAGCATCCCTGTTGTGCTTTGGCAACCGTTTTAAGGTTATTCTCCTCTCTAGGAATGATTGGAATAGTGGTCTCATTATGGAGAACGGGACACTTAATTTCTTCACCGACGGCTCCAAGCTCGATGGTAGAGTGGTAGCTGGTGTATTCTATGGTGAATTAAATGTTAGTTTATCTTTTTGTCTGCCTGAGTAATTCAGTGTGTACCAGGCAGAAATTATAGCGATTGAAGAGGTCATGAACTGGTTGAAGCATAATGTAATATCGTTAACTGATATTACTATCTATGTAGACAGTCGGGCGGCCATTCTTTTGATGGGTTCAGTTTCCCTGGCATCAAAGGTGGCGTTGAATGGTCACACATCTTTACGATATGAGTGAATATTTCAATATCTAGTTGGTCTGAGTTTCGGGCCATTCTGACGTTGATGGAAATTGCAGGGGAGACGAGTTAGCAATGTACGGTACGACTCTCCAACTGGATCCAGGAAGAGAATGTATAGGAAGGTCTATGTCTGTGCTGAAAGCAGCAAGCCATAGAGAAGCAGTTACTTTTGCAAACGCTAGGTGGATCGCCAGTTCAACTGGCAGGGTAGCGAAGCAAGTATGGCCTGAGCTCAATTTGAATTGCTCGAAGATCTTAATCACACTGAGGAAGACAAATGATTTCTGCAGAAGCTTCAGGGACGAGAAGAAGGAGAAGGCGCTCTTGCTCATTTCCTTTGCACGTGTCCTGCGCCAGCTGGCAGTAGACATGATCACTTGGACAAATACACTATGCACAGCCTCTGTGACCTCGAAAGCTGTAATGTGCGAGCTCTTTAATGCTATAGGAGTTTATGATGCCGGATCCCGTGGTGCCACAATGGGTCATAATTAGCCTAAATGTGCGATAGCAACCACTAAACCCTAACCTAACCTAACCTACTTAAATTTCAATACTATCAATATTTGAAATTTTATATATAATGCTCCCGATTTCTTCGTAAAATTTTCCATAAAGTTCTAAATCATATTCACAGCAAGTTTTATATTATACAGAATAAATCAATATTAAGAGCTTTTTGATAGACTTAATCAAAAACTTTCATACGAGCACATAAATTCAATCGGAAAACCCATTAAAGGAAACGTAATACCCAAAAAACCGATTACCTTTCTTTTCAGCAAACAATTTTCGGTTCGAAATATTGAGTTAAATCTTAAATGTTGTTAAAAGCTTTCATATTATCTCATTCTCTGTATACTATATTGTCTTTATATTACATCATTGAGAAATTTAGTGGCTAATAACCATCAAAACTAAGACCAAATTTTCACAATTTTCGCATTTAGCCCAAAACAAAATCTACAATAATACAATTTAATTGAAAATAAAACAAAACTTTAAGAAATATATATAAAATCTAATTCAAATTAAGTTAATTTTATTACACCAACTATATATGGATAAAGCACATTTCCTAACACAATTCCAACAATCCCCCAAAATGGTATGTTTATGATCGATATAACAGAGGGCGAAAGACTATATCGCAAAGATTTCTTTATTTTATGTGTATATGCGATTATGTAAGACATGTACATTGTACGTAAATAGATACAGTATGTACCAAAAGTTCAACATAATAAATATTCGATATAGTAGTATATTCGATATAGTAGACTCATTAAGTAAACAGCTTTCAACTGTAGCACATACATATATTCATGTTTAATTCGATAATCCAATTGATGGAAACGGTTTAATAGAAAACATATATCGAACCGTTATTTTCGTCTTGTACTCGTACGAGCATATTGCGATAAAATCACGTATAAAATCTTATAGTATACTACTATATACTACTATATAGTATATTGGCTTGAACGTGAAAAAATATTTTATTATTATTTCAATACTACATGACTTTTTACAATTGTTGCCGGATTATGCCATTTTACACGTCATTCTTTATTACTAACTAAAGAATATTATGATTTATGATTTGTTTGCTTATTTGGGGTCTGACAACTTTTCTAATTGGATTAACATTATGCCTCATTACATCAATCGTCTTAATAAAATCACTCGATATAATTCAATTTATTATATAGGAGAAAAATCAAAAGAAATTATTCGTATCATAAATCAATCATAATGCTTAAATTTCTTGGGAAACGTAATTGAATTAAATCAGAAATTGGAAAATTCACCAACATAACAACCATAACCGATTACAACGAATAATATTGTTCAGATTAATCTTAATAACACTGGTATAATCGAACTTTTTGTAATATGGGATAAATATAGGAATTGACACGAGTTTACGTTATACACGTTATACAGGTGTTATTCGTTTAACGTTAAAATGTTGCCACATACACCACATACACACAAATTTATTTTGCCTCGCCACATACAAGAAAAAAATACAGACGACTTTTATAACAACAATTCTTTAGAATTTGTTTTGCCGCCAAAAATGTCAAAGTGAAAAATTGTAATCATACGTTTAATCATGGTACCACCATATTCATGATGAGCTTTTAATAAAAATATTAATTTAATGAAAAATTAATTTTTCTTTGAAATTTTTGACATTTGTTTTGAAGTAATCAAAGAAAAACACAACAGAGAAAAAAATCAGTTAAATTTTTTTGATGAGTTCGGAAATCGCAAAAATCGTTTCTAGAAACGGCTAAATAGAGAATTGACTATTTTTCAATTAAAATTATTAAATAATTGCAAATTTATTTTTTAGCTACTAATTTGAGATATTTTACAACATATTATCTCATTAATTTGAGTCAAAAATATGCTCTAATTAATTCGTAAATGATATATCTGTTTTTAGAAGTCGTCCGTAGAAATGTGTATGTGGCATCGCTTTTATAGTTGCAAATGTTTGATTCACGGCTTATAGATATTAAGTTTTCTGTGTAAATATTCCTTTGTGTAGTGTAACTAAATATAAGCATTGAAATGAACAAGAGGTATGTACTCGCATGTAATGGGTGATTCATTTTGAGGTAATTTGTCAAAAATAAGAAAATAAAAAAACATTTAATTTTATATAGAGTAATTTTTATTATCATTTTACATTTATTTTTTAAAATTTATTTAAAAATCCGACGTTGGGTTTTACCGACCAAATGGCACAGTGGTTAAAGCTTTGGAGTTTGGATCGGGAGGAACCGGGTTCGAATGCCGGTAGGATGCAAAGTGAGCCGATATATTATCAGAAAGGTTTTATATTATAAGTGTTCAGAACATAGCCTTGACGATAGTTGCCAATCCAATTGCTGATTCAAGCTTGATTTGAATCTTCCGTATTTACCATTTCACTTAGCACAATTATTTTCTTGGATGAAATCTCCAAACTGTCCACCGAATGTCACAACACAACACTATTAAAAATGCTCTATTCCTTTACATTATAAATTTATTATATGAATTCATCAATAATGCGACTCGTTACCAATTTCTGCCTTTTTACATGATGACAGTTGCATTCAATTTATATCAAAAGAAATTACCCCCACCACTTTATTAAGTACTAAATACTTGTTAAAAATGTGAAGCATAAACAACAATACTTATTCTTATCTTCCACTAGATGCCAAAGTGTACATTCATTTAATTTTATAACAGTGGAGACTTATAATAATATAATTTTAGACACTAATAATCCACATTATCGGTTTGTGTCGATGGTTTATGGCATACAAATGTTGCTGATTATGATAAAATGGTAATTTTAAGTATGAACAGTAAATTCATTAATTTCTAAACTATGTACAGTGGACTGTGTAATTATTTTTTTAAAAATTCAGTAGGTAGTATTACCACGACACAGCCAGCCAATAAATTTGAACAGCTGTCCGAAGATTCTCCCCAGCATTGAGCAAAGATGCTCAATTAGTTGGCAATGGCACGATTTTGTGAATTGGGTGGCTGATACTTTCTGAATTTGTAGTGCGCAGGGTTGCGACCCGGACTAAACCGTCATTTCCGGGATGAATCTCAGTAATTTTTGCTTTTGGCCATACCTTTGCTTGTAAGGTATCATCTTTAATTAATACAATTTCATTGATTTTCAGGTTGCATGTTTGATGCTGCCACTTGCAGCGTTGCTGTAATGTGTGCAAATAGTCGCGCGGAAAACGCTTCCAAAAATCATTCATCAGCTTAGTTGTGTGTTCCCAGCGGTTGAGTCTGTTGATAGGTACTTCTTCAAATGTTGGTTCTGGCAATGATGTGAAAGGGGCCATAACTAAAAAATAACACGGAGTTATTACGTCAATGTTTGTTGGGTCATCAGATTCCAGTTGACACAATGGCCGTGAATTACGTACATCCTCAATTTGACAAAGTTAACGTTGTCATTTCTTCGAACGTAATATTTGAGGTGCCAATAATTTTCATGAGATGCAACTTCATGAACTTGACTCCGGCTTCCCAGAGTATCCCAAAATGCGGTGCTGCCGGAGGGATGAACTTCCAACAAATATTATTGATAAGGAGGTAACCTGAAACGATAGTGTGATTATTTTGTTTCCAAATATCTTTATAAAATTTATTTATCCGATTCGCTGCTTTGACAAAATTCGTTCCGTTGTCAGAATTGATTTCGAATGGTGCACCTCTCCTGCCAATAAACCTCTTGAGAGCCGCCAAAAACGCATCCGTGCTCAAGTCGGATACGACCTCCAAGTGAAACGCCTACGTTACCCATACACACGAAAACTGCAATGTATCCTTTCGTTAATTTTGCACCTCTGCCTTTCTTTGAAGCAATGGAAACTGGTCCCGCGTAGTCAACACTCACTCGACTGAATGAACGTGATATAGCTACTCTATACTTCGGAAAGCTGCCCATCAATTGTCAAGACGTAGTTGCTCGATACCGCACACAAACCTGGCATTTGTGTACAATGGCTCTGATCATACTCCTTGCATTCACGATCCAATACTTTTGTTTAATGAGAGATGATAATAGGGATGGTCCAGGATGGGGATATTGTTGATGGTACAATGCTATTATACCTTTGGTTACGATGTGAGAATTGGATGGGATAATAGGATGCTTCGTGTTATAAGAACAGGTGGAGTTTTGAATTCTCCATTCCACTCGAAGAATGCTATCACTATCTATAAAGGGAGCAAGTCAGGACAATTGTGATTTGCTTTTAATTTCCTTTACTTTTATTAAGGTTTCAAAGTTTTGCGCAAAATCTTGACGTTGACACCAACAAAATCAGACTCGTTCTGCTTGAAGTTCTTCGACCGTAAGTGTTTGATTCAATAATAGTTGTTTTCTAAGTAAATGACGGCCGTTTGCAGTAGGCAATCACACGAAAAAAATTTCTTATGAAAGAAATTTGCCTGAACATGTTCAAGATGTCATCTGACGATATTACAAGTGAGCATTATATCCATTTTTTGCGTTCCTCTTCTAAAACTCTGTCGTCTGATGATATTAGAGTAATTTGTTGCCAGGTTGATTCATCTTCTCGAAGCCACTTGGGTCCACTCCACCATAATTCTAATCCTTTCAGTTGTTTTTGGAAAAATTCCACGACTTGCAGGATCTGCTGGATTTTCTGCTGACTTAACATGTCCCCATTTGTTTGGCGGCTAAGTTTCAATGATGTCGCTATTCCTATTAGCCACAAATGTTTTCCAACGACGAGGTTGGTCTATGCTATCTATGCCAAAACTATTTTAGAATCCATCCAAGCATATTCTTTGATTTCGGCGTTCGCGAATTCTTCTTTAGTTTTACGGAACAGTTTAGTAAGAAGATGTGCTGCACATAATTCCAACTGTGGAATAGTTATTTGAAGTAATGGTGTTACCTTTGTTTTTGACGCGATTAAATTGGTGTGAATACTTTTATCTTTATTTTGAATGCGTGAATATATAACAGCCTCAAACGCTGACTCGCTTGCATCACAGAATCCGTGGAGTTGTAATGGCTCACCCTTCCTCCCAATGTATCGTCTTATTGGAATTTCCTTAATTTGGTCAAACTCGCTTCTGTTACGTACCGCAACCCTCGGTGGATTTAGACCATTGGTCTAGTGTAAACAGACCATCCTGACTACATCATCCCGCAGCACTCGCCTCGGCTTGCACTCAGCCTGCCAGGGTGTAATGGATGATGCCGTGTCAGGCTCTTGAGAGCTGCGAATATTCCGACGAGAAAATAACCAGACCCATCAACACCACCACCCTCACCTCTCCCAAACTAATATTAACACTTAACCGACGGGACGAGTAGTATCTACTGTTGAAACAAAATCAAAGGTATGATTTTGTCCGCTAATCTTGGAAACCAGAATTTTTTTGTTTTTTACGAATAAAAACTAAGAAATAACGAAAGGAACGCGGTTCATACGAAAACGTCCGAATTTCGGAACTTACAACAATTCAAGACTCAAACTACCTTGTTAATTATGGGATAATTATATTACCGAATTTGCAGTGGTCGCTTCGTCAATGCAACTTGACCCTTGGGGTAATATTCCTCCTGATGAGCTGACTCGAACGATCAGCTGGGACTCCAGTACGCAGTGATGAGGCACTTTACGGGATGATTCAACCCATCCAGGTTCTGGGACAATTTATGCTCGCTCGACAGTAATTGATCCTTATTGCTGGCTGCGTTTTTCTCCCCCACATTCAAAATGGTTGGGCACGCTGTAACCACACACACGGTTCATCCAGTCACCCCGCCTGAGTGTAATTCCCAGCCTCGAATCGGTTCACACGTTGTATTAGAATGCCTACGTGCGTTCACAATTTGTTTGTTCGATTTTGTTGTTGTTGGGTTGTTTTGCTACACCTTTTTTTTGTTTGCGTTTCTTTTCCACGATTTATTAAACCACAACGGTATCGTTTGGGGTATATATTTTTTTTTACTTTTTTTTCACAACAGCGCATAAACACTAATAACGTATAGCATATTACGTGACTATCTTTTAACCTTCGAATGGTCACACGTTTGGGTGCGTGTTGGTATCTCGGATTTGTCCCTTACACGTAATACTAATTATGGCTTTCTTTTCACAGTTACAAATACAATTATTTTTACCTCGTAATGTCTTCTAATGATGGTGTGTTTTGCTGCTGCTGTGATGGAGAATTTCCTCGTTGTAGCCTCGTTCGAATTCAAAACGTAAAAGACCCATCGTTTTCTCTCATCACCATGAAGAAAACTCTACCTGTCACATTTTGACAATTTCCATGACGTTTCTATGTCATTGAACCGGAATAATAGTGCCATCTGCCATTAAGACGACTGGCTAATCAAAGACCCAAACCGACCCATGCAAGTTTGCGGTAAAACAGCAAAATGCGGTAAGAAAATAAACCGGATCTCCTCGTACACCAGTTACCACGTAACAAACTGTATCCATTTTGACAAAATATCAGCTGGTAAATCATCATCCCAGTCCAATTTGCGTAACCAACGCTTCTGAAATAATATTTTAATAACGACTATAGATGGTGCAAGCCATGGAATATTTTTGACGATTCTGAAAGTAATCTTTTTGTGTACTTCATGTTATCATTCAGCGTTACATTAAATTGAAAAATATTTATTTTTGGGACCCAGGTCAAAACAAGGACCTTTATTATTTGGTGGTTATTGTCGAGGTTGATTGGATTTCCAGACTCATTTTGATTGTCACCGCATAATACAGGTTCATTTGAGATGATGTTTCCTTCAGCACAACAGCTTCACTTATGTCGTTTGAGCCGGTTAACAAATCGTCAACATAAAAATTGTTTCGAATGACTTCAGCTACTTCTGGATTAAGAAGTGCGTTGTCTGTTGCCAGTTTAAACAGCGTTCGGATTGCCAGAAACGGTGCTATGATGATGTTCCGTACGTCACCGTTTTCAAGCGAAAATATGAGATCGGATGCTCAGGTGACTCTCGCCAAACTAACCGCTGAAACTCTGTATCTTCATTTCGAACCATGACTTGGCGGTACATCTTTTCTACGTCTGCACATAATGCAATTGGATGAGTACGGAAGCGCAAAATAATTGACCAGATAGACCGCTGAATGGTCGGGTCGACCAATAATGTATTTCAATCGTAAAATTGCCAGAAACGCTGACTGTCCATAGCTTAGGGGATGCCTTTTTGAACGGTGGTGACACGTGATATCTGCCATCCTCCGCTCTAGTAACTGTTTGTTTGTAAAATTCCTCAGCTTCTCCTTCTTCCTTGTTCTTCCTTGTTAAATTAAGCCACTCATGCGAACAACTTGAAACACACTACCTCCCCAATTGATGAATCGGACACTAATAAATAAAGATAAATACCGAAAATGGTTAAATTGCCGAGGTCTGTATGTTCCACAGTTTTATGTTCGAAGGTCTATTGAGGCAACCGTTAGTAGAAAGGATTAAGAGTGACATTACCATCGATACGCTCAATTGAACGCAAGCTGGTACATCTTGGAAGTATCGTACCTGTACATAAACCACAGAAGTCAACATAGCATCCAAAACTATAGCATCACACCAACCCATGTGTCAGCTGATTGAAGTACTTCAGCATATAGAAGCCGCAATGGAACGTTTTTGGAAGTTTAAAAAAATTATTCCAGTTAAACCTCTAGTCACAGAAGAGCAGTTATGTCTAGATCTGTATCATTCTAGGGGAGATATTATTCACTTAGGAAACGATTAGGCCATGATGCAGGTGTTTTATTTACTACAACATAGCATCCGAAACTATAGCATCACACCAACCCATGTGTCAGCTGATTGAAGTACTTCAGCATATAGAAGCCGCAATGGAACGTTTTTGGAAGTTTAAAAAAATTATTCCAGTTAAACCTCTAGTCACAGAAGAGCAGTTATGTCTAGATCTGTATCATTCTAGGGGAGATATTATTCACTTAGGAAACGATTAGGCCATGATGCAGGTGTTTTATTTACTACAACATAGCATCCGAAACTATAGCATCACACCAACCCATGTGTCAGCTGATTGAAGTACTTCAGCATATAGAAGCCGCAATGGAACGTTTTTGGAAGTTTAAAAAAATTATTCCAGTTAAACCTCTAGTCACAGAAGAGCAGTTATGTCTAGATCTGTATCATTCTAGGGGAGATATTATTCACTTAGGAAACGATTAGGCCATGATGCAGGTGTTTTATTTACTATACCAGCCATATCATCAAAGAATCAAGTTCCACCCTAAGATTTAGCGTTGTATTCGATGCCTCTGCCAAATCAAATAATGGCTATTCATTGAATGACGATTTGTTGGTCGGACCGTCCATCCAGGAGAATTTAAACAACTCGCTGGTCATACATTGAAAAGATGTTTAGGCAGATTGCGATTTCCAATACCGATTAAGATTTTATGGAGAAAAACCTCAAATTCTACAGTAAAACATTAACGAGTGTTATTAAATCCTGATGCAAGCAGTGTTATTAAAACCGATTTTTATATGGATGATTTGATGGCCAGCAGTAACAGCATCCCTAGTGCTAGCTAAAACTAGCAAGAACTTCCCTAGTGAAGTATGATGGCTTTAACATGCGCAAAATTGTCGGCCAACCATTTGTTACGATTGGAGAACAATCCAAAGGAGAACCGTGAAATGATGTCTTGGAAAATTACCGATAATAGTCATCTGCTCTGCAGACTACTTTCATTTTAGGATGTCAATATCATCATCCTAGGATAACAAAGCGGTCTTGTGCCTCTCAGAAACGACTCGTACCTTCGATCCGTTGAGCCTTAAGCCGTAACGGTTGGCCTGAAAATCATATTCCAATCATTACGGTTAGAGGGTGTTAAATGGGATAAGGAGTTGCAACCAACCGTCCTGAACAAGTATCTAACAATTCGCGAAAAGCTCGAACGCTTACAATTCTTGCGTAGTTTCAAGTGATTTACTCATATACCGATTAATAAATCGTTCTTCAATGGCTATCTAAACCACCAAAAATACTTAAACCATTTCAGGCTAACTGTTCAGCACAAATCGTTATGAATGATATTTTGTACCAGCCATTTTGCATGAATCTCTCATTTCGCACCAATCTCATGAATTCTTCGAGGAGTTGACTTTAAAACCTATGAATCTGCGTGGATTAGCCCACGTTTTAGGATTTATTTTACCATTGCTCATTAGGTAGAGTCAACCGATTTATCTTTCCTTGATGTTTAGCAACAACAATATTTAGTAATTTCTTTTTAATGGTTTCATAAATATTTAGGTTAGGGAAGAATGTATACCTAACGCGAGCTTGATGAATGAATAACTGTTAAGTTTTTAGTTTGTCTAGTCCATTTGAGAAAGTTGTTATTTGTGAATTTATGTTTGAAATTAACCCTCGCGTATTCTTCAGCTAAGACGTCAAAGCTCTTGTTACATAATGTGCCCACAAAACTGGGAAGTGTATGTCTTCTTAAACCGAGTGAATTTAGATTAGTTTTCAAGGCGTTATTTGCATCAGTCGTAATTGGTTAAACAGATATGCCACGGTACACACTTAAAAATTTTGCTGCGATTTATGATGCAACCGTGGCATCGGCGCATATACGATGCAATCGTGCATCAAATTCTGATGCAAAGCATGCATTGAAAATATTTACTATGCAATTGCGTCTAAAACTAATGCAGTAGTGTGTCGCAAGAAAATTTCGATATAATCTGGAGTGATTTATTTTTTAGCGAATTTATAATAATTCGCTATTAGTCGGGTCTGTCGTGAGGACTATGATAACTAAAATTTTATACAGAGATTTTGAAATCTCATGTAGTATATAATATAAAACTAACCGGTTTTTGCATCGGTTTTATTTTATATGATACAAATTGCATTGGAATGCGATCATAAATTTTATTTGTTTTGTTTTAAAACTAATATCCTCTCGTCTCGGAACATTGTTATTGTTGTACTCTACTAGTACGTACATTTGGCTCATAAATTGTTGTACATATACATTTAACTCAGTTTTATTTTGATTACACCAATCCCGGTGAACGAAAAGTCTTTGCTTACGGGAAAAGGATTCGATTTACGAATTTTATTTTTGTTCTTATTAAAACGTGTGTTCTAGGCTCGAGTTTTTTCTAGAATATGTTGGGTTCTTTAATTTAATTTGTTCCTTACTTTAAATAAATTCTATAAATTGAAATTTTGTCGAAAGTCCTGACTTTAAAGAAACAATAAAGTTGTCGGCAAATATAATTCAATTTATTTTATTATTATTATTTTTTAAACATACCGGAAGGTCAGGGAAGATTGTGATTGCAACATTCTTGATCAGGGGGTCTATTTAATTATTTACGCTTTGAGGATAAACTCAATATAATCAAATATGTTAACGATCCAAAGACCTTTTGCCATGGAATGATGTTTTTCGACGATCTTTCTTGTTGAATTCAGGTTATGTTTTAGTGAAGTGTGTGAATGTTAGATATAAATCAACCCTGCTTTTAGTTGGATGAATTTAAATATAGGTAGCTTAATGACAATACCGAATTTCAATTTAAATGTTTTACAATAGCAACGAAATATTTAGGTCATCATATGTATGATAATGCTGTCGAGTAATTACGAACGTGAAATCCCTCGGTTAGATGGTGTTGGGTGGGAAGATAGGGTAAAATAAGGTTACAAACAGCATATGATGAGATGACCCGTAGATGTGAATTAAATAACCTAACCAGTCTATTATGACTGATGCCGAATACATATGATGAGTATTAGTATCCTTTACCACAACCACAGCTAACCCAAATTAATAAACTAACAAAATCTACTCTAGAGTGTGAATTTAATTGTAACTAACATTTTAATATATTTAATTAGTTAGAAAATGACTTTGCTGCGGTTCGCCCTAGTCGTTTCTGTGACTAACATCCTTTCCTAAATAACCTTATCTGTTAAGGATGCAGGCAGGGCCTGGGCCCGCATGATGCTGAAATATAATTCGCAACCAGATATAATTTGTTATTTGATTGTTGATATTTCAGGATTATGGTAACGTACCTAGGATCGCCGTTATGGCTGGCCTGTACGCCTCAATCATATCATATCATATCATATCATGATACAAATTGCAATGGAATAATTTCGTTGGTAGGAAACATTTATAATGTAAATTTGACGCTATTAACATCGAAATTGGTTCTGAGTTCTGATACAATTTTCATTGAATCGCTTCTTTCAGTGTTAGTAACATCGAAATGTTATTAGATTTAATTTTGCATCTTACATTATGTTGCAACGCAAGAAGCTTCGAAAAAAATCGATGCATTTTATTTTTCATTTCGAAGTAAATTATATTCAAATTATTTTCGATGTATAGGTTACATCGAAATTCGATACAAGCAAATGTCGGACGCATATGCGATGCTAATATCAGAAAATTTTCAACTGTGTATGTAGATCGCAATTCCTCTTTCATGTGATCATAATTGCGGTAGGTAGCGTACGGGTACATTGTTTGTTAACTGGTATACCTTGAGCAAATAATTTTGTGGCTTACTTTGAAAATCGTTCTTCCAATTATCATGAGCTCAAGTTATAACTGTGACGTTTTCGGTGTATTTTCGAATGGGAATATTTCAATAGTGCTGATGATTGCTTCATTAATATTTTGGAACTGGTGTTATATATAGGATCGACTTTTTTTAATAGTTTAAGATGTTGGGAGTGCAATTAACCTTTACGCACATTAGGACGATTGTCAACATGCTGAGGTTGGTACTAAGCTATTCTGCTTGTGTATTTCATTGATGTTCAGTGCTTTGAGATTATCGTGTGAGATTCGATTTGTGTTCTTTGAGATTATATTCTATAGGTAAAATGCAAATTTTTGGATTGGTCTTTCTCGGTAGCTATTTACCTTGCAATGAACCACACCGACCTTGTCATCTGTGCCGCGATAGAGATCCTTAATGTTGCCTAGAAACCATTAGAGTGGTTGTCTTCGTGTTATTATAATCTGCGTTGTAATGATGTTGAATATCAGCATAACCTAATTGTCGAGAAACCTTGTATCAGTCAACTCCAGCGATTGCTTAAAGTTACAGGCTTCTTCATTCACGATTAATGATTCTCTAATACTAAAATGTCCCGGAGTTAAGATGACCGTGTCTTCGATGTCTGAAAACGTGGAGCACAGTGGTTTAGAATTAAAACATGCTTCTATTTGACTTAACAATGTTCATATTTTTTTGTATCTCAATATCGTTTCATGTAAAATTCTTTTGAGGGGGTATTTAGCTCATTTCACGAATGCCCCGAACCATTCAACGAAAGGAAGACTTGCTGGGAATGAATTTTTGCCTCCATGATATAATATTAAATATTTTCGAGATGTAGGTTTTGTTGCGTCTTTAAATGTTGTACCACAATCCTGTAGAAGTGGCTGCACAGTTCTAGGCGGAAAACAAATCGTTTCAGTGCAGTTATTTGGACATTTTAGGTTTAATCACTAACAACGCCTAGATGTCCTGCATTTTTAGCAGCTGAATACCACAATGCATAATGTACATTTTGTATTGTAATCCACTCAAGATTTTAGTTTTATTGAACCAGCATACTCATTTGCCGTGTGTTTAAATGGTCGGGATGGTGTAACACGCGATGGTGGCAGCTGTCCGAGTAACGCTGCTGCTTCATTTATTTTATACTCGTGCCGGCAACAACCAGTAAGCGTTGCGCTATTCTACTTGCTATTCTCATTGCCAATAATTATTTTGAGCGGGAAAATCCACAATAAAATGTTTTATATATTTTGCGAAAACCCCTGATGACCTTACTGTGGTCTATTTATAAAAAGGCATATGTCGAGTTACGACCAATCCAAATTTTTTAAATATTCGAATTTCCAGTAAAAAAGTACTGGGCACATCTCATAAAGAGTCGAAGTGATTTAAAACCAAATTTTGACGTCCTATAACATCAACAGAAAATACTTGTGCACTTTTATATATAGAACACAGAATTTTGGGGAACTGTCTTTTGTATTATTTAGAAACTACGCAAGGGTAGTAAAAGCCGGGGGAGTGTCTTGACATTTTGATATTTTAAAAGAATTTAAATAGTTGCCCCTTAATATTTTATATGCAAATGAATAAAAATTACTGGTATGAAGTTTCTAAGGTCAATCAAAAGTGTAGCTACACAAATTACTAAAAAAGTGTAGCGTACACAAGAAATATTTTTAAAAGTGTACAAGAATAATCTATATTTAACATACAAATAATTTATAAGAAAAACAACGTAAACTAAAGGCCTTATTCCATGGTAAATATTTGCTGTCAGCAAAAATAAAATTGAGAAAAAAATATAGGTTTTACTGGTTGTGTACGAAACAATAAAATGCTGTCAGCAAAATTTAACTGAGAGAATAGTTGTGATGGTGGTAGTGTGTTGCCATAATGCTGCTATAAAAAATGTAAACTGAAGTATTTTTTATGGCAGTATTGATCACATATCTACAAAAAATGCATGTAAAAATAAGAAATTTTTCTCACACTAATGCAAAATAAGTCGTTCGCTATTTTTATAGTCAAATGTCGATTTGTTATTTTTTCGAGTATAAATTTGTTAATGTTAGTGGTTGTTGGTGGTACATATATAAAAATTAAAATTTATAAAAAATCGTAATGTACGAAAATGTAAAAATTAAAACTTGAAATATAAGCGAAGCATATTAATACTCAATTTAAATAAAACAATTTAACAATACCTTTTATTACTTATTATATTTGTTTTTTACTTTTATTAATTCGATCGACATGTTTTATGTTCAGCATGGAAGTAAACTAACTCCCCTCTACAGTTCATACATAATACCAGTATATACCAATGAAATCATAAAATAATGGAATAATGATACCATAAGTCTCCAATAGGTGGCATTAATAAATAAAAAAAATATTGTCGCATTACATTCGGTCTTCCTGACAACCTTGTTTGTCCTCAATCTTCCCCTTCTTCCTCGGAACCGAGCAACTCGAAATCGTCCTCCGGTGTTTCGACCAATCTCAAATGATCAGCGGGTATTACTCCAATATACCGACGTCTACCGCCAGCATTTGTCAGCTCTTCGACTCGATATCTGTCTCCGAACAAGATTTTTGTAACATTATACGGCCCTCTAGACCTGCGGAGCAATTTCTTACTTTCCCCCGTAGAAGGCGGCTCACGAAATACAACGACTTTATCATCCACTTTTTTATTTTTTAGGTGATTTGAATTTAACATCAAACCTTTCTTTTTGGTGGTTTTGGTTCAACTTGATCTGTTCTGATGCCTCTTCTTTCATCAGCCCAGTTGCTCGCGGAGTAGCAGTTGCGTTCAACACATGCACGATGTGATATGCTTTTAACGAAATATTTCAAAACTCCCAGATGAGAAAGTTGATCCACGATTACCAACAATACGACTTGGCAACCGAAAATGAGTCGCGAACTCCACAATGGTTTTCTCAACGAATCGTGACGAAGTGTCTTTGACTGTTTTTAAATAAACATACTTGGTGAAAGCGTCGATCATAACCAAAACATGTGATTGATTTTTATATCTTTTTACGAACGAACCCAATAAATGATCCAAATGCCAAGTGTGACAAGGGACGGGTATTTTCTCGATCGGATGTAACTCTATTCCATTAGCGTCGTGATTTTTCCTATTATAGAGATATTCACAGCAAGTGACAATATATTTATTTACGAATTGATGCATTTTAGGCCATCGGTAAACCTGACGGAGCACTGACAACGTTTTTTCTTGACCAAAATGACCCAGGTCATCATGAAATGTGCAAAGTAGTTGCCCTTTAATACCCTTAGGAACGAAAAAAACAACCAATCGCCGATCTTCTTATACAACCGGCAATTTTCAATACAAAAGTCTTTATTTTTCGGGTTCTTTAAATTTGCTTTTATTTCCTCTACTTCACTGTCATTGTCTTGTAACGTCTGAATCCGGTCATGGACGGTTCAATGTCTCTAACTAAATCTACAAGGTTGCGACTTAAGGCGTCCACATGCACCATTTATTTACCACTGCGATGTCTTATGTCAAAATCGTATTCAAGTAGCTGGAGCCACCACCTGTCTATTCGGAGAATAATGTCTCTTTTCGTCGAAGCTGTCCTTAAAAACAAAACATCTAAACCTGTCATTCTACACCAGCCAGAACCTCGAGCTCGTAACTGTGAAACTTTTTCTCAAACTCTGTCGTTTGCCTGCTAAAGTGCGATACGAGAGGGATGGAGCTCTCCATGCGATTCCGTCATTGTTACGCATTCTGATCCTAAATCTACAAACGCCCTATTATCCTAATACCATTAATATTGACTGATTTGAAATACTCGTTATCCAAACTTTCGACTCCATTGGCAGTCCTAGTTTTATCGATTTTATCCTTCAATTTTTTAGGACATGCAACTTCATAATGACCTTCACCCCGACAAAAAGCACAAATCAATTTAGGCTTATAATTGTTATTGTTGCAATCTCGCGAAAAATGGTTATCAAAATTGCATTTAATTTCATTATGATATGCGGGCTTGTGTGATTTAACATTAACAATATTTTTGATTTTTTTTTAATATACCGATGGGTTCAAACACTGATTGAAAATTCTGGATTGCTAAGGCACATTTGATTTTTTCATCACTATCACCCAATCCGGATATTATATACTTAATTACCGTTTGATCATCTTAATCAATTTCACCAGCGATTTTTCGAATAGAATACGCGAATTCTGTCAAGCTCTCTGATGGTCGTCTTTTCCTACTTGCCAATGTGAAATGAACATCAGCCACATCCCCATGTTTATTGAATTCTGTTATAAGCGCGCCACGAAAATCTACCCAACCATGTGTCACACTTGCCACTGACTGATACCAAAACTTGGCAATTCCCTTCAACGGTTTGTAGCGCCGTACAAAACGATTATATCATCCAATCTATAAAAAGACTTTAATCTATCGACGACACTCACCCAACATCATCTGGTTATGAGAACCTTGACCCTGCAACGGCTGATAACTTCGACCACCGCATGGTGAATTATTATTTTCGGACCCCAAATTCTGTACGGGATTGTACGTTACATAGTTCAATAAAGTTGTACTGCGGATATTGATTCCCAGGAATTGACGAAAAATAACCAAATTGTGGGTGAACCGCATTACCGTCCTGTTGAAATTGCACAAAATTTATTGCATTTTCATGCCTTCTAGTGTTCCCCAGACAATAATTACTATTTTGCCCAATACCATTATTCAGCATATCCACCGGCAATTTTCTAAACGTTGTTTGTTATTTTGGTATTTCTCCATTTTGCAGCGCGCTCGACGATAAACCCCGTTTAGGTCTATCCACATTTAAAAAAAAATTCCTTTATCGATGAAATTTATTTTTGGTATATCCCACTTCTAATTTATAAACGAAGAATATTAATACTCAATTTAAATAAAACAAATTAACGATGCTTTTATTACTTATTATATTTCTTTTTAACTTTTATAAATTCGACCTACATGTTTTATGTTCAGCACGCGAAGTAAACTCGCTTCCTCTACAGTTCATACATAATACCATACCAATGAAATCATAAAATATTGGAATAATGATACTATAAGTCTCCAATAGATGGCACTAATAAATAAAAAAAATACCGTCGCATAACATAAGAAATTTTTAGGTTATGCCAAAATGTAAAACCATAAAATTTTACTATAAAAATGAAATAAAAAATAGTTCTTTTCTTTGTCACTCTTATGTAATTTTAAGATTTTTTTGTTTTGCGTTTTATCAGTAAAAAAATTGCTGCTAGCATTCCATGAAATTTAAGCATAATATTCAGTTAATAATTTCAAATTAAAACCAAACGAAAAATATACTGATATCATTTATCTGGCCCGCGATCACAATTGTGTACGTATAAATCGTGTGCGAAAGGGAATCATGGAAATAAAACAAACTATGGTTAACTATGGTTACACACACATTTGTGAACTTAAATTGAAGCAAAAAAAAAAAATTCTGGTCGGAAAAGGGATATACAAATATTAATGTTTTCAAAGTTTTAAATATTTACCAATTGAAGTTAACCCTATAATTTACAATCCATCCTAGAGTTTCCGCAATATATATAGCCACTTTATCGATTTTATCTTTATTTTTATCAAGATATCAAATTTTGTCAGAAAAGGCCAACCCTTTTTATATACACGGGATATACCAATTTGAAAATGCTTAAATGCCTATTATTCGATAATAGTAGTGGCTATATTGCGGAAACTCTAGGATGGTTAATTATGGGTGTAACTTCATTTGGTAAATATTTAGAACTTTGAAAACATTAATATTTGTATATCCATTTTCCGGTCACAAAAAAATTTTTGTTTCTTCTTTTTAAGTCCACCACACACAAATGTGTATGTAAATAATGATAGTTTATTTTGGTTTCTGTTTTTAGATTCATGATACTCTTTCGCACACGGTTTTTACATACACAATTGTGATCGCAGGCCGGAAGAGGAATATCAGTATAGTTTCAGTTTGTTTTTAATTCGAAATTATTAACTAAATGTTAGTTTACGTTTGTTTTTATTTGTATGTTAAATATTATTATATTATTCTCACACACTTTTAAAAATATTGTTTGTGTACTTTTTTATTAATTTGTGTAGTAACACTTTTATTTAACGTTAGAATCTTCACACCGGTATAAAATTAAAAAAAAATGTAAGATTTAGTATCAATCGCGTAGATCGGATTTAGTATCAATCGGATCGCGGAGATGGCATGCAAAGTCGTTTGGCTAGAATGTAACGCGTTAATCGAGGTTATCCTTCTGGTAAATATTGTATCTTCACTTATGCCTATAATAATAAATATACATATACATTTTTTTCAATTGAATCTCATACTTGTAGTTAAAAATGAACATACGATGGGTTGAAGAAAAATAGCGAGAAAAACCGCAAAACGGAAAAAGGAAATTTGCTTCATCGTACGGTTCTATACATTATGGGGTAGGATGAAAATTGATTTACTCAACGTACACAAACAAAAAAACATACTCAAACATTATGTTTGGTATTTCCTAGTGTACTGTTGTATTTTTACATGTACGAGTATAACGATTTATGAAATGTCGACATATTATTATTAATAATGTATAACGTATCAAGATAATTTTATGATTTATTATTTTGGTTGTATATACGCGTACGGTATGACATCGATTGTTGTTTTCTATATATGGTGTAGCAATTTCCCACCCCTTCAACCTTATTTTCCAATAGATTAATTAATTTATCGTGCACAAATATAATATATAATTAAAAAACTTTTTTAGAAACTACAAAACTATATGAAACAAAACTTTTTAATAATCATTATTAACAAACCAACTGTGGAGTATTTTCAAAATAAATAAAAAGTTTAATTATAAATGGCAGAAAGGTAATAAGTACCTAACAAATAAACTATACATTAATGTTATGATATATAGTTGTGTTCATGAGCATGTTTCGAACAACTCTCGTTCTTCACTTAAGTTGCTGTTGTGTTCGAATGAAGCAAAAGTTTTAATTAATCGTACAAATTTAATGATTAGCTTTGAAGAGTGTATAAGGAACAATGGCATATAACATAAAAGAAGTAAGTTAGGTAATTGATGGATTTTAATTAAGACACTTGGATACAACTTTTAATATCAAATGTGTCATCGTATTTCATTTAATCTTGACTTACATACGAAAATCAATGAACTGTCACAAATAATACTGCTTTTACAAATGTGAAGTCACTTTATATTATAACACTGAGAGAGCAGGAGAACCTGTATTAAACATACATATATCCATTTCTGTTTTATAATTCCCACGTATCTAATAAATAATCCCAATATTTATATACCACCCAACAATTCACCCTCTATCGGCAATTTTTAACATTTAATTATGTGTTTTGGATGAAGAGGGGGCCTTCTCGACTAACTTGAAGCATCACTCACAATATTATAAGATTGTGGTGAACAGATGGTGGTGGAAGTTGCAGGACGAACCTTTGTTTTCACCTCGCTAGCAAGTCAACGCCTTAAATGATCGATACAATTTTGGTGTCAAATTTTGCATAAAGCCCCACTTTCGGTTAATTTAATTTAAAATTAAAATTATTAATCTCTACATACGTTATAACTAAGAAAATGTAGGGTGGGCAGTCTTCTATAAACGACCATAGATGTTTTACGTGATAAAGTCATTATAGCGGTTAGGGAAATGATAAATTGTATGGGTTTGCTAAATTAACTTATTTATTATATTGTATAAGATACCGGAAATTTGACAGCGAGCGGAAAATAAGAGATTACGTTACTCGCCGCAAGTGGCAGCACTATCACTAAAAAGAATTGCGTTTGTTATGTATTTACCAGCGGAAATTCTTTATTCACTATGTATCACATTTTTCACTAAATAAAACATCCCAGCTGAATAAAATATTAAAAGTGATCCTTAAAATAACAAATTGATTGATCTCCGAAGTAAATGAACTCGGTATATCAAATCTTGAAATTTAACAATATTCCGACTTTCCGCCATTTCCTATCGAATAACGATGAAATTTGGATAGTAGTATTTATCAGGGATTTTAAAGTATTTTTTTGACAAAATTCTAGGATTTGTTCGTGCTGGACTAAACTGGTCATTCCACAACAGGGCCAAACATGTGACCCCTAGTGGAAAAAATCGAATATTTATACCAAAAAATTATACTGAGAAATACCAAAATCAATTTATTTTTGTATAAATGATTAGTTTAAATAGAAAATATACTTTAAACTGGTTAAAATTTAATATATTTATAGACCAAAATTCTGCTTAAATTATACATCTCAAAAATTATACCAATTTAAATATGAATTTTGTATATAAAAATATTTAAATTTAGTCAAGATTAAACATAAATATACATAAAATATTTTAACCTAAAATTAACTCTTAAATTCAAATTTTAAACTAAATTAAGTATATTTGGGATAAATACTTAATACGGTAGTTTTATAGTTTAATTATGGTTAAATATTTTATACAAATTTAAATATGAATTTTGTATATAAAAATATTTAAATTTAGTCAAAATTAAACATAAATATACATAAATTATTTTAACCTAAAATTAACTCTTAAATTCAAATTTTAAACTAAATTAAGTATATTTGGGATAAATACTTAATACGGTTGTTTTATAGTTTAATTATGGTTAAATATTTTATACAAATTTAAATATGAATTTTGTATATAAAAATATTTAAATTTAGTCAAAATTAAACATAAATATACATAAATTATTTTAACCTAAAATTAACTCTTAAATTCAAATTTTAAACTAAATTAAGTATATTTGGGATAAATACTTAATACGGTAGTTTTATAGTTTAATTATGGTTAAATATTTTATTCAAATTTAATTATTAATTTTGTATTTAGAAATATTTAAATTTAGTCAAAATTAAACATAAATTTAAAAAATTATTTTAAGCGAATTATTGGAATCGAAAATTGTATTACACATTTTAGAAAAATAATTTTTTTTAATCATCACTCTTCATCCCGCACGAGAGACGAAATTCCCGCAAAATAGAAAATTTCCCACGACCCAGCAACACTGATGCGCATCAATACTATCGTGCTGAAAAAATATATTTAGTTGTAATCGTATTTCGCGGTCTTTTGTATGTTGGTGTGCTGGTGTAGTTTACAGCAAATGAAATAAACCAAATTAAGTATATTTTAAGTTTAATTGTGTATTTAAATATATTGATTTATATTGTTAGGAATTAAACTTTACATAGTTATTGCTTTGGTGGTGCAGTGGTTAAGGTGTACACCGCTAAGTGTTATCATCCGGAAAGTCGCCGGTTCGAGTCCAGTCGAAATCCAAAATTATAAGCGATTATTATTCTAATTAGGAAAATTCTAGAATTATAATAACAACGGCGTGAAATAATTAATGCAGGGGAATGATGACGTGGCATGTCCGCGAATACAAACAACTACATGGAAATGATTTAAAATTGACAATAAATGGAACATTTTCATTATATTCTATCTCAAGTTTAATTTTTGTTTAAATTTAAAAATTATACTAAAATTATATTGCCATAACCCACTAAAATTATACTTAAATAATTCTTAATTTGGTTGTTTTTTTATCATAATTAATACCTTAAATGCACCTATTTTGGTATAATTTTTATAACACAAAATATATAAAAATTATACTTTTAGTAAGATAATGTTCTAAAGTATAATTTGTGTTTAATTTTAAAAATTATACTAAAATTATATTGCCATAACCTACTAAAATTATACTTAAAACATCCTTATTCTGGTTCTTGTGTTATCTTAATTAATACATAAAATACACTGATATTGGTATTAATTTTATAACACAATATACAAAAATTATACTTTTAGCTAGATAATTTGCGAAAGTATAATTTCTGTTTAATTTCAAAAATTATACTTAAATTATATTGCCATAACCTACTAAAATTATACAAAAATTATCATTAAATTTCTATGAAATCGTAAGTTTATTTTTAGTATAAAAACTTTCAATTTTTCCACTAGGGACTGTATGTAGACTTTTGTAATATAAATTTTATAAATTTTATTAGGAAATTATTATTATTATTTTTTTTTTTTTTGCAATAATAATTTTCTTTGTTTATTCATATTTTTCAGTTAGTATTATAATAGTAAGTTCATTTCATTTTTCACGATTTTGCAAATTTTAGTGGTGTATGTAGACTGTTGTGCTTGTGACTGACTGTATGTATAATAAAACTAAGTTGACCCCGATGGATTCAAATTTATTTCCTCCAACAACTCTTACACACTACTGTAAATTTAGCAACGCATTAAACAATTTAATAATGCTTTGAAAAAATTATTTATTTAAAAAGTATAGATTATTTAACTTTAAGTATATTTAGGGTGACGGCAACTCAGTATTTTGGACATTTCATTTAAATAGGTACTCTTACATATATACATAAGGCTTACATATCATTTTGTATTTACAACAAAAAACTTATAGACGTACCACTATAGCCATATTCAAATGCCAATCTGTTATACATGCCTCTTACGTACCATGAAGAAAATATATGCGGAAATTTGCCACTTATAATCATACCATTACGAAATGTGTTTATGTATGTGGATGTGTGTGTGTGTGTGTGTGTGTGTGTGTATTTATGCTTGTGAAAATGAAGCTTAAGCTAAAATTTATTTCGCACTCAATTTCACGATTGCAAAATAAATTATTGCCACATCTGTTTACCTACCCATCCGCCTTACACCCTTATTACCATATCGTACAGTACTACTAGAAGTTTTTTTTTTATTATCATTACAACCATGATGATTATTATCATGAATATTCTAATTATTTCATTAAAAGTGCAAACATAAAAAATGTCTGAGTATGTTTATGCTTTTGTTGTATATAGTATATGGCTAGATAAATTTATGTACATCTACATAATATAGGATATATTATTATTATGTACCGAGAAAAGTCTAAAACTAAATATTCTGGCTGTGTATATATGTATGTGAATACTTAAGTATGTTGATATCCATACATACAACACAAATGTAATATGGGAAGAGCTTTAAAATTTAATTTATGAATTTTTAATGAATATCAACTCTATACGTATATATCTAGGTTCTACAGAAGCATATGTGTATGTATATAATTACGTATTATCCATATATGGAATATACTGTAATTAGGCAAATTTGTCGAGAATGTGTTTTATACACAAACAGGTATGCTGCAAGGCATTTTTTATGATGTGTGCTAAAATTCCAATAAATCTATCAAATATTTTAAAACAAATCCGTTAATACCGAGAGTTTATCTAGGCTAATTGACGATAGTCACTTTTGTTTTATATTCTACGATTTAATTAAAATCGCATTCTTCAATTTATGGGAATTAAAAAGCTGTAATGCCATACGCTTGTCATGGAAATTTCAGTATTATACGCGTTCAATATACTCTGTATTTCGGAAGACAGGCACGCAAAATATTTTCATGATATTTTATTTTGTAAAATAAACATATTTTATACTCCTAAATTTATTGCTTTACGCAATCATAAGTTTTTGACCGAAAACTAGAATTGATTCGATAACAAAAAATTTAATATGTTTATTAGGCATTACGGACCCGTGGCGAGCTGCAGCTATCGGGGGGGTCACAGGTGGTGGATTGTGAACGGCCTATCGATAGGTAGGTTAGCGGTGAATTAAATAAACCGTCCCCAACCGCAGTTCTGCTGGAAGGAGAGTCTCAGAGAACGGGGGAGTGGTTAACCTCTGTTCACTAAATTCTGAGTGCCTATGATACCCAGTAGGGAAAGGCGAACTGATGGCGCCATAAAATCATCGACCACAACCACGGT
The DNA here is from genome assembly GCA_932526605.1 of Nephrotoma flavescens. NCBI lineage: Eukaryota > Metazoa > Arthropoda > Insecta > Diptera > Tipulidae > Nephrotoma > Nephrotoma flavescens. The sequence goes on from OW052220.1 coordinate 258,038,781, forward strand.
GAACTGAGCGTCACGTCTCCTTGCGCTCTCGAGCCTCCAGGTAGTGAGTAGGTGGGTGAATGAGTGGGAGGATGTTGGACGGGGCGTGGCGGGTGGGGTACTCGGTGAGCCAATGGGTTGGATTAAGGTGTTACGCGACCCATGCTGATGATCGACTAGACTGGGGACCCATTTAACAAAGCCCAGTCGTGAACGGAGCCCTCTGGATACCTGGCGACCTCCAGTTGTATTTAGTCTTACCTGCGTATACGGATCTCTGCGCAGGTGGACGTATTTCTCCGATACTCGTGGGAATAAATGAAAGTTTTTAAAAAAAATAATAAAAACAAGGGGACCGGTACCCACCAAAAACTGGAAAGTACTATAGAGGGGAGTAACTCTAACCAGAAAGGTGGGGCTCCCTTATCTGAGGCAGGGGTAAGCAACACCATGGCATCGAAGCCAGGTGAAAGCGGAACCGCCAAACATAAGAGCGGGGGACTGAAAGAGATCCGCCCAGCAAAGCGACGGTACAGAGAGATACGGTCGGCGTGTAGAATTCTGAAGAAACTGGCTGCGACCCCTGAGAGGCAGCTTACAGTTGCGCAGAAGGAATCTGTAGCATGGGCTAAAAAAACTGTCGGCCGCAATAGCTCGGAGCGGGTCCTTGTGTCTAAAAGAAAGAGGTCCCAGGATGAGCTTGAAGCAGAAGGCAGTAAGCGGGCCAAAGTGCAAGCAGACATGACGTCGGGTGCTTCTAAGGAGCAGAAACTGAAATTATTCCGTGAAATCCTGGAGGAGCACGTGCTGGTGCTAGCCGTCATTGACAAAGGTCAGGAAGATGGGAGCACCACATCGAAAAAGTGGAGGGTAGTGTATAATGCACTAAACTCCATCTTCTTGAGGATCCTGAGAGAAAATTCGGGATCCCCCCCCCGTCCTGCAGAGATGCGGGATGGCACCAAGGGCGCGTTAAGCAAACTGCGTGGGCTGTGAAAAACTATGGCTAGCCTCAGCCTATATGGATCGTGAGAAGGAGGTTCCACCGGATAATCTTGGGGAACTGATCCGGCATGCAGGTCAGAAAAAGGTAGGTGTGATACTTGGATGTGATGCAAACGCGCATCACACAATCTGGGGAAGCACAGACATTAACAAAAGAGGTGAGTTATTTTTTGATTACTTATTAAATAATACCCTTGTAGTTTGCAATATTGGGTGTGAACCAACATTCATTGTTAGAAATCGACAGGAGGTTCTAGATGTAACCTGTGCGTCAGATACAATTTTTGATATGATCAGTGGGTGGAGAGTGGCGAAGGAGCACTCATTCTCTGATCACCGATATATTACATATAACCTCAACATCAAACCTGTTGCCCGGAAAGCCTTTAGAAATCCCAGAAGGACAAACTGGAACAAATATGGGGAGGTGTTGAAGGAACTATTGCCGCTGGAGGCTCCTGGACTTCCGGCGACAGTAGAGGAATTAGATGGCATGGTTGATATTGTCACAAAAGCATGCAATCTACCATTTAACGCTACGTGTGCCCTGATAAAACCTAGGGTCAGGCAGAAACCGACATGGTGGACCACGGAGTTGGGAACCTATCGGAGAGCGTGTAGGACAGTCTTTACTAAGGCTAAGAATACCAGGGAAAATCGGGATTGGGATTTCTATACACTCAAAAAAATAATAAGGTAATATTTACAAAAAATGTAATTAAATTTTACTTAAAATCTCGGTTGAAATTGAGTCTAAGTAGCGCAACGCAAACTTTACAAATTTTGTAATTTAAAATTAACTTCATGCTATGTAACAATATTGTCTAAAAAAATTATCTCGTTGCATGTAATATTTACTTCGCATTTTGTTGATTCAACTTATTGGATGAAATAAAATAAAAATATAAAATACGTAAAATGAAAATATGTGTACATGTTAAATTAACTTTAATTTAAGTAAATTTACATCTGCTCAAATAGAAATAATAAAAAAAAATATCTTTGAATTTATAGGTTTTTTTTATTAGATTTTTGGGGCTTCCCTTTTGAGTTTTTCCGACTTTTCTTTTTTCCTAAACCACCACTGTATTGAGACGAACAAAATAAAAAAAACAAAATGTACTAAATATATGAGAAAATGAATTTTCTTGATAACTTTTTTTGGTGAGTTTTTCCAATGTTTTATTAGTTATTATGCTATTCGGGATGGAGACAAATCCAACAAAACAAAAATCATAAAAATCGGTCCAGCCGTTTTTCAGTTATAAATGGTGTAACTAACCCGACTTTGTTTTATATATATATAGATAGAAGTAGTACATAATTTTTTTTTTTTTAAATGGGTCATCGTTTTAGAATACTCGTATTACAAAACAAAAGGTTGATTGCCATATTTAGTTCATTCGCATATTTGGTAATATTTTTTTTTAATTTCGAATAACTATTGAATTGCAGAAGATTTGTTTTTTTGTTGAAATTAAGTGTGTTATACAATTTAAGATATACTTATGGTTTAGATGCCATCTTAAAAGAAAAATAGATATAAATATTAGTCAAGTTATTAAGGTTCTACCAATCTTTACTGGTGAAGCAAAAGACTTAGAAAATTTCATAAATTTAATAAAACTACTACAAGATGAGTCGAAGGTGGCTGAGCAACCGAAGTTGATACACTGAAAAAAAATGTTTTCTTATTGAAAATCGGTTGTACAAAATATAGGTTATAACACTTTCACTTTTGTATTAATAAACTGAATTTTCAAAATGAGAAAAAGATATTGTTATTGATACATATGTAATCATATTGAATGAAATACTGAAAAAATACTGAAACATTCTTATTAAACGTTGATATTTTCATTTTGAAGCTACTCGTTTATTTATTTGAAAAACATTTATTCATTAGGAATATCATGTTATCAATGTGATTACTCTACATAAAAAAAATTTTAAAATCGAATTTGAAAGCAGAAAACATTGTCAAAATACCTGAAAATAAAATAAAACACAATTAGTTTAACTAACATAAAAATATTAAATTTAACTTCTCGTAAACTTGTAAGTCTTCTAGTTAGCTAATAGTTTGCACATTGTAATCTGAAAGCAAAATTGTTATTGTTAATTAATTAGTATTTATTAATGTTATTATAATACAAACGTACCTTATTGTTATGTAATTTCGGAACCACCCAATTTGTTTATATTCATTTAATGACAGATAAATATTAATGTCAAATTTAGTACATCACAATTAGATTTAGGGTGCGTTTCATAATTTCCAATCTATTACTAAATGTCAAGTTAAATTAATCTTAATCTAGTACAAATTGAAAACCAATGATTGTCATTTTTTAAATAAATAAAATTCTCTTCTCAAAAAACCATCAAGGCGTCAACAGCAAATAGAAATTAAAAAATAAAATAAATAAAGTATTTGTAAACTACTTACCGAAAAGTATATACTTACTTACCTGAGTACCATCAGCATACATCAACTTCACTTTTGTTCGTGGCATCGAATTTTGGTGTATTCAGTGGTCCTTCGAGCCGGATCTCCATATTCAGTAGTACAGGTAACACAATTACACTATTTATTAAATCAGAACCAAACGACAAACAAAAGAAAAGAAAGCTCGTTAATTAAAGGTGTGTAAAGTAAATTTATAAAAGATTGTGTACACGTGTGTTCAAGTGAAGAAAACTGCAAGTGAAAAAAAAAAAATAAAAAATTTACATACTTAATATTATGGCTGAGCTCACATCGTTAAAGAAACGACGCGCGTACATTAAGGGCAACATGATCAAGTTGCTGAATTTCATTAGCGCCATTAATGATACCACCACCGCCGAAGATATCAAGGTTAGGTTAACTAATGTTGAACGATACCGCATGGAGTTCATGAAAACAGAAGATCGAATAATAATCTTAGACCAAGAAGAGGAATTAGATGGTGAATTTGAGGAAAATTATTATAAAGCAACAGCAGGATTGATTCTTGCATTAAGAGCCAAATTAGAGCCAATAAACCCACATGATTCATCCATCACTGAGGTGTCCATGACAGCAACGCCTTTGGAGGTGAAACTACCGAAAATCTCCATTCCAAATTTTGCGGGAGACTACACCCAGTGGCAGTCTTTCCACGATTTATTTTGCTCGACAATACACGACAATCAAAGGCTAACACCATCCCAAACGCTGCAATATTTAAAAGGAAGTTTGAGAGGTGAAGCGGCAGGGCTATTGACACATTTTAGCATCACTGATGCTAATTATATCGAGGCGATGAAAAAATTAAGAGAGCGTTATGACCGAAAAAAGCACACAATTTACGCATTTATAAGATACTTCATGTCTCAACCATCATTAACCACACCCAGTAGCGCAAACGTGCGCCAATTATTAGATACGTCCGACGAAATAATTCGCGGTCTAAAGGCGTTAGGAGATGATGCACAATTGAGAGACCATTGGCTAATTTATATTCTAATTACCAAGCTGGACAATGATACTAATAGTCTTTGGGCCCAAGCGTCAGCCGAACATGACCTGCCATCTTTAAAGCAATTCTTCGATATTCTTTTAAAAAGAATTGATGCCCTAGAATCACTGAATAGCCAAACCAAGCGTATCAATCATCAAAGAAATCAGGTGAAACCTACGATCAGAACGCATGTAGTGGAGAACAACAAAGACGAATCCTGTTCAGCATGCTCTGAAAACCACAAGTTATTTGAATGCCAAAAGTTTAAAGAAATGCTAGTGAATGATAGAAAAGCGTTGTTGATTCGAGAAAAACGATGTTTTAACTGCCTCAATGACAACCACAACGTTTATAATTGTAAATCGAGATTTCGGTGCAAACAATGCAACAGAAAGCACCACAGCTTGATTCACGAAAACTGCACAAAGATGGAAGAGACTACACATCCTGAAGCTCAAGGCTGCGAAAGAGAGAAAATGGTACTAAGCACCAACACCAAATTAGGAACTTCATTATTACCAACCGCTTTGGTACGTGTAACCGATGGTTACAATCAAAAACAACTATGTCGAGCACTTCTGGACTCTGGTTCACAAGGTTCATTCATATCTGAAAGCTGTGCGCAAAGATTGCAGTTAAAAAGAAAAAACGCCAAGATTGCCATCACGGGTATTGGTGCGATAGCAAGCGGATATACGAAGGGAGCAGTAACTCTAGAAATTACACCTTGGGACAATAATGAACCCTGTCTACACATCGAAGCCTACGTTTTTCCGAAGTTAACCGCAAGACAACAGTCATTCGATCGATCATTTAATATGGACTTCTTCAGGCAGTATGAGTTAGCAGATCCACATTTTTATTCTGGTAATGATATCGATATGATAATTGGAGCAGACAGGTTTTTTGATCTACTAGTTGAAGGAAAGGTTGCCATAAACAATCATCTAAGCATGCAAAAAACTGTGCTAGGCTGGATCATCGCTGGAAAAACATTGCAAGGTCAGTCAAGTGAAATATTCACCGTATCTTTAAATAACCCACAAGACAACGTGGAAGTACTACTAAGAAAGTTCTGGGAAATCGAGAACGTGGAAAATACAATACCCAGTCTTAATGATGAAGAAAGGTTTTGCGAAAACCATTTCAGAGACAACACAGTAGTAGACAAGTCAGGTCGATTCAAGGTACGTCTTCCCTTTAAACACTCACCATCAGTTTTAGGAGATTCATTTCGAACAGCAGTCAAACGAATGCACGCAATGGAGAGACGATTCAAAAAAGCTAAAGAATTTGAAAAAATGTATAAAGAGTTTATATTCTATTATGTAAATCTGGGACATATGAAGTCAGTCAGTGAAAATGAAATGGAACACGAAGGCTATTACCTACCATATCATGCGGTTACCAAGAGTTCCAGTACTACAACCAAATTGAGGGTCGTTTTCGACGGTTCCGCTAAGACCACTAGTGGTATTTCATTAAATGACTGTCTAGCAGTTGGTCCACCTGTCCAATCAACGTTATATGAGATATTATCCCGCTTTAGAACTTACAAAGTAGCGTTTACGGCTGACGTTGAAAAGATGTTTCGGCAGGTTCTAGTCTCAGAACAAGATACCAGATACCAGCGAATATTATGGAGAGACTCGCCAGAGACACCCTTTGTGACTTATCAGTTACAAACCGTAACTTATGGTACAGCAAGCGCAACATATCTAGCGACACGGTCACTTAACGAAGCTACAGTCAAATACGAAGAAGAATTCCCGAAAGCAGTAAGTCGAATCAAACCCAATATATATGTAGATGACTTAATGACTGGTGCCGACACAATAGAAAAAGCAACCAGATTAAAGGAAGAAATCAATACAATACTCTCGAGTTTCGGCTTTCAACTTAGAAAATGGTTATCCAATGAGCCCATAGTATTGAACCCAATAGAAGCCACTAATAAACCCATTAATGAAAAAATTATACTTGAAATCGAAGAAACCAATTCAATCAAAGTATTAGGGCTTCATTGGAACCCAACAAAGGACTGTTTCAAATTCAGAGTAGGCCTAAATGAAAATCCTATCATGACAAAACGGGGCATTCTATCGGAGGCAAGTCGACTATTTGATCCATTAGGGTGGCTTGCCCCAATAACAGTCAAGTTCAAAATATTTTTACAAAGTTTATGGACAAGGAACTTAGAATGGGATGACGAAATTCCATCAGATTTAAAAAATGAATGGCTAACTTTAAGAAACAATCTACCAAAAATAGAAAAAATCGAAATCGAAAGATACTTAGGTGTAACAGAAAATGGAAAAATAGCATTGTATGTATTCTCTGATGCTTCTAGACATGCTTATGCGGCTGTTGTTTATGGTAAAATAATAAATCCAGAAGGATATTCTATAGTTAAACTACTTTCGGCAAAAACAAAGGTAGCTCCGGTCAAACAACAATCTATCCCTCGTCTGGAATTGTGTGGAGCATTACTACTAAACAGACTGCTCTTAACAGTGAAGAAAACCCTAAAACTCGAAGTTGTTAAAACCACGGCCTGGACTGATTCCACTATCGTACTCGATTGGTTATCTGCTCATCCTACGAAATGGAATACTTTCGTAGGAAATAGAACTGGCGAAATTCTCAGCAACATGAGTAGAGCGCAATGGAGACATGTCGATTCTGAAGATAACCCGGCTGACTGTGCTTCCAGAGGGATTGATCCTGAAAGGTTACACAATTTTACCTTGTGGTGAAATGGTCCGAATTGGCTAATGAACCGTGAAGATTGGCCAACAAATCAAGTGAATCACCCAAACACAACAGAGGAAATGCGTATCCAGTCACAGAACGTTCAGGTTACACAATCTAATATACTAGATGATCTAAGCAACAGAATATCCAGCTTCAGCAAATTGATAAGAATTTTGGCTTACATATTCCGCTACATTA